>VMBQ01000962.1:0-40515 GCA_007657795.1 Dreissena rostriformis | reverse complement strand
CACTATGCACTAGTATCAATTCTTGATATTTCGCAAGAAATATGATTGGATATTAGGAATGTAAAAAATTGGGTAAGGCAAATTCGTCGAAACAAGAATTAGGTCAACGATTAAATCCCTTACCACCATTGGACCGTAAACGCGACCCAACGTTCAGTGTGTAGTTCGTTCGAGACTGAAGACTAAAGCCCCCATACACATCGTACCCCTTGCTTCCGTTTGATCGTGCAATGTCCACACGGAGTTGGTAGGAACCAAGTGATGTGAGCTCGTAAATGTATTTAAGACCTGGAATTAAGAGCAGTTCAAACTTATTGAAAGGATCAGTATGTATACAGGGTGATACTTATTCAACTTATATCTGTTAATTTGACACAAACCATCGAACAATCAAGTTAATATATTCCTTTAATACACGTGTTTAAAGGATAACAATTTTGGTAAGACAGTCGTCCATCGTAAATTACCCGTTGTTCGTCGTATCAAGCTTCGATCAATTCTTTAAATCTCCATTTTGAAGTCTATCCAAATTTGTAAGGTATGACTGTTTATTTGTTTGCATATGTAAAGAAATATTGATGATGTAGCTCTAACACATGTTTTCAAAATCATTTTAACGAAATGCCTTTATCGTTGTTTTATGATGAGATTAATGTTCTGCACAATACATGCTACAACTGTTGTTTTCATGACATGCAAAGCATCAAATAAGATTATGACGCACATAGGTAAATCTCTTGAGTTTTCATGAAACTGATCAAATACTTCCAAGTCGACAATGTAAATTCAGGAAATTTAATCAAAACGTACTCAAACATTACTGTGCGTATATCAACTTATTTTTTAAATGCAAGCTTACACATTTTAGTTCATTCCTAAAATATTGTAGTTGTATCTTAAAAACGTTTTGAAAAAAAAATGCATGCATCTCAGAATATACTTAAGGATTTTTATGAGCCTCATGTTTATGAAATATTAAAAAAAAAAACTTAAATATTTTTAGATAAAAAAGTGGCATAAACTATTACCCAGCCAGTATTCTGCGTAGACAGATCCAAAGCCGTTTTCATAATCACTAAAGTTCCGATAAAAATCCTCCCTTCCATTGAACCGCTTTTGAAAGACCTACAAAATACCAACATTGGGCACTGAGAACCATTTGCTAAAAAAGAATCGAAAATAATAACGCATACAGTAGGTTGCTTTTAACACTCCCTTAATTTTATAATATTGACATGGCAAAGTGTTAACATGCCCAATATGAACATGTAGTTGTTTTCCTAAATTAAAAATTACTTTTAGAAATAAAGCTAATTTCCACTTTCGCTTTATAATTGATTGTTACGTAATGAAATAGTGTAATGTTTAAACATCGAATAATGTCAATGTTTATATCCGCGTTACTGGCATATCTTTAAGTAGAACAATTGACCATACACACGTGATTTATTATACTTTACCATGATCACAATATTGTGACACTTCAAGCATACAGTTTGGTCACTAGAACAATATTGATGCATTACTCGTTATAATACATTCTGAAAGCAGCTGGACTTTAAACGGACTTATTGAGATATTTTGTTATTTAAGTGCATGCCATTGGATAAATAAAAACTGAAAAACTATCACTATTGGACTAATTTTTAATCATGAACAGATCAATACAATACGTTAAATATTTCGATTGCCGGGTTTTAAAATATGTTGTATATTGATGAGTGTTACTTTTATATTGTATTTACGCACGCATCCACATACACTTGACCATTGTGCCTTGGATATTTGGTTTTCCGAAGGCATGCTCGGCCCAAATTGCATGATGAAGTTACAGACCAGAAGGCGGTATTGACCTTTAACCTCTAAGTAAGACTTTGATTTTTGGTATGCAAACGGTCTTTCACGCCAAGCGTGTATAAATGATGAACATTTGTGGTAAATTGTTTTCAAATGCATGATGGATGATACTTTACTGTCCAGAGACTATATTATGCCAACATGTGAACTTTAAACTCTCAATGTTACTTTGATATCTGAGCTAAAGAGACGGATCTAACACGCGACAAGCCATTCCATGGTGAACATGTGTGGACAGTAAGTTTATAACTGCATTGTGAATAATTAAGTTATCGTCTGAACAAGCTGAATTATGTCCGAAGTGTACCTTTTCTCTACTGTATTTTGCTCAAATTTTACATTTGAACTCAGTGTGACCTTGAAACCTGCAACATTTGAAATTGACCTTAAGCTAAAAACGGTTTTTACGCGCGACACGGCGTCGTGCGATGGTCAATATTAGTGACTATATTCACATTGCATGGTCACTCGTGAGGTAACAGTCCGGACACACGCACAACAACTGCACGAACGCACATTAATTCGACAGTTGTAACAGCTATTTAACGCTTTCTAAAACGAGGGCTTAACAATTACTTGATATAAGCACACTGATGCCCCAACATTACAATTTTGTTTGACAATCTAACTCATTTCGATAAAACAATGCAAGATATCCAGGTGAGCAAGTCCACATGCTCTTAAATATGTTTGTAAAGTTATATGACTGACGATGTTATACATTGCAGAAATGGGTGACACAAGCACGATAAACAATTTATTTCTTTATTGCATATAAGAGGCTATCATGTTCTATCAAAAACAATTTAAGAAAATACCCTACTATGTGCAGGTGTACATGCTGTGTTTTTTGTGTGTGAAAATTTATTACTCTAGCAACATTACTCGAGTGAAACAGAAAATCTACCACAGACAACTCGTTTATATAATTTACTGTAACTACAAATACAGTGGGTCATAATTCAGTAAAAACTGATCGCAAACTAAATTCCTTTATGATCATAAACATTAATCATTTAACGTAACTAAATTATAGAAATTTTGAGCAAGATAGACTTAGTAAATGAAGGGTAGTAAACACAACTAATTTGGGATACTTTATATATTCTAAAAGAAAATAGACAAAAGACAATTATTATGTCAAAACTAGTCACGGTTAAAATTCCTTTTTACAATCATTTAGACATTAAAGTCATTTAATTGTGAAAGTTTTAGCAAGATCCAACCTAAAGTTGAAAAGGTTTTGAAAACACACACTTTTGGGAATATATAGTCTATATTGGAAGGCAGAAACACACGTCATTCTGCGAACATTCGTTGCAGCCACAATTACTTTCTTTCAACACATACAGGTGATTCAACTTTGATAGTGTGAGCGAGACCAACCCTGGAGTTAAAGAAGAATTAGAAACACAAGCGTCATATTATATATATATATATATATATTATAGTGGAAAAAACAGACAAACGGCCATAATTCTGCAAAACCTCGTTGCAAACAAAATTTAATTCTTGACAAGCATCTGCATATTATTGTTATTCACCTGTTAAAATTTTTGAGCGAGATACAACCAGCAGTTTCAGAAATGTTCAAAACACATAAAACATAGAAACGCCATAATTCTGCTAAAACTCGTCGCAACCCAATTTCCTTCTGCAGGGGTGGCGAAATCAAATGTCCGAGTTGCCCGAGTTATACATTTGCTTGTCCGGGCAACTGATTTTTTTTCAATTAAGTTGTCCGTGGACAACCAGNAACTTTTATTCCATTTTTATTTCCATTTACATTTTCGCGTCTGTTCTCAACCGGAACCGGAAGTAAAGGGCCTAAAGGATACATATTATTGCATTTGGGATTTAAGGGCGGTTTAAGGGCACCCAAAACTCAAACTTTGCTTAAATAGTTTAATAAACCAAGCAGTTGTAAATAATAGTTAACACCATTAAATCACAATTCCAAACAAACTGCGCTAGAAGAGAATAGTTTCAGATTGGATTACAATTAACTACTTAATGGCCAGATGCTAACCAGAGCATGATGAAAGAAAAACAAGTGTTACATACATCTAGTTCATTGTTGATTGTAAAAAGCCAACAATACGCAACTATTATAAATGTGTTTTTATAAAACTGAGTTTAAAAGCATACGTTATTTTGCAGTCTAAATTCATAAATTAAATAATAATATTCATGCCAATACAAACTGTAAACACATGTAGCGCTATTTAATATTGACTCTTCTAACTACGACACTGGACAGTAAAATCGATTTGATTATTTTATGCCGTAATCGACTGAGCGCGCAATTCAACCATTGAGATTTGGTAAATCTCAAGACATGAAAGGGTACTCGTTCATTAAATTGAAACTTCATCTTTGTAAAGACATAATAGATTCGGTATAGAAAACTAACAAGCATTTATTATTAAGTATAATTATATTAGGTTGATCAAATCATCTCATTCCAATAATACATATGGTCCAATATGACAAAAGTTATTTTTTTGCATTCATTTAACAATGTAAACCTTTGGCGAACCAGTTTGCTCTAGGCGCTTAAGATAGACGATCGTTGTAATGTTCAATTATTTACACTCTTTTAAATAAACAATGTTTTTAGAAACAAAAATAAAGTTTGTGTATAGAATGTTTAAATTAGGTCATATTTGTGATAAAACATAAACTCGTTTAAAATTAATTTTATTTGAAGAGTTAAAAATTGTTTAAATCAAAACGTTAATTAAACAATCGCTCTTCTATCACGGTGACTATACCACGTGATTTTTTAAGATCTGTGTTGGGAGAATAACGTGCGACCCAGATAACATTTTTAAGGATGTATTTATAAATATTTCAACATTTGTAATGGGATAAAGTGGGGGGCTCGCTCATTCGCGAGAGTTTTCTATAGGTATCCTTAAAAATGTTAACTGGGTGGCGCTTTATTCTCCCAACACAGATCTTAAAAAGTCACGTGGTATAGGCACCGTGTCTATGTATTGTGCTGAAACCTTAAAATCAATAAGACGATGACGCAGTCCACTTACCTACAGTGCACCCGTTGACGTAATATGTTTAAGATACGAAAACGTGAAAGCTGCTAGACAGCCAAATTTAAAAAAGACAAAATTTGCAAATATAAAAAAAATAAATAACAAAACCTGTAAGCACGTAGATTTAAGTAGTAGTAAAATATATTCTTTTGATAAGAAAGATTGTTCACGTGTTATGATTATTCATATGCTTTATATTCATCATTGCATATTTACATTTGCGATCATGTTTGAGAACATCGCCGTAAAATGATGATAAGGATAATCCGTTTTTAAACATCTTAAAGATACATGATAGTGTTTGGAAACGCATGCACTATATTTTGTGTACATGTCACACAACTAACTAACCAAACTACGTGTTTTCAGTGTTTGTAAGTTAACATGTTTGTTAATATGTTTGTATAGGTTGTATTACTTTTAAGAGAAATATATATTTTAAGTTAAGCACGAAACACGCGCTCAACAATTTCCCTTTTTAAGCCCAAAACTACCCGGTGTAAACAAAATAACATAATTCAAATATGCAGGTACATAAGATCACACGTTTGTCAATGATTGGAAACAATGCCTCACTAAACAAGCAACACTTTTCGAATTTCGCGTGACACAAAAATACGACTAAGGGACTAATGGACCGACATTTTTGAATCCATCCCCATTCTTCTGAAAATGGAGGTATAAATATACCAAACATAAAAAATTGTTTTAAGGATCAAATATTGATTGTTCATCAAACTAAAATTAAGCTTTATAAAATTATAAATTGTGACGATGTTATTAATTAATGTAACATGAATGATAAACTATACATTTTATTATTTTGCACATGCGAGCTTAGGACACACATGTCCCAACATTCAACTGGTGTCTCAAATTCCAAACAATCCGGATTTCGCCAGATGCACATATTCACATGGTGAGTGTTGTGAATGTAAAGATTAATTAAATCTGCAGTCGGTTATATTTATATTTTTCGATTTTGTGTGACTTTTGTTCGCCAATATGAAATACAGATATATGTAGTATTTTCGTGATGTCGCATGCTTATGGTTTGTGCCAATAATCTAATAACTTAAGAACAACAAAAACTTCATGTCTTCTGTCGGTGTTATTTTTGTCGTTATTTAAAAATCGCCATATAACAAAAATCAAGGCGCAAAAACGCCCAATAAATGGCAAAGAAACTACATTTATTTGCTTTGACCTTGTTACAAAAACATTCGTGTAGTTGAAGGCTGGCCCTCTAACTTTCTATATCGTTTTTGAGCGTTCGCGCTTTTGAAGGTCGCCAACACGCCGACGTGGCAAAACAAAAATAGATGAATTTGTCGTACGCGCACCGGTATTTGTCTGTTTAGCTATGTTGCGTTTTAAGGACGGTCTCTTTAGGTTTATATAGGCTCAAATAAAAAAGCAAGACAGTAGGGTTACAGTTTGATAATAAGCAGCTTGTATTAACCTCCCATGGTTGATTGAATAATGCATACATTTAAACAAATTTCGTATAAAAGTACATATGTTAGCAACAAGAAAATAAACTTTGTGTTTAATTCTTTTTATTATATTGATTTCTAGCCTTGACTATTTAGACATAGTTGTCATAATAATAATATCAGCCCCCAAACCAGTAAACACTTGATGTGTGATTTCAAAGGTAAATATTTTTAGCAAAACATGCAGGCTTTCTTAAAATGTTTTTTTTTAATAGTGTTATTATTCGAACCATGTATGTTATTGCGTTTGAAAGCAGTTGGGTCGGGATGTAAATTGCCAGCAAATATTGCAAGCGTTATATATGACACGCATGTTTTTTTGCATGTTTAAACCTAAATGCAACAACATACCTTTATGATATAACATTAATAATCCACGTTAGTATTATGATTGTCCGTGAATCGAAATTATTGTATTTATGATACAATTACATGATCTATCTCCATAAATCTCCATTTTACATAAATAACGTATCTTGGTGTAAGTGAATGGAATGATGCTATTTCATTTATAATAAGACTGATTCTACCGTCCAGCCTCCTCCATCCGTCTCCATATCACAGTACACCTGTATGTTGGTGTGAGTGAGAGGGGTGGTGATGATGTACACACCACTTAGCTTTGCGGCACCACTGCTTAGAAGCTCGGAGCAATCTTTTGCTGAGCAAAAATAACAAAATTATAAAAGTTCGTTGCATTCATTTTTTTTTCATAATATATATATATATATATATATATATTTGTTAATATGTAATCTTTAATTCGTATTAGCATATGTCATTTTAACATTGGCCATTGTATTTACCATACAACTGCTGTAATATTAGATGAATACCTTTCCATAAGTTTAATGATTTAAACAAACATGATAAAATATGTAAAACATTACGTTTGCATGAGGATGGGTTACATTCTTGCGTTTGCGTCGTAAGGCCGGGGATATCTCTGCCGGCATGTAGAGGTGCTGGATTGTCGCAAGCTCGAGTCCGTGTCTGGTTACAGTAAGAGGTACACACGGACCATGCAGCCCATGGACCCCACTGTCCGTCCACTGTAAACAGTTATTTATATTAACAATTAGTTGGTGTTGGAAGCAATCTATCAAAGAAATTAAATAGTAAGAATCCAGAATATATTTTCATTGGGAACATTAAATATAATAATAAATTATTGATTTTCACAATACATATTAAATCCTGTTGAATAATTATCTACTAATACAATGGATTTTTATCATCTGAATAGTTAAGATCGATCGCAGATATAGATCACACAACCAAGTATAAATATTTATGTCAAATTTAATGAAATAGACTTGAGAATGTGTTTGTGTATATATTGTTATGGATAGATGCATTTAATGCCTCAATGTTGCTTTCACTATGACAAAATGGTTGTTCAAATGCCAAATGTTTTAATAAACAGGCCTATCTTTCTCAGATAGAAATGAAAGTGTTTGTCAATTAGAACCAAATATTTACAAAATCTGCAATTTCATGTGGGGTGCCCACTTTTATATGCACATAATATGGTAAATGAATGCATTGTTTGCCACAATGGTGCTTACGCTATTGTTTAAGGTTCTTCACATGCGTTAATGTCTTACTTTCATGAAATATTATTTATAGTATATATAGTTTTCCTAAATCGTGTTTTGGGTCAGAATGGTTAGCATCCGATACAAATGTTAATTAAAAATTAGTGTGGTTTTGAATAAATTTAAAGAAAGGGAAGGAAAAAACAGAAAATGGAAGTGCGTATCGTTGTAACTTTATTGTTTTAAGCATTGGATTACAGTTTAAATTTAGGTCAGCGTGTCGTTAATACTAAAGTTAGATTTGTATGACTCCTTCGCTCTCGTATGGTATGAAATACGTATCTCGTGTAACATAATTTCATTTAAACTCTGGATTTTGTTATCGTCTTTTGTCCATCTTCTGTTGTGCGTCTTCAACATTTGCCTTGTTAACACTGAAGAGGCCATATTTTTTTCCAATCTTCATGAAACATGGTCAGAAGATTTGTAATACTGATATNCTGCCTGCCTGCCTGTCTGTCTGTCTGTCTGTCTGTCTGTATGTCTGTCTGTCTGTCTGTCTGTCTGTCTGTCTGTCTGTCTGTCTGTCTGTCTGTCTGTCTCTCTTTCTCTCCCTCCCTCTCTCTCTTTCTCTCTCTCTCTCTCTCTCTCTCTCTCTCTCTCTCTTTCTCTTCTCTCTTCTTATATATATATATATAGTCATTCCTCAACGAATCCTATATTATTGACTTAATATTTTGTCTCATTCATGTTATATATTTTTGTATATGTCGTTCAAAATTATATTTAATATAAGTTTTATTATTTGTCTTTGTTTTTTTTCTGTACTCAAAACTTCTTTTACCCACACCATTCACCAAGCATTGGCATAAAAGTTGACTTTGGTTTCATTGTTGCAGATTTCACTAAAACAGGTTTTGTTGCGGAATGGCTCAATTATATATATTATCATCTTGTGCACTGGTGGCAACGGTTATCCAAACAATGACTTATACAGGAAAGTCGCATTAAACCAAAACTGAATATTCGGATTTTTAGTCTCATCCCTTCTATATATATAAATATTAAAGCACCCAACTCAGTTTGTTTTATTTAAGAACTGTTTTATCGCACATAAGAAACTACAACAAACGTAATTAATACACCAACATTCGAGATCAGTATTTGTCCTTGTAAAAGACCATACATAATATTTAACAAATTGATCGAACGGAAAACATTAAAGCATACTCAGATCCCACTGTAATTCAATAGCCTTTAACAAATTTATGACCGTACAACGATTCGCATTGTTAGCTCGTAAACAACTGTAATAGATACCATTGTGTTGATTTTGCTAAATCAATACTCAAACATATCCGACAATCAGTAGGTGTGCATTCGACCTCAAATCTGTATAAACAAAATATTGACCTAGTATTACCAATATGGCATGGTCCACATTATTTAACATTTAAAGACCTCGAATCATATCATAACTCATTTGTTTGACTGTACCTTCTACACATTTTTACGGATGGTTGTTTTTATTATTATGATATATATGTGTTTTATTATAATAAACACCATATGATCCTCTAGGGGGTAACCCGTTTTAATTAAAAGGCAGTATTTGAACAAACCATGTGCAGGACCATTACATAATGTTGAAGACAAGTATATAGGCAGGCTATCGTGCAGCTTTTGTTTTTTAGAAGATTTTGAATTGTTTTACTGTTTTATATATATACAGAATACATGTTACATTCGCAGGGGAAAAGATCAAATGGTTTAGGTAAAACACACTTTATAGGGGACCACTTTACGATGTTTCATGTCAAAAAGCAAACCTCTTCGCAAAACGGTTTCAGATGAATTGTGTTTGAGTTGACTTTATATCTATTAAGAATTATTTTCCAACTCAGTGTTAACAACGAATGACTTCAACAGTCTCTTTAACATTGTGTTTACTATGATTAAGTTATGACATTTATGTGCAACCCCATGTTATAAAAAAACTATTTGTTGTTAATGATCTTTAAAAAAAACACAATACAGTTCAGTGGACTAAATTTACAAAATAACCTTACCGGGAATACGCTGAAGCCGAATTATATCCGCTCGTGTCCTATCGACTTTTGCTTCAATAGTAGTTGTCTTGGACTGAAGATCCGCTTGCGTTCCCACGAGGTTTTGAACCTGAGACTGGAGTGTGTGAACGTTGAGCTGCGTGGACTTAACTTCATTTTCAATGACCGCTATAAGCGCTCTGGTTTTGTCTTCAGTCCCTTTCATCTGTGCTTGCGTATTTTCCACAGTATCCATGCCATCTGCCCTGGTCACTATTGCATCTTGAAACTTTTCTATATCCTCAGTCCGCGATAGGAGTTTGTCTTGAATCTTGCGGAGAGATTCAAATCGTGTCATCGTTTCTGCCTTTTCTTTCTCCAGACCGCGGCTCAAATGATGCGTCCGTCGCCCTACTTCAGCCGCTGCGACATCTTTTATGTTAGTGTCTATATAAGCAAGTCTCTCCTCGGCCACCTCATTGAGCCTCTTTTCAAAGGAGGCCAACTTCTGATTTGTCGCATTGACCGTTGACATGAGATCTTAAACCTTTTTCATCATTGAATTCATATCCGACTGGATATTGTCCAGTCGTAAAGACAGCCGGAGGTACACATCGTCCCATGTACGGCCACAATGCCCGCCATTGACTAGCAATAAAACTAACCCAATACAATAAAAGACAAGCATTGTTCTTTTCCTTTATGCTTATGTTAAACGCTGTTTAAATCTTAACCTACTGTCGAATGTAGAATGTTTATCTACAGTGAACGACCTAGCCTTTAATATGTTTGCTTTATAGTAAAGTGGTTATGTTTATAAAACGGAAGTAGCTTGTACGAATGCCAAAGTCGATTCTCAAGTACCAACTATTAATACTGAGTATAGTCCCAGACTTTTCATAAATTATGTTGGTATGATGCTTGCATAATTGTAGCTCAACAAATAATTATGCACTCGATGATTGAGGGTTAACAATAAGTCTTTATCAGAGCAATAAGGAAACTCGAAAAAGATGTGTATTGCGTACATACTTATATATCAATGATCGACAAAAAAATAGTGTTCAGGTTATCTTTGAAGAAAGCCTTTATTTTGCAACAGCAACATCATTTTTTGTAAATCGACGATGATTATATTTTGAATTTTACCTCATGATAAAGAACTGAATAATACTGACCATTTAATCATAACTTGCTTCAAGCTTCCTGTCTGTCTTACAGAATATAAACAAGTAAAATAAAATAGCAACGGTTATTCCATATTAAATAGTTCGAAAGCCAATAAGGTCAGTCAATTTGTCGTATGATAAAGTAACAAAATTTCAAGTATTACAGATGCTTAAAATTTAACTTCCGTGTATTAATTTGCATTATTTTGCTGTGTTGTAAATAAGTATATAAATACTAAATTTTGCACTCTTTAAGATAATGTTATTTCAAGGTTAAAGATAAACTTCAAAACATGCCAAAATATGTGAACAAGTCCCTTTAACAAACTTCCGTACGCCTGTACGGCCCACTGAAACTGACCTATACAACGAAATACAACGCCCTAAGTTGACCCCGTGAAATGCGATAACTAGATAAGTTAAACAAAACTGCGTTAATAAACAATCCAAATATTTCAATCTGCATCAGGTAGCGGCAGATCGCGATAAACTGTCGGTTCAACAATGTTCGTACATGGATTATTACATGCGTGTTACTTGTTCGCAGTTACCAAAGGTATTTGTAAAGCCGGTATCAAAGCTGTTAATTAAGAATAATGAATTTGGTAGACTGCTTTCTTGAATGCAATTGCAACATAACTCAATAGGATTGTTTGTATTTGGGGAAAAATGTCTTTTGAAAGCACGAGGTAAATAAAGACATACGACTCAATGCTCTATGTGTAGAACCAGCACTGTAGGTCTTCCGAGAAACACAACGTTAATATCAAATACTGTGATCATTAACTGAATTGCCCTACAAGTAACTTTCTGGAATCAATGTTTTGTAATCTAAACCAACGAAATCAACACCATNGATCATTAACTGAATTGCCCTACAGGTAACGTTCTGGAATCAATGTTTTGTAATCTAAAGCAACGAAATCCTACCATTCTCCTAGATATGGCTAATATGAAGGTTTATAATCCAAGTTTGTCTCGAGTCCGCTTGTGGAAAGCTTGATATAGCTGTCATGAAGGTTGAGAGTATACATGTGCGTGTGGTATTGCCTTTGTCCGCCCGAGCGTGAACATTTGGACTGTAACTTAATCATTCATAANACGGACGGACGGACAGACAGACAGACGGACGGACGGTGGAGATAACCACAATATCCCCACCTTTTTTTCAAAAAGTGTGGGGATAAAAATGCAGCTGCAAACATAGTATGTGTTCCGCTTAATATGTATTGTTGCATACCTCCATAGAAAGTAAATAATTTCGGTAGCTGAGAATTCTAATTATAACAGGTGTTAAACGCGTGACTAAAAATGTGTATGGAAAGTCAATCCTAGCTAGAATTACTGTTTTGACTGAACACATGTGGTAATTGTATTGATAAAAGGAGCATGCTTTTAATTGGAATTTTTCTATTGAGTTCGACATCCTACTTACTTGAGATTCTGCTCGACAATCACAGTCGTCACGAGTAAGAATGCTGGCACAATTGTAATAGTCCAATTACAATTTGTTTCAGAACCAAAGATGAATCACAAACAAATATAACACATCGGTTATTGCGTAACTTGAATGTTATTATAAAACATAAGAGAGCATGCAATTATTTTTTGCTTTGCAGTAAGTGTATAATTGCAACTTTATTATGTGTTTCATTACTTGGTTTGTAATGCACTCTGCAATTCAGTTAGCTGACGTTCTGCTGAATAATAAAACGCACATAAAATATGAAATCGAACGAGGGTTATGTAATATGTATAATCTAATATAATATGATTCTTTGATAGTAGATTGAATTTTGAAGTATAGACAACTAAAACCTTAATTGTTGTGAAACATTAATAGTATAAAACGTAGTTTATTCATGGATATGATTGATATAAACAGCCACCACGAAAGTTCTTTTCATAACAGGCTATGTATACTAATTATGTAATTCGTTGGGTGTTTATCTTTCGCATGTTTATATGCGGAAGTGGTATTTTCTATAAACCTTTATAAACTATAACTTTCAATTTTAAGAAATACAAAAATCCACACAAAACAATATTGCGATGTTTTTACAACTTCATAGTAACCAAGTATCATTGTGTTTGTAAAATCCGCTTATGTCAGCAATTCTCACTATACATGCAGGGCGTCCCTGCTTGCCTGTCTGCTGTCGTATACTTCCTTTTTCCTGACTGCCTGCATGCTTGCCTACTTGTTGGCTGCCTACCTACTGTCATACGTCCAGCAAAAAGCCTGATATTTCATCGTCTGACTGAATGTCTGCTTTTCATTCAACCNTTCTGGCAAAGGGTGAATATTGCACTATGAGTGATATTGTAGAGTTTGCATTTAGTTTGTTAGATGAAGGTGAAGTGCTTACAAGTACATTCCTTAACCGTGATATGAAGCAGCTGATTATCAGTCACTATGGACATTCGGTCACAATATCGCCCAATAGTAGGGCAACGAATCTGACATCATTTTTTCATCTGATATAAACGCTGCTGACATAGTGATCAAACTTAAGAATCAGGACATTATGCAGGAAGCTGGTACCCAGTTAAGAAAAGTTCTCAAGGACGTTGATTTTGGCATTCAAGATAGTTTTTGCGACAGTACTGACCTCAAGTCTTCATGGGAAAGAACAAGAATTCCAGGACCGCTTCTCACGTTTTTGTCGGCTCTTTTTAAGGTCCCTAAGTACAGCTTTTTCAAAGCAGTGCGCATGACATTGAGGAGCTTCTACAGCCTCTTGAAGATGAGGTACATGAGGAGGCAGAGGAACAGTTATTACACGGTCCTTTACCAACACAGGCAGATCATCCTCCACAAGAACAAACAGAAACCTGGTTGAGAGACCATAAGAGAAAATCCTCATATCTGGGCCGCCGTTCATACGCTTGTTTCTTCTGCTGTGGTGCCGATGATGCGTGTTGGCTTCCTACCTGTTATACCAAGACTCATCACTGAGCGTGCTACAGTCAGACATTGCCTCACTCATTTTCAGAGTGTGCGAAGACAGTTACATCAGGAATCGCTGGCAATATGGTGTGATGAGGGTGTTTAGCTCTTGCAGCAGACATTTACCTACACGAGACGAACAAGTTGAGCGACCTCTTTCTTTGTATGGGCCCTTTCCATTGGACCCGTGTTCTGCTTACATGTCAGGGCAAACTTCTGCGATGCTCTGGCCTAGATGATGCATTGATCGAATGTGGGCAGTTATTATGTACGGGCCCTCACTGGTATGCTGATGGTGGAGGACGTAATTCATAAACTGGAGTGGCAAGCTTTTTGGAAACATAAGGGCAAGGCTACATACCCAGTCCTGGAGCAGATGAAGGAACTGCAAAACATGCTTGTTGCCAATGAACGCTGTCCAGAGCAGTTTGAGGTTATTAACGGGCAGATGGAACAGTTGCATCAAGACTTTATTGAGTTTCAGAAAGAATGTTAGGCTAAGTCTGAGCTTTGCCAATTCTTTGGTGTTTGGTTGCAGTTAGTGTCCATCGTCAAAAATGCGGTAGTCTCTGACAGAGAAGGAAACTGAAATCTGCATGTAGCTACCATTGAAGATTCCGTGCATATATTTGCTGAATATGACTGCGTTAACTACTTGCGTTACGGTTCATGGTACCTAGAACAAATAAAGGTAATGGAGTTCACACATCCTGAGCTTTATCGGCGCTTTTCCATTGGTCAATGGGTTGTTCGGGACCGCCCAGGATGGTTTTGCAGTGTTGCAGGTGATATGAAGGTTGAGCAGACTATTCAGAGAGTATCCAGGAGGTAACTATGTTGTAGGAGAGACACGCAATACTGGTGCAGAAGCAGAATTTGAGCTTTTGTTCCATGAGATAGGGTCCATCACCAGCCTCCTCAATCTTCTAACCACCAACAAGCCGATGGATCACACAGAATGTCATCTTCAGCATTCGCTGAGCGCCACTCGTCGCCACAGTGCAATCAAAGGACATATTCGTAGAGGAGCCTTTCAAATACATAGGGCATGTTAACTGCTTATAAATACTGATGGTCCCGAGACACGGCTGGCACCAGTTACACATGGTGGATTGGAGGAGCACCTTGGCATGCTGTTGCCCACAAAGTGCCTGAAGCCCTTTCCACGGAGCTTGCTGATATTGTGCAAGTGTACAGGGAAGTGCGATACTCGACATTGTCCGTGCCGTGCTGCTGGGGTGCTTTGTATCACATTTTGTCATAGTAAAGTGGACAATTCAGCTTGTGAAAACCTCACTTGAAATGACTAACTTTGGAACTGTATGTAATCTATGTAAAACAAAGTATTTTAAACCTATAAATATGAGAATGATTTCATGTTGATGAGTTGTGTGCGTTTTTGCTATAATGCCATATGGAATAAGGTGTAAGCCCGTTAGCCTGTCCCTAGGACTGGTGATGACTCAGTGATTACCCAGCCAACACATGACATTGGTTCACAACATGTGTAAAGAATCTAAATCTGCCAATATTACGTAAAACGTACACAACACTATTGTAATTGAATTAATTACGTCAAAATTTGTCACATTAAAGTTTATACACTGGCTTTTACAGTCAAAGGTCAACTCAAGGTCGTTGAAATATCATATGACCTTGTACTTGACCTTTCCGGATCAATTACTGTCCATATTTAACAAGACCTCTCATAACCGAGTTCTTACCAAACAAATACATAATTTCGAGGTAAAACATTTGATTTTACTCCAAAAGGCAATATTTTTTTCTTTTTCAAAATGGCCGTCGGCGGCCATATTGGATTTTGGTATTTTGAGGCTCCTGGCAGTGTGACGGACAAGCACCTCGGTGATTTATCATATATAGGGACTAATTAACTCGCATCAAGTGAGAAAATCTCTCAACCCAATTTTGCAAACGGGACTTCAGACCTAGTCCTGCACTACAATACTATTAAGGGCTAAACTTTCGTTCAACTAAACAATCGCTACTAATTGGCGAAACTGACAGAGTCCACTAAACAGGAAATCTATGTATCTTATTTAAATTGTCGCCTGTTATTATAATTAATATACATAAACACATGTGTAAATACAGATATGCGTGGAAATCGTAAATGAATTTACTTTCTACCTCGAGCAAAGTATGTGATTCCCAATGCCCTTTCTGTGCCGGCCTGCTCCTTGCTCATGATCAGGTTCTGATATGACGCCAGGTCCACCCAAAAGTTGAACGTCTTACGGAGATTCAGACTCCGTCCTATCATGGCAATGAATGTTGCGATGTCCTCGCTGTAGAAGTTTATGACTTGCCGAAGGGTTGCGTTAAGGGGATCGAGGTCAGATCTGAAGTCGCTGATTTTGCGCTGAAAAGTGGCCTTCGTCTGGAAGAATATCCATTCATTACACCATATTCATTTGAATCAATGTAATTATACGCTCCATTATGAATTATACGTAAAATATGTTTAGAACGATATCTTAATAAGTACGGGATGAATCCTTAATAAACATGGTGAGATTTGTGTTTATCAATAGGGCAATTCGTTATGGATAGAGCCGTGGATCAACATGTTGTTATAAAACAAGGGGCGATAATAAACCAAAATGTAAACAAAATGAGAAACTTACAAATGGGTCTGTCGTTTATGTGGATTGTTAATATTAAATGTCGTGAATGTGAATTTATGTGATTAAATATTACCGCATTTGTAAAGCACTTTATATAACCTGAAAGAATACGTTTGAATCGATGCTTATCCATTTAGACAGACCGCCCAATGCAGTGTCTGTGTCGCGGTAGAAGTTGAGGAGACGCTGGCGTACGAAGGGGTCCCCTTTAGAGGACACGTAGAGGGCGGTGGTTCCCCGCTCTATCTGCATGGCATGGACGACGGCACTGATCTCTACACTGAACCGGATACTGTCCTGGACCTCGCGGTTCTGTTGTACAGTCTGAAAATTATACCATTTTCTTATATGTTACGGGCGTTTCATATTCTACAACCTATGGAACTAAAAGGCGGATCGGTAGGTAGAAAATTATGTTACTTTTAATTACATTGCATACATACATTTATTTCATTTAAAACATATCGACTGTTTGTCGTTTCATGAAGTTTAATTCCGAGTCAATTAAAAATATAACGCTAAATTGGTTTGTTATTTTCGTAAAAAATATCAGTGGTACTTCCAAAATTGTCGTAATCCTATCAACATATGCAGTTTGTTAATTTTTGCTCTTGGCAGTATTTGGACGATCGCTAGATAGGATCATACAATTTAGTTTAAAGCCCTTTTTGCTTAGTTGTTTTTGTATTCTATTGGTTGTAGTTTTAGGAACACCATCGTCGAGAAAAAGGTACTTTTACATTTTATAAGAAAAAACACATCATATTTGAAGGAGATTTCGATGAGATTCAAAAGTCCTATTCAATTAACTTGTGAAATACACAAAAAACAAACAACCAACAATGGCGTCACAAACTCATATATTAAAGTGCTGAAACACCGATTTCTTTAAGCGAGCTTGTTTTGTGTAATTTCTCATTATTAATTATTGCTTGCGTATAGTTAAAATGTGAAATATATATGGGTTATGTTTTCGATTAAGTGCGAATCGTTGTGACGTCATTTCATAAACATTCGTCAATGGTTATTATTCACCAACTTAGTCTTAACTTAAGAGTTAAGAATAAATAGTAATAGTTCGGGAATGTATATGCTGGTGTTGTTTTTTACCAGGCGATCCAAAACAAACATAACGCCATATGTAAAGGATGTGTGAAATTTCTCGTGGCGATACCAGGCTTTATTTTCTCGGTAAATAAGACAGTCAATATAGTTTCTAGGGCAAAAACGGTTGCGCGAAAATAGCCGTGTCCCCTTTCCTCTCAATATAACTTGAGTTCAGTTCCTTACTTGATAATTCGGTATGAGTCGGGTATTCACATACCAAACAAATGTTAATACTGAACATTTCCTGTCACCGCCTTTCTTTAAATCAATAAAATCAAGACCCAATATCCATAGTTCATTGTTTTAAAGTTTTTGTTAACACATTCGTTTTGGGATCGATAGTAAAGTATTTGAGAAATGAATTAAACTTGGAGCAGTATTATGTATCACAAAGTACGTATTTAAATAGAAGAAGTTTATTATTCTCTGTAATCCATTTTATCTCAACTATTATTACGTATCCCTAAACATCCCCCTTTTATTCGTGTTTTGTAAATTTGTGTCATTAATTAATTTTGTTTGTCAAACAAAACAATTCATTTAATTTATCATATTTAAACATTTAAACTTACAACTAAAAATGCTTAATCTCGTATGAGTATGTTCTTACTGTTTTCGGCCATGGATGATGCATTGATGCGATAAGTTCAGTTACATTTTTTCATGAGCAGTTTAAAGTTTTTGTTTGGGGGGATGGAACATGTACATTTCCAATGATTGTGCTTAATCCATGAAACAATAACAAGTATGTGTAAGTGAAACGTTGATGACTGTAAGATTGTTTTATGAAAACTTGACCCGACCAGAAAATACTCGAATCAAGGACTCGTTGCATCGATATTACTTTACTTTAAGAGTGCATGTACTTTTGTAAACTATCGGATACAGCGGATTAATGAGCAGGCACACGAGCAATTCGCACCTCCTTNCCCCTGTGGATCAATAGCGATTAGAGTTGTAAACTATCGGGTACAGCGGATTAATGAGCAGGCACACGAGCAATTCGCACCTCATTTGCAGTGTGTTTGTTTAGCACTTTACATCCTATTGTGTTTCAATTATTCACAATTTTTGTTATAAACCGATCAATTAGGCTTGTCAATTAGCACATTCGACTGCCACATGTCATTTTATGTTATAAATAGTACATCAACGTGAATATCCAGTTTAAATTCGGTCCAACTTGTTCAGATATCACGGATTCGTAGCGGATCCGTGGTCTAGTGGTAACACACTGGCTTCACAATCCAGAGATCGCTGGTTCGATCCCCCGCTGCACCTAACCTACTAACTCGTCTTTCGCATGAGACGTTAAACCGAGGTGCAGTGTACTAGGTGCTATACACCGGGCACTAAAAGACCCAGGGTCACCTCTGGAACGGGGTGTCTCCTGTATCTTGCACTATCCCCCGTAACCAACTAACACGTCTGTCTGGGAGCGATGGCCATATGGGCGACAATCCCGGTGCACTCGATAAAAAAAAATGAATGAATCAGATATCACGTATTTAAAAAGTTGAGCGACAATCTACAATCATGCCTCTATCATCGAATGCCTAGAAATTTTTCAAACGGGCTGCTGACAAGAAATCAGCTACATGCATACTATGCCCAGCGACCATTTCGTTGCATGTGGGTACATCCAATCTCCGTAATCACATGAGATTTTAACACCCCGCTGAATTTCGATGCTAAAGTCATACCTCCTTGAACCACAGGATGAAGAAGGCGACCCACTCGACTGGTGGAAAGCGAATGAAAATCGGTTCCCAAGAATAGCCCTAATCGCGAAGAAGATTATTGCTGTTCCCGCTACATCCGTCCCATCCGAGCGTATCTTCTCAACGGCTTGCAAACTGATCAACAAGCTACTAAACAGGCTAGCCGCAGATCTCGTGGACCACATCATATTTTTGAACAAGAACGTTGTACCAGCACACAATGACGAGTGTGAGGACATTTGAGCTATTAAGGTGGTAAAGGATTCATGTTGATCTGTTATATGACGGATTTTTTTTTATCCGGAGCGTTGTTCGCATTACATGCATATTATTTTGGTTTATGCTTTCATATTCCCTTTCATGCAATAAATTGTTATGATTAACAGTCGAACATGTGAGCTACGATGAATTATTATTCGAACATATGAACTACGATTAATTATGCTGAATCAAATGAATGAAAAAATAAATAAATTAACATGAACATTTTTGTTTGTTTGTTGTTGTTNTGGTGGTAAAGGACTATGTTCCTCTGTCCATAGTAGAGGCAGAGGGAGACCAGAAATTAATGAGGACTGCAACACCCAACTACAGCATGCCATCCAGGAACACCATCCGAGCGCGCATCAACAAACGCTACGTGGATGAAAAGGCAAGTCTCGTAGAGAGACTTAAGAACGACTCCGGAGCAGCGATTACAACTGACACGTGGACGTCAACGTCGTGTGAAAGTTTCATCACCGTCACGGAACACCAAATAACAGATGACTGGGAAATGGCTGCCAACGTGCTGCTGACAGGAGCTATGCCGGAACGCCACAAGGGGAAGAATCTAGCCAACCGACTCAAAGAGTGTGTGTCCGAATTTGAATTGACTGGCAAAATAAACACGTGTGTTCACGACAATGTCCGCAACATGGAAGCTGCAGGTGACATATGTGAGGAATGGATTGACATTGGGTGTTTTGACACACATTCCAACTGTGTATCAAACCTGTTTTTGACATACCGCAGGTATCCAAGACTGTATCCAGATGCCGAAAACTAGTTGGGCATTTTAAGCACTCCACCACAGTCACCGCAGAGTTTCGACAAAGACAGCCACACCGCAATGTACCGCAGCATAAACACATGATATGTCACAATTTACATGTCCCGTGAAGTATGCCATTGCGTTGACTACTTGATAAAATCAATAAAGCTGGACACTGTGATTACACCCGATTACTGTTGTTTTAACAACTATTGCAAACTTAAACGCCCTAATAAGGACATTGATATAACAGGCCTTAACCACAGGCATTCGTCATTTTTTTTAAATTATCTATTTTTTATTCAAACTAACAAAAACAAAAATTAGTTGAACAATTTTATTTTTTTTAACTTATAATATATATACAAGGTATGTGACTTCGACCCTTGAAAAGCTGATTTCGGCACACCAGTCAATTTCCGAAGCACACTACTCAATCAATTTCCAACCGATTTGCAAAAACTTGATTTCAAACAACGCAGAAGACTTTGTACTAAAGGAATAAATTGATGCCTGTTCGCATAAGTCTACCGTAAAGCGGTCATCAAACAGCAAACTTAAAAAAAAAAATTTATTCCTGACACGATCTGACTACCACGAAAATACATTACAAACGTGCATGATTCGGTTGGACAGTCACACAATGGGATTACACATCTCATACAATCAAATACAATCAAAATAAAACTAAATTAGCACTTACTAACATAAATATAACTCCAAAATCCAATCTATTGCGAGAAAATCAGTTTTCACAAAAGTAGATAGGAAAGACACACCTCCGTTATTAACCAATGAGATCACAGCTTTTTGTATACAAACATTTCCGAGTCAAATACTAGTTGGAAAACTGATTCTCGCAACAGATTGGATTTGAAAGGATATATATGTTAGTAAGTGCTAATTTAGTTTTATTTTGATTGTATTTGATTGTATGAGATGTGTAATCCCATTGTGTGACTGTCCAACCGAATCATGCACGTTTGTAATGTATTTTCGTGGTAGTCAGATCGTGTCAGGAAAATGTTTTTGCAAGTTTGCTGTTTGATGACCGCTTTACGGTAGACTTATGCGANGGCTGTTGACAAGAAATCAGCTACATGCATACTATGCCCAGCGACAATTTCGTTGCATGGGGGTACATCCAATCTCCGTAATCACATGAGATTTAAACACCCCGCTGAATTTCGATGTGAGCCATCTCCAGTAAAGCAGACATCACTTGACTGCTATGTAAGTGCTCCGAAAAAGATGACTGGCTCAGAAAGCGAGTCAATAACAAACGCTATCGTTGACATGGTGGTAAAGGACTATGTTCCTCTGTCCATAGTAGAGGCAGAGGGATTCCAGAAATTAATGAAGACTGCAACACCCAACTACAGCATGCCATCCAGGAACACCATCCGAGCGCGCATCAACAAACGCTACGGAGATGAAAAGGCAAGTCTCGTAGAGAGACTCAAGAACGTCTCCGGAGCAGCGATCACAACTGACACGTGGACGTCAACGTCGTGTGAAAGTTTCATCACCGTCACGGAACACCATATAACAGATGACTGGGAAATGGATGCCAACGTGCTGCTGACAAGAGCTATGCCGGAACGCCACACGGGGAAGAATCTAGCCAACCGACTCAAAGAGTGTGTGTCCGAATTTGAATTGACTGGCAAAATAAACGCGTGTGTTCACGACAATGCCCGCAACATGGAAGCTGCAGGTGACATATGTGAGGAATGGACTGACATTGGGTGTTTTGGACACACATTCCAACTGTGTATCAAACCTGTTTTTGACATACCGCAGGTATCCAAGACTGTTTCCAGATGCCGGAAACTAGTTGGGCATTTTAAGCACTCCACCACAGTCACCGCAGAGTTTCGACGAAGACAGCCACTCCTCAATGTACCGCAGCATGAACTTGTACAGGATGTAAGTACACGTTGGAATTCAACGCAGGCTATGATGGAGAGATTGTATGAGCAGCGGCGCGTTATTATGGACATAATGCTGGACGAAAACGTCACCAAAAAGGCTGATACCGGTATGCTGTTGAAAGATGAGGAATGGGACACTATCCGTGATTTGTCAGTGTTGCTAAAGAACTTTGCAGACACAACGACATACTTATGTGAAGAACGTGATGTGTCTTGCTCTGATACATATCCGATTATATGTTCTCTATTGAGCACTGTCCTGCCACCATCTGCAGAAGAGAGCACCACGATCAAGAAGGCGAAGGAGTTATTACGTGAGCAGCTCATTACGAGGTTTCAGCCATACTCTCAGAAAACTGCCACCTCAATGCTAATTCTAGCGTCACTCCTCGACATCCGCCACAAATCACTTGGATTCCTTGAAAGTGAAATGAAGCACGCAGCAATCGAGGCGCTAGAAAATCGTTTAGACGAACTCCCTCTCAAGACACACACAGAAAACAGTGCCGAATGTAAACCCACCCCAGCAAAACGCCGGAAGCTGGCATTCATGATTGCCAACCCTGACAAGAAACAGACGGATGAGCTTAAGTCATACCTCCTTGAACCACAGGATGAAGAAGGCGACCCACTCGACTGGTGGAAAGCGAATGAAAATCGGTTCCCAAGAATAGCCCTAATCGCGAAGAAGATTCTTGCTGTTCCCGCTACATCCGTCCCATCCGAGCGTATCTTCTCAACGGCTGGCATACTGATCAACAAGCTACGAAACAGGCTAGCCGCAGATCTCGTGGACCACATCATATTTTTGAACAAGAACGTTGTACCAGCACACAGTGACGAGTGTGAGGACATTTGAGCTATTAAGGTGGTAAAGGATTCATGGTGATCTGTTATATGACGGTTTTTTTTTATCCGGAGCGTTGTTCGCAATACATGCATATTATTTTGGTGTATGCTTTCATATTCCCTTTCATGCAATAAATTGTTATGATTAACATTCGAACATGTGAACTACGATGAATTATTATTCGAACATGTGAACTACGATTAATTATGCTGAATCATATGAATGAAAAAATAAATAAATTAACATGAACATTTTTGTTTGTTTGTTGTTGTTGTTGTTGTTTGGTGTCTTTTTTTGCATTAACACATGATATGTCACAATTTACACGTCCCGTGAAGTATGCCATTGCGTTGACTACTTGATAAAATCAATAAAGCTGGATATGTGATTACACCCGATCACTGTTGTTTTAACAACTATTGCAAACTTAAACGCCCTAATTGAAGGACATTGATATAACAGGCCTTAACAACAGAGGTTTGAAAACCACTTTGCCCGTTGCAAAATAAATTAACGCTAATTGACAATTGTTATAAACAGCAAACTGTTAATGCAAGTATTTCTTAAAGGATAATGGGTTTTAATAAAATACAACATAATTCAAATTCTGCACTAGATTTTATTGATCAAGATGTAAAACAATAATTATGTGTAAATGACATGAAGCTAATATTACAACAAAGAAATATCACAGTTCACCGACAAGCATGTAAAAAATTGTTTAAACGTATACGTTTTTCGGGTGTGTGTGTTTTTTTTATATGTATTTATGTGGTACAAAGACAGTCGTTTAACCGGTTAACCGCCCGGTTATTGAAACAGGTTAACCGGTTACGGATTTGATCAGGTTTGCCATCCCTAGGAAATATACATCATAATTTTTTGATCACTTAAGCGATCCGCGCCATTTGAAGGGATAGCAATCCAACCGGTACGGGAATGGAAGTGACTAAAAAAGTTGGTTTTTACTTTCTATCTTTACCTTTCACGAAGCAAACATACATTTAGTTTTTTATTTCCTATTATGTTTAACCTCAAAGTCAATTTAAGTTATTTCAATCTCTGTTTTATCAAGATGCATTGTTTTTATAATGCTATATATTTTCGGATAGTTTTAGTTCGGATAATCAATTAGTATACGTGTTGCGTCTTAGCTTAATTGGCATCATAAATGTATAAGATGGATTGTAAATTGATTTTTTTAATAATGGCATTAAATTATACAAGTAAGATAAGTATACTCTAAATTATTAATCTGGGGACAAAAATATTTCAATAATGCATTTGTCCTGTTATTTCAATGTATGCATTTCAGACTTCAAGGATAGTCTTGCAAAAATACAGGAAGCTATAACAGAATGCAACTTCATTGCTATTGATGGGGAATTCACTGGTTTGAATAATGCAGGCGCCTCCCATTGTGCTGTGTCTGACACTCCGGAGGAGCGTTATCATTAACTGGTTTAGGTGACTGAAATCTTTCTTTTCTATTTGCTGAATTTGAATCAGTTTTTATCTGCACCATCACCAAAGTAGGTATGGCATTTGCCTGTGAAGCACTAGGTTCAATACTCTCAGGTGGCTTGTTTTGATATGTCAGATCATTGCCTACTGAGCGTCATGATTTTGCATTTCTTTTATTGTTTGGCATGTAAGATAGAAATGAAATAAAACATATTTTATCACTATCAGATAATGTGTTGGATAAATTATAAAAACTGGTTGGCCTTGATTAACCAATGATGAAAAAAGCACTAGAGAAAGGTTCAAAGCTCCAGATAAGATGCGTATTTGCGTATTATCGCATTGAAACATTAAAAAAAAACGTTTTAATAATCAGCCCAGTGCGTAGCATTACGCAATACAAATCTTGATACGTTTTTTAAATGGATTCAAGTGCGTAACTGGTTTAACCAATAATCCAGTTGGGTTTTTATTGTAAGTTAACCTTTGAATCCAAAGTAAGTCAATCAAAATAAGCTTTTTGTGAAATGGTGAGTGCCTAAACAGTAAAAACACAAGTGTTTCTCTTTTACTATTTTCAGACGGGATTCTGCATCTGGGTGGGTTTTATATTCATGGGATTACAAAAGGCGCACTTTATCTCGGGTCTGTGTGATGAACTGCCGCTTGAAGGTCTTGGGTAATATGGGGCGGGGGGTTTCCTATATTTCGCTCCTGTATGAAATGACGCTTTTGCGCTGAAATCCTTTACTTCCGGTTTGCTACGGATGTTACTTGTTTCTAGGATTCCAATCTCCCTGTTGATTACACGACGCAGATCTTCTAGTAACCAACAATTATCTCAATTTTCACGTGCTAACTGCTTCATAATTTCAACTGGCATCGTATCTATTACAAATGGGAATAGCAAACTACCGTAAGTGTCTTGACTCTGACCCATAGCTTCTAAACTGTGAATGTAGGTCTCCATTTTATCATGAAAAGTTCTCAAACTGGACACTTTACTGGATGGGGCGGGTAGTTGTAATAGAGCCTGCATGAGAGCTTGTATGATTTTGTGTTGCTGACCATACCTTTCCTTTAGTAGATCTATAGCACGTGCATAGTTTGCGTTAGTCATGGCAAAACCTTCAATTACTCGTGCAGCATTTCCTTCAAGTTGGGATGTGAGATACATAAATTTCTGGACATCGGTCAGCTTAGCATTCATGTGAATGGTAGACTCATATGAATCCCAAAAGGATTGCCATCGCAATATATCTCCACTAAAACTTGGTAATGACATTTTAGGAAGCCTGTAAAATTGGGCCGAATTTCTCCTGACTGAATGATAAGAATTGTAACTTACAGTTCTGTCGGGAAAAAAAAGAAGAAGCGTCTGGGTTCAAACCATTGTTGTTGCGCTGCTGGTCACTTGTATTTTTCTGGTCATCTCGTGGTAGGTTGGTAGTATGCAGGGCTGCTCTCTTCTCCTGTTTATCTAGGAAAGCTCGTAAGCGACACAGTTTGATATCCAGTTCCGCTGAATAATTGTCAGTTTGAAAGATCTTTCCTCCAATCCCTCTATCTCCGTCTGTGAAAGTAGTTTCTCATTCAGTGTCTCTAGAATCGTGACGTTCGCTTCAATAGCGTTTAGAATAGCGTATAAATCGGTCAATGAATCGTTCTCCTTAGATTGCTCGATTTTCTCCAAATATTTCTCAATGAAACAGCGGTGACCCTTACTGTATCTGTATTTTCTTTAGATTAATTTTTGTCAAGGCACCAATTTGGGAGCGGGTGGCACCAATATTGCAATCGTGTGGGATAATTAAGGTACAAAGGATTGTGTGTTCATGTTCTTCCTTTTACTTCAGTATCAATTATAAACATTACGTATATAAACAACAACAAATATGACGTGACGTCAAGGACGTAATACACTAAAGCGTGGCGAGGCAAATAACGTTACGTTACATTCACAACATACATCATGTCATTCTTCCTCGGGGAAAGCTGGACTTTAAATTTGAATGATGATAAAAAAAATCGTATTCCTTTTTTAAAGTGGAAACTTTTTATGTGAATTATGCTGCAGCTTCAAGGCTACAGTCGTTGCGATATACTGACTGTCGGTATTGATGTTAAACTGTTAATCTATTGTGTTGGTCAAGTGGGGTTATTGTGTGTCCCACTACAAAGACGTGGATGTGATGAACAATGAAGGCACCACAAATCTGGACCAAACTGGAAAACACCATGATGTCCCTGTTCACACTTACCCTTACCCGCGAAAAAGACCTTGTTGAAACCTACCTTTACCAACATATGCTGTCAATGTAAAAGTACACAAACCCAAACAAAGATATTTGTTGCATATTTTATTCAAACATTTTAAATTTTGTCAAAAACTGTTGCTACCCTGTTCATATCTGGCGGCTATTATGATTATTTACGATAACAATTATCGCAATTTAACAGCCAGGAAAGCGGTGTATCAATGTATTACGCTCACCAACTTTTTAATGTTAAATTTGGAGGTAAAAAACTGCACGTTAACCCTTTGAGGGCTGGAACCTAATTTTAAAGGCCTTTGCAAACAGTTTGGATCCAGATGAGACGCCACAGAACGTGGCGTCTCATCAGGATCCAAACTGTTTGCTATTTTGATAGTATTCTTTGAAAAAAAAATCGAAGAAAATGCTTTAAATTTAAGAAATTCAGCAGACGACATTTTAGACACGAAAATTTCCCAACATGCAAAGTGTTATACAAAGGAATTTATGGTAGTGCTCATGAGAAGCTTATTTACCGTATTATCTATCTTCTGTCAGTCTGTGCGTCCGTTCTTCGGTTTATGAACCTGCAAGACCGAGGGGTTAGGTATTAGGCATGTTTCATTGAATGATGGTCATCTACAAAGTTTGTTCAAGTTTGACCCTGCAGTCTCAACTAGCCACGCCTAAGGGTCACACAATTTATAATGAGTTATTCAATAATTAACTTAAAAAAAATCTGAAACCACTAGGGTCTGAGGTTTTATCAATTGTGTTTAGCATCTTATGGTGGTCATCTACCAATTTTGTTATAAAATATCATGCCTCTGGAATCAAAATTTTCCCCACTGTAGGAGTAACCTTTTTTGTGTGTTTATAGTTAAAACTTTTTATACCCCCATCTCCATTGGTAATGGGGGCTATATAGGAGTCACTTTGTAGGCGGTCTGTCGGTCTGTCTGTCTGTCTGTCTGTCTGTCTGTCTGTCTGTCTGTCTGTCTGTCTGTCTGTCTGTCTGTCTGTCCTGAAATTTCATCCGAACTTCATCAAACTTGGTCAGAAGTTGAATCTAGATGGTGTCTAGGTCAAGTTTTAAAATGGGTCATGTCGGGTCAAAAACTAGGTCACGTGGTGACGTATTTAACCGAAAGTTTGTCCGGACCATAACTATGTCATTAATCTTTAGATTTTAAAATCATTTGGTCCATTTGTTTACCATCATTGGACGGTGTGTCGCGCGAAACATGTACGACGATATATCCAAGGTCAAGGTCACAAATGAGCTTGTCCGGGCCATAACCGTGTCGTTCATTGTGAGATTTTAAAATCAATAGATCGGCAATAAATTGTATAAGACCAATTCAATAAAAATCAGATTTCGAAGATACACATGTGGGGATATGTCAATTGATGTTTATGGGTAACTGACGTTGTCAGGTCTTAGGTCCAATTAATTCATGTCAAGGTTTCCATTAGAAATTAATACTACTCGTTTACATTCAAAAGGCTACGACCCAACACAAGAAATTATTCTTTGATTTGAAATGAGTTTCCTGCCCTTGTTTGTACTTGAAACTTCCCAGGACTATTACATGAGCAGTAGTATGAGTAACAGTTCAAGTCATTAATCTTGGAATTTCGATTGAATTTATATTATTTTACAAGATCTAAACAGGAGATAATGTGTTCATATTCAGTTTTGATCCTTTTTTTACAAAATTGGTGAAAGTTTTGTGGATTACGTTGAAGATAAAGCCATTTATCCACTTAAACAGTTTATACAATGTTTTGAATCTGTACAGACATCACATAATTAAAATGTACATATGGCAAGTATTGAGTTCAGGTCCGCTTATTAAGCTCGGCCACACAATCTTAAACACTATGCATAATATTTGCTCGAGTTTTATGCTATAATGCTGATGACGAGACACAGAGATTGATTGTTGCTCTAAGCAAACAGGGGTACGGCGGGCAGACCACATGCTACATATTAACATAGCGATTCTAAGGAGATTGGCGCAAGCGTTATCGCGTGAACGTTCCAACGACAACGAAAACAAATATTATTCAAAGATAATTTCACATTCTCTTAGTTTTCGCGTTCCAATTAGCGAATTCGTGGCAACGAATGCAAAATTATATGTAACCAAATTAAGCAGAGAGGATGTCAACGTGACACCCGATAAAACAAATACGTCTACATACGCATTGGTAAGTCGAAAACGAGTCGAAATGGCATAAACGTAATAACCAAAATTTCCGCAAGAATAAGACGGTCCGAGCCCCGTAATTTCATATAACATGTTTCCATTAAAATCTTTGTTTATATAATTAATAAACATTGTTTCAATGAAAATTTATTTATTTGCATTTGATTTAATTTTAATGTCATCAGATTAATAAAAGGACATGTTAGTGGTCATATGTTGCAGAGTGGGGGTTCTTAATATTGCAATTGCTCCCATTGACACTTTATTAGTATCCTGAGATCAAAAGTTGTACTCTTCACAACTTTGGAAAAAAAAACATCTAATTTGTAGGTACAGACAGCACTGACCCATATTATCTACCAATGACGAGTTCATAAACATAGTAACTGTTGATAACATGTGATTTTGAAGGGATTTTAAATGATGCGTCAGCTTTCTACCCCCAAATTAGTGGAGTTTTTCAAAGGCATAACCATAATGAAGTCTATTGAAAGGACATTAGGTTTTCAAATACTTTACTATATGGTCTCTCCTTATGTATACTGAAGCATAGTAACATTCCCACAAATAATTCAGTTAAGTCAAGATCATCTTAGAGCAGCCATTTATCACAACAACAACAGCAATTTCAAAACAAGAAAGAAGTCCCGTAATATTCACAAAATCATATAAGACTTCCGAAATGGTGGTGGTTAATGTCAAATGTAAGTAATATGAAATGAAAAATAAACCACACTGAAGAATAAATGCTTCATCATCCCAATGGGGAAGATATGCCTATTAAATGAAATTTGATAACTCAAAGGGAAAACGCTAAATAAACAGACACCTGCATCCTCTGTATATCTGGCTTGAATTACATAGTTAAGACTTATCATCTAAGACATTTTAGAATATATTTTAAAGTCACAGTCGTTATTACGTTACGTAATAATATAAAAGTATGTGTTATGATAGAATTAAATGTCAACATACAGAACAGAATAGTGGCTTGACGTTTTTTATGTCTGTTGTAAACTCTCACTTGCCATTGAATGTTTTTCGAAATTACTGATAATCAGTGTGAGAGAAAATAATGAGAGAAATATATTATATATCTTAACTTTAAATAGCTAAATTATCAAACTTTTGAAGTTGCTTTTCTTTACTGGAAACATAAACACACACAAAACATTTAAATAAAACAATGTGTTCATTTTGTTTACATTCATTGTCTAATGATGTGATACAGTCAAAAAAGGACATATATCGGGTAAAAGGGGTCAGGTTGGGACTTTCGGATGGCGATGTGCTGCGCCCTCTGTTTTGGCCTAGCTGGAGCACTGTGCGATGTACCAATATTTCTTTCAGTTTAAAGGGTCGGTTATTGCACTGCTGTTAATCATCGAACAAACAACAAACCAGGTAACCCATTCTTGTAACGCCACTCTTCTGTTTACAATATGCTCAATCTGTTCTTACGATAAATATACAAAATGCATATCAACATTAAAATCGTGATTGTTTGCCTTAAAAAGCAGTTTTCGAGCCTAAATACTCACTATTCTGGACAGATGTGGACGTGTTAAAAAATACCGTGCTGTTTATCAAACATTATATCTATCGATATAATTGTCTAGTCCAAGCTTTTTTTATACTAGGAATTCTAATTTAACATCATTGGCATCAGTACGTCCAGAAAATGTTCATGTACGTTCCGCTCTACATTACAAACTTAATATCCACACATAATCGAAGAACGAAGAAAACAGTATCCACCCTGGTGTGATTGGATCATACAACGTCACAACTCAACGACATAATTATGTCATTTTAGTTCTTATCACCTAAATCAAACGCATTGATTGGACATATTCACATTAATTTCATTTTTTTATTTTACCTGATAGCATACTTTTGTCATCCAATATGCGTACAACCACTAAAAATATCATTCTAGAAACTTAAAATACAACCACATATTTAATAAGCTTTATATCACTCGCGTTAATATCACCTATATCAAAAGTAAAGATTGGGGAAAATGACATATCTTTAAAAATAAACAATTTACCTGAGATCCTCTTTTCGTTATCCAATTACTTAAATTCACTTAAACTGTTCCAATATGTTAACCTCCTAGTTACACATTAAACATTGACTGTTGGAAAATCAACGTACATCAGTTTACTGTGTCGGTTAAAAAGCAACTTTTTAGAAAATCTGTGGAGCGTATCAGGCTTGGTATGCACTCTGGATCAGAGGACGATTTATTGTATAAATCAATATCTGGTACATTGAGCTACTTCCAATATGGCCGCATCCAAAGGCATTACAATTCAAATTGGTAAACGCTAGTGGAATTGTATAAATTATAAGAAAACTCGATAAGTAAAGTGGCTTCTTGAGACATTATCGAGTCGGTTTTCTAGGTTGAATCAGTACTTGATGTTAAAATAGATATTGTGAGCACTCCCTTAGTGCCAGTGGGGATCAAACTAGACCCTCCTGATAAGCAGGCCGACACCATATCCAATATAAAAACGTTACCTTTTTATAATCAATTAATATAATAGTTGATAATTCTTTTATATTTACTTTTTTACTTATTAACTTCTACATTATGTATAATTCATTTGTGTTACAGTCCCCTGCATAGAAAAGAAATTGGTGAATCTTCTAACAAAATGCAACTGAATTAATTTAATTACAGTAACAATGTTTCATTTTAACTTCCAAACACAAAACGTCTTGAACAATAAAAATTACATGTATAATGTTCTGGTTAAGTACGGGCTTTAAATTTTAGTATGAAACCACTCACGCATTTGAATGTATTCTTCCACAATTATGGGTCACATCTACGGGAAATTAAAATATATCACCATAATCATTTCAAATTAAAATCACATAGTCAGGTGATTTTGTGTTATGTTATGTTTTATTATGGTGCACTGATACTATTTTTCGAAATAATGAACAAATCACGTAACACTAAGGAATATAGATACAAATTGAAAAATATATACCACAATATATACCACACAATTAATAAATACGGTTGATCATTGCATCCAACTAAGAGCAGTTCAGTTTGGTAAATAAATTAAATGAAGGTAAAATCTATAATCAAAGTTCAGTTCAAAGTCAGGACATTGACAAATCTGCAAATTTGTCTTTGGTTATGATTCAAGTTTATACAACGGGTGCACTTATTGAAAGGTATGTTTGTTTAATACGACATGTTGCATTCCTCGAACTAAATGTGTTTTCAATAGATAGGATGTATCCGTGATACGGATAAATATCCCTAGTTTGCAAAAGTTCGTATACGTATTTAAAATGATGACGCAATTATTCACAACCTTTTAATTATCCAGAAGTCACATTACATGTCAGGTGAAGGACAATGCCAGAAACATATTTGTCTTTGTGTGGTTTATTTTAAGGCATCAAACAATAATCATATGTAGAGAGCTGATCATTGTTATTGTCAGACCTCGTGACTAGTAAGATGTCAATCCAAATGTCCCCCTGCCCTCGGGATTAACAAATTGGATTCTGTTACACATTACAATTATGTTTGCCTTGTCTATGTTAATTATAGAGCAAGTGGAGAAAAGATGAGAAGAATACAAAAAAAGATTCATGCCGAGCAGGTTTAAATCTAATACTAAAATTAATAATAATGATAATAATATTAATAATAATTATAACGATAATACTAATGATAATAATAATTAAAATAATAATTAAAATAATAATAATAATAATAATAATAATAATAATAATAATAATAATAATAATAATAATAATAATAATAATAATAATAATAATAATTAATAATAATAATAATTATATAATAAATAATTAATGTAATGTTAATCAGAAAATAACGTTTATATATATTATTTACATGTTATACGGTGTTGCAAAACAATCTTAAATGGATGAAAAAAAACAACAACAGCTGTCGACACAAGAAAGTGAGACAGTACAATTACGTTTTGCAATAGATATGAGGTTTATCCTATGCCTTTATGCTTGACATAAAACATTTAACACAACCTGTATTTGTCTTTTATTAAAGTGAATTGTTCACAGACACCGTGGCAATGTGTTAACAAACAATGGTGCTGTATTGTATTACAAGATATTGTCTTTCGACATATTATGGGGAGAATAAAGAGCAACGTTTATTTCACTTTCTACAGAACCAGAATTGCTTAGTTTGAATAGTCTGTTTCTTAATGGTTCACCTATATATTGTCCAGTTTCAATCTGTCTTGATTATGAAGACCGAAGCTTAACTGTTGACTTGTGGTACAATATAGTCAACACATGTTCATGTACTCATTTAATGTTCGTGTGTCGTATGAATAGATATAGTTGCGGGAAATAAAAAAGGGAATATAATATGCCACACAAAAATAAAAATGAGCATTTAATATCTTGCTCAATCTTACCAGACCACATCTAGTGATGAAATTTTGGCCATTGCTATAAGAAACACTGAACTATGTGTTAACTTTATTTTACGTAATATTTTACGAAATATTTGTTGATTTTGAGCGTTATAGGGGCTTTAAAAACGAATTAAAACAAATATTTTACCTGTGCAGAATGGAAGTACATTTTTTCCAAGATATGATGGGATATAGAAGCTCTTCTAGCCTAGATACATCACACCAGTATATGTAATTATGGCTGTTCCAGTAAGACTGATTTATATTCCAGCAGCTGAGATGAATCACTTTATAACCTGATCAACAAGGGAATCAAAACCTACAACGGCATAGCAGACCCCATAACGTCGGTTTTGTTGTAAAGTGACCTTTAACCCAGCTCACCTGAGAACGGCCTTGACCCGGTCAGCGTCGTGTTACATCTGGCAGAGAAGGAGGGTTCGATATCCGACATCAGTCGTGATGTGTCGTCATCCATGATTTACGAGGAGACGGCTTCAGGGTTAGTTGTGTCTTAAGATTTGCGGCAAGATCAACAGGCCGAGTCCCCTGACGAAGCAGATGGCACTGCAAATGCTGGGGAATATCAGGGGAGGGATCGGGCGGTTTTGGAAATAGCGATACAACATGGAAAGTGATAAAGATAAGAATGATAATGTCTATGTTTAAATAGAACAACTATACGATTGATACAAGTCTTTTTTATGCTGTGCATGTGAGATATATTTCAAGCATATGCAATATGCTTGTATACTCGTATTTAACATCGGTGCATATTATGGGAACGCCCTCGGCTGGCTTCGTCCAGAAGAACGATGATCGCTCAATAACTCAAATTGTTTAGATCGGATCAGCACCAAACGTGGTAATAATGTGTGTGGGCAAAAATATCTCTGCTTAGTTTGATAAGCAGCAAAACCGCTTGAATCACTTCTGAATTATAGCTCTTCAATTAATGTTTAAAAGGTGTAATCAAAGTAACATTAATACTAAAAAATCAACGAAAATTTCGTAAAGTATTTTGTTAAATAAAGTTACCCAATAAAAAATCAGTGTTACTTATAGCAAAAGCCAAATTCTCAACGCCAGATATTTTCTGGTAACATGGATGATTGTAGATACAAAATGCTCGTTTTTATTTTTTTGTGTCATCCAAAATTCCATTTTAAATACCCGCGACTATATCTATTCATACGACACATGAACACTAGCATGGTACCATTTTAGTGTTCGTATGTCGTATGAATAGATATCAGTGCGGGAAATTAAAATAGAATTAATTGTGACACGAAAAATTAAAAACAAGCATTTTATATCTACAAACATCCATGTTACCAGAAAACATCTCGTTTTGAAATTTTGGCTTTTGCTATAAGGAACATTGATTTTTTATTGGGTAACTTTATTTTACGAAATACTTTACGAAATTTCCGTTGATTTTTGAGTATTAATGTTACTTAAACATTGTTCGCTCACTAACTACTCCAGTCGCATTCGGATCGTCATGTAACTTCGTGTTGATGTTTGTGGGTTTAATATAAAAACCAAGTTTGATAACACACCAGATCGCTTGAAGCACTTCATAAAAATGACCTTGGATTAAAACAAGGCAAAAATATCATAGCCCGCTCTCTTACTCAAACAATTCAAATTTTATAATCATAAAACTTGGTTATACATGGTTTTGGGAATAATATCTCAACCACGTTTTATAACTTGCCAGATCACTTGAAGCACTTCTGAATAAAGGCCTTAGAAGTATTTGTTTTTAAAGGTCAAATTAACCTTCTCTGCTCCCAAACTCAAAATGTTTAAATCAAACGATGGGTGATAATGTTTTAAGCATGTATTCTATGCCAAGTTTGATAACCAGGCTGATTGCATGAACTACTTCTTAATTTTTGCCATTGAATTAGAAGAAATGGCCAAATTAACCCGTCCACCCTTTAACTCAATTAGTTTTATTCTTAACCTCATAAAACGTGGTCACAATGCTTAAAATCTTGGAGCAGGTTGGCACTCTTGAACATTTCTAAGATACAATAATCTTGACGAAAAAATAATATATAACTATCAGCGGGTCATGGACTGCTTAGTTGCTAGAGGTTTGGACTCTCAAGCCATGTAACTTGTGTGGGATAAGTTATGAAATCATTTTTTTGCCATCCCCCCTCCTCTGCTAGTGGTTGGAATCGGCTTTAATTAAACAAATGTGTTGATTAATCAGATGCGAAAAGGACTAAAAAATCGATTCATGACGAAATATGTGTATTTCAATTATTAAGAATAAATATTGCATGCTATACTTTTTTTCACTTGTGATGCGTTTTTATCATTTTTTTTTAAGTGACAACAATAATGTTAAAAAAGCATAATTGAGGTTGTTACAACATGCACACATAATATTATTGTGACTGCGTCAAACCGACTTTATATATATTACCTTAATCAATGTTTACATAGGTATAGCAATTTGTTAAACACCCCACTCTCTTGAACATCATTATTTGTCGGTTATAGTTGTAATCTCAAAAACATAGAAGTTAGTAATTCACTTTTAAAATGATGTAAGACCCCGTACGAGAACACATTTTACGAATAACAATACAAGTTTAATGACAATAATTTACTTGTTCAATGTACATTACAATGTATACATATAATTCACTATATTAATCATTTCTAAATGCATATTAAATCTTCAAAATCATAATTTGACAAAGCAAATAAAATAACTATTCAAATTCATGTTCCAGGTTATGTATTTATATCATATTTAGTTGTTTACTACTACACTTTTCTACATATTGATGCTGACAAAAGAACGTGTTAGTATTTTCATGACATGTACATTTTTCGTTGACAAATAATCCCTATTGTCATGTGAAGGCTCTGTTCGTCATGATTATTTGACGGAATTATTAACCCATTTATGCCTAGTGGACTCTCCCATCCTTCTAAATTGGATCAATTTATTTCCAAAATAAGGGATGTCTAGTATATTTATTTCTATATTTAGAATATTTCTTGCAGAAATTCCTTTAAGCAAACAGCGCAGACCCTGATGAGACGCCGCATCATGCGGCGTCTCATCTGGGTCTACGCTGTTTGCCAAGGCATTTTTTCTAGAGGCTAGGCATAAATGGGTTAATCAGCCCATCACTATCCTCTACCTCTTAACATTTTGCTTAATTTGATAAGTATTTTAACCAGGATTTCAACGACGTCGAAAATCCTGGTTATTAGATTGGTATAAGGCGGACAGGTGGACGGCACCAAACATGTGGTTTCCGGTTAATAATTTAAGTTTCCATTTACTTTGGATAAAGGTAACTTGATGGGATTGTATTTTGGATATGTCCGGTCTAGGTCAATGTCACTGTTACGTTATATAAAAAAAAAATGTTTTCCGTTCAATAGCTTGCATGTGTCACCAGTCAGATAAAAGTCAAGGCTACGGTTACTAGAAATAGAAAAAAAAGCAAATAGACGGTTTCCAGTCAATACCCTCGGTTTACATTTGCAACTTGATGAAAATCTAGGTAGGGATTGTATTTTGCGCATGTCGGGAACACGGTAAATGTCAATGTCAATGTTCTTAAAAATAGAAACATTACGCTTATTTACTTCACTTTGGATAGCGGCATTGAACTGAAAGTGTGTGCTTATGTAAATTGCATGCAGATCTAGCTTAGGATTGCATGTTCCGCCAGTCAGGTCAGTGTTATTAAAACTAGAAAAAGGCCATCTGCTCGATAACTTGAGTATGGATGGAGATATTATTATGAAAACTTTGCATATTTAACAGGCAGAACTAGTTTAGGATTCCATTTAAAACCATATAAGATCAATGTCATTGTTTCCAGAAATATAATCACTGTTTCTTTGCTGAATATCTTGAGTTTTGAAGAGTTTTGAACGTTTTATGTTGGCTTGGGATTGCATTTGGAAGCAACTGGATCAAGGTCAAGGTATAATTTAAAATAGATAAACTGTTTTCAACTCAATAACTTGAGTTTGGATGGATGTTGGCGCTGTAATTGTGTGTATATGTATCTTACATGCAGAATTATCTTGGGATTGCACATCTATTTTAATTTAATTTATCATTTAACGTTGAACCCCTGGTTTCATGGCGTTGACATCTTTCGTGTTCTTCGTTTGTGAATGTTTTCAAGAAGAAATGCCAAAGTTTACCGTTGCTTATTGTGTACAAATCTGTCGGCGCATTTTCTGTTTGTATCAAATACTAAAAATAACTTCATCTTATGTTGATGCACGTTTGTCGGAAAATATCGATATTGGCGACTTATTTAACCTTACAATTTACATTTTTAAGTGTAATTTGCATGTATAATGTCATTAATATTTGTTAATAGTCAATTACTTTATAAACTTTCTGTTGTTTTTTGTACAAATATGAATTTGATTTGTTCAGTTGCATCATTGTACCCTCGTACGTCATCTATTTATGCCGGATTGGTGTTGTTTGTTAGTGCACGCGCACGTATCAACTCACAGCAGCATTCCTCGAAGAAATTGAACTACATGTTGGCAACCTTCAAATGAAACACGTGCTGCTGGTTTTATGAAAGTGTATTACATGTGTTTTCTGTAGTTACGGTTGTGAATAAAGGTAACTTCCTGAATAGTATTGACAGTTGTGAATTGTGTTCCTGTTATGTTAATTATTTTTTCCTTGAGAGATGATATATATGATTATATATATATTTGTTTTTGTTTTATCAATAAAAACACACCTAAAATAACTTTGCAGAAGTATGACCCTATGTCCTTTTTTCCGCTACAGATAATATTTTCATTAAGGCAGAAAAAACAACAGAATTTTTTTATTTCGCAGCGGGTGTGAACCAGCCAATTGAAATGCATTTTTCGTTGTTGAAGAATACGTTAATTCACTTTTTGAAATTATTTTACTGAAGTATATGAACTTTCAAATCATACAAAAAGACATGAATAATTTGACTTAAATTACTTCAAAAAAGCACTAGAGTTTCCAAAGCATTCCAATATTATATGGATTATTCGACCAAAAAATATGTCACTTAAGCGCTAGAGTTTACAAATCATTTCAAAATGAGTATTCGTTTTCATCAGGATCTAGTTTATTTAACGCATTATCTCTGCCTTCGTATTTGGTCATTTTAATTAAGAAATAAAACTTTCATTTCAGATGATAATTATGTAGTACAAACACGTCACTATGTGAATTTGGAATAAGATGACTAGATATTAACGTTCTTCATAATTTTGCTCAAATGATGAAAACTTAATATATGCTTTATGTTTAAACATGTCAAATGTTCGTTCTATGTGCGTCAACAACATGCTTACAGTTCTGATGTACGAACATTGTGCCTTCTTTCTTTACTCTAAGTGCGTGAACACCATGCTTAAAGTTTTTATGTCGAACATTGTGACTTTTTTCTACACCTACGCTACTACTACCTTCTACTTAGCACTTTTCACTGTATGACGTCGATTGTTCCATGTGATGACAACGTGTAAGGAAGAGTTTGAACAGTATAAAACATTTTGTGTTTGCTTATGTTTAGTTGTTTGATAGAAGCATTCCGAGCATTCTGATATTTTATTGTGAACGTGTGGAGCGATTCTACATATAAGATTCTTTGTAATTATATATCTGGTGTTAAGCAAAAGAATAGTGTGTGAATACGTTCTTAAAGAAGTTGATACTCTTTAAATGTTTAATCAATTTAAAAAAATTCCTTTCTGAATAAAATCAATGATAGAAGATAAAAAATCAAGATCATTAGACATCTGACAGTGTGACACCAAGTACATGGAACATGGTTTGATGACATTTATTTAACTTTGAAAAAGTTTTTATCCAGACATGGAAAACGAAAACATAACCTTTAATACCAGCCATCCAACGTTCTTTAACTTACTCACACCAGGACCAGAAGCTATCGTTGCCATTTTGATCCAAGTTGTCGGCTACATTTTGATAATATCGTCTGCCGTAGTGCTCGCGCGGCACAGACGTCTCCACAAGTCGGACCACGTGTTCCACGTCAACATCCTGGCAAGTGGTGTCGTGTTCCTGTCCTCCAACGGGATGCTCATTGTGCCCTGGCGTGGCGGTTGCGAGGCCTTCACTGTTGTGTTCATCGTCACTGGGGCGGCGGGGATATTCTCTGCGACTGGTGTTGCCATTGAGAGGTAAGGGAACGTTTCATATCGTTTATTAAATAATACTCTTATTATTCTTACATAAAAAGCAGCATCAAAGAAGTGTCGTTATACAGTTTGTTTGTGTTTTTTAGTGTTTATGGTGGGACCATTCTGATTTGTTCCACCTTCCGGTTTGTCCATTGTCATTTGTTCAAGGATTTACAATTGACCAATATAATTACCTAATTAAGCGATGTTATTTTCCACTAATGTAGACCCATCATAAGTTAATAATTATAATAATATTCATTACTATATCGGTGTATTCTATTGTGAATTAAAATAATTTACTATTAGATAGTTTTATTAATAGAACACCACTTTTTAATGTGTAGGACACATAAACAGAAGTTCATCCATTACATTAAATGTAGAGCATGAATAATAAAAAGCAAAAAAGTATACATATGCTAATTTCAATACTTTGTGTGCATGAACTTTTCTACTGAGTCACTGCCGTGTCATGTAGTTGTTCAAATTTTCACATACGATTATTGTCCTTTGTATTTCTAGAT
>VMBQ01000961.1:146404-220147 GCA_007657795.1 Dreissena rostriformis | reverse complement strand
ATTTACGATACGATATCTTATTGAAACGGTCCCCAGGTAATTATCTGAAAGCGTTTCGCAAAAACAAAACGCATTTTTGTTTTTAAGAGAACATTGTTAAGTCCAAGGACAGTAACTTCGTAAACTATTAATGGACCGGAACAATACTCGAACTTGATCTGAAGGTCATGGTCATGTTGGTTTACTCACACACCAAAAATCAGGTAAATATCTGAAAGCGTTTTTGACCGTCGTCAAAAATCAATGGACCGCAACGAAACTCAGACCTGATCTGTAATTCATGTAGATAGACTCACACACAAAAAATCAGGTAAATATATGCTAGTATTTCGCAAATAATTCCTGAAAACTGAAAAATATTTACAAGTCCAAGGCCCATAACTTCGCCAAAAATCTATGGACCGGAGCGAAACTCTATGTAGCTCATGCAGGTAGACTCAAATACCTCAAATCAGGTAAATATCTCAAAGCGTTTAGGAAACAAACTCCGGTTACTTAATGCCGGATGGACAGACGGACGGACATTCCGACGACTATATGCCAACATACCGGGGGACATAAACATGCTTTTTATAGGCAAATTTGGAAAGAACGTGTTAAATTCATGCAATGGTTAACGCTTTAGATTTTTTATCACGTTTGCTCGAATCTCGATTAAGTCTTGTTTTGGTAGCTTCAACGTTATTTTCTCGATATTCCATTTATGCAAATTTACATATATAAATGTAATGGCCCTTTTTCTAAAACTCTAAAAATCTTTAAGTCGGCGATTGTAGATTATCCTAAATATTTCATTTCAGATTTGAGAATACACAGCTAATTTTCAAACAATTCTACAATACCAAGTATCAAAAACTATCGAATTATCAAACACAATCGCGACGTGACATAATTGGCGAGAAAAAAGTCACATTTATTTTTAAATGGTTTCCGTATTTGTTCGTTAACGAAAACGACGATGTTGAGTAACATATATGATAACGATTTCCTTTAACCAACTTATATTTAAAAAAAAAGTTTAATTAATTCCTTCATATGTCAACGACAAATGCTTAGACGTTTCCCTGCTTATTGTTTCATGTGAACAACGGATTGCATAAACATTGGATCTAATTATGGGTCCCAATTTGATAACACCTCTGCGCCGAAAGCACACAGTTTTATTTGACATCGATTGCGGTATATAGGTCACCAAAAAGGTAGCCATAGCATAAAAATAATTGCGATAACCGTTTCATCGCTACTACCACCATCCTCCTCCTCCTTCTTCTCATCATCATAATCAGCATGAGCACCATCACAAACAACACACTAATTATTTAGCATTTAAAATCATCAAACGTCCAAGAATCATCATAGGCAGCAGCAGCAGCTTCAAAAGCAAAGTACCATTATTATAATTATTATAGTCCAGTTTCATTGTAATTTGCTGCTCCATATTCATGTTTCAAATATACAGATTAAATAAAAGTTATATTTACATACATAATAAATTGGTATTTTACAAGAAATCCGTCAGCGTTTATCGTAACAGCATCATGTCTATGTTTGGAAATAATATTTCCGGGTCGACTTGAAATGCAATTACTTTGTTGAAATGTTTATTTTGAAAAGGTCGCTACATCTGGCATCGGAAATCTATAGAAATAATTTTCCTTGTAGAGCGCAAATAAATCGGTCATGAAATTGAGTCAATTCATTCGTCTGAAAACGTCTCAAATAACGCGCACAAACACATATCGCTGATTTATGGCAGCATACTAGTTGTTTTGTTACCTCGTCAATTGTATTCTTGATTTGCATTTGTTGTAGAAGCAAATTCATAATAACATTTTCTGTAGCCAATGAATGGTAACATTTTCTGAAGCCAATATAATAACAAATTTTCTGTAGCTAACATTGTTTTTACATTTGATATTGCCAATGCATTGTAAAATTTGCTATATGCAATGTATTGTTGAATTTGCTATAGCCAATCCATTGTTACATGTGCTATAGCCAATGCATCGTTATATTAGCCTTAGCCAAAGCATAAGGCATCTCTCAAAGATCAACTAAGGTTTTCGTGCATTTCTTTTTGGTTGTCACGTAGGGTAATATGTTAGTGTTTGTTTAATACATCTTTGGAATGACGACGTATCTTAACAAGAAATCAATCCGCGACCATTATCCGAATGCCATGTTAAAACAAACAGTGTACAAGAGCACATGTTAAAAGACTTGATTATGATGTCTATTACAAACTAGAATGACAGCAGAATAACCACATCAATATTTAAGGTTGCCTGTGAGTATTTCTATAATTTAGACATCTTTCTGTAGTCCATGGCTACTACTTGTTGTGTTGCTTCAAATTGTGACCCAAGAGTCCGACACAACATACGTACACCTAGAATCAAAAACTAATCGCGACAAATTGTGGTAGCTGCAACTTCTACATATTGTTTTTGACTGTCAAGAATGCCAATGAATGTTTATTGTCTCATAGTGTTCGGTGACCTGATTAACACCTATAAGTACTGTTACGGTGATCGCTTAGCAAGCTCATATACATAGGGAGTGTATTAAACCATAAACAGACCATTAAATTCGTATATTTTGAATTATGTCAAATATTAAATTCTGAGCTCGGTTGTTAATTTCAATCACAAATTAGATATTAAATTCCTCCGAAGAATTTGTCTGTAAATTCGGTGTTTAAAAGATAATGTAAATGCCTCGAGACTATGGTAGTGTACACGTTAAATCTAGTAAATCCTAATTATGTCTCCGAGTATTAGCTAATCAAGCATTTAAAATGACGTGGCCTTTAAGCTCTTAACTGCAGCAACTCAATCAGAGTATATAATTGAGATTGATGACTTTTGTTGCATGATACCGCACTCACAATAAATCTTTAAACAATGGATAGATAGATAAATTGTTCGCTATTGTCTTTATTACAGTTACGACCGTTGTCCGATTTACTTATCGTTGATTTCTGGATCTGATTCAATTAGTTTTTAAATGAAAGGTGTAATTTCATTGATTTCCGGTATAAGTTTGCTCGTCATTAATTATGTAAACGAAATTATGTCAGTATATTCTCCCTTGGTTAATAATGTAGTAACAACGATGTATTTGAGGAAACACATAATCATTCGTGAAAAAGGTAGGTTTATCTCTTTTTTATTAATTTGAAGTTATCAAGCCATATATAATTTTAACAAACAGTTCCCAGAGAGCACGTAAATGACACTAACAGCAGTAAGTATTTTCATCACGCCATATTCATCACGTTACAAGGTGAAATTCACATGAATGTTAAATGCCACGCATTCCCTTGACAACAATATGATTTCCCTGTTTTACATAATTTCCCGATTTATAAATTCAGCAATGGGCGAATTCGTATTTTGCATGACCATTTGTTTGAATTTTGACAGTTTTTTTTTATAAGGCTCTTTGTGACAATACCGATCTACATATTCGGATTTTGAATATGAACAGTCACGCAACGAATTAACCGGTCACGTGCTTATACATGTACCGTATTTATTTCCAATAAAAACAATGCAGTACTTGACATTTCTTAACGGTTATTTCAGAAAACCTGAGAGAATAGTGAATACATATATCGAACAAATAAACCAACTTCTGAACAAATGTCATGGTTCAAATCAATCTCAAAGAACCGACCCTGATCACGCATGTGACTATGGATGTCCGGAAGGCGAGTGTCCGTTGGATGTCATTCATCGATACATGGCTGCCCATCTAGTATCCGGGTTTCTTCGAAGCACGCTGCGTTATCTTTCAGACATTAGTTTAGTGACGGTTGAAGGATTCGAGAGGCTAAATTAGCTTGTATGATACGTCTGTGAACCAGGACTGGGTGCCTTCGGATAGATCCCATGACCGTCCGCATACATGGATGACACCATATGAGCCTCGTTCTGGGAAAGAATATGCGTTAAGCGTCGTCCCACATTAGCCTGTGCAGTCTGCCAAGGCTTAACAGGGACGACTTGTTCTGCTTTTATCGATATTTGTGTTTAAAGGCAGTCTTATCTGAACGAAAATCAAATTTAGACGGAAAGTTGCGTCCCTGATTAGCCTGTGCAAACTGCACATGTTAATCAGCGACGACACTTTAAGCACATACATTAAGCTCAATTTTCATACAACAAGGCTCATATAATCTACACAATATAGAAATAAATTAATCAGCTATATTCTTGGTTATCATATTATCAGTCACATCCGAGTTTGTTCTCTCTGTCTGGTGCAATTATTTGTGCTGTGAAATTGACCGTCATCAGCTTAGCGTTTTCAATAACGTATATGGTTGTCAAATTACCATTGATGCATCCTATTTATAAGAGAGAGCCGTTTGCGTTTACTATCTTGTTGAGATATTTCACAGGTTCATTCTAGATAGGCATGAGATTTTTTCCGCAATCTATTTCGTCACATATCACCACTTCGTACTACGTGAACATTTTTCCTAATCTAAGCCATGTACGTCATTGTCTCTGTTATCACATGTCTTTTAAACATTCATTCATAATAACGCTGCTAAAAACATTCGATCTCGATTATGTTTTACTGCATACTTGTTAATAGTTGACCTTTGCTTCCGTAATAACCTTGTTTTTCGAAAACTAACGCCGTTGTTTAATTACCAACAAAACAATAAATTATAAGTGAAGAGTCCACACAGGCTAGTCAGAGTTGAATCATTCAGCTTTTAAGGAATTTGTCCATATTATTATTAAATTAAGTCTTGTAAACAAAACTCCAGTCCATGAAGTCCCTTATAGGCCTGTGAGGAGTACAGAGGCTAATCTTTGAATATACATATGCGTTAAGCCCGGTTTTCACAGAGACCTGCTCAAGTTTATTACAGCAATACAATGATGCCCACAAACTCCGCAACCAATGACACTAACATTGAATTCAAACATCGCTGCCACTTCTTACATAAAATAAAACTAACAGCAATCTCACATGAAAGAAGTTTATCAACAACAATATCAACAGTTGATACAAATAGCGCGCACAAGGGAGAATACAAAGTGTTCATCATTTGGTGTGTTTATTTGTCAATAACGTTCAAACTCTCGATGTATCCAGTTTGGGTTTCGCACATATATGTATCTAAATGCGACCCGGGCATTCCTGTCGACCGTTATTGCGTGTCGTTCACCAATCATTTGACCATGACAACATCCGGTAGAATTCTAAATATAGCTCATACGATTGTCATTGCTATTGGGTGATAGCAATATTTCGACCGAGCCACTCCGCACAGAGATCAACATCTCGCGTAAGCTCCAAGAAGCTCACGTCAGTGGTTTTTATGTTATTGATGGTTGCGCGGATTGCGAGCTGGTTCTTAATTTGGAAAGATCGTTGGTGCGTTACAGCCGCTTTTTCAAGCAATGCGTTAAATTACATTTAATCTAGTGCGCTAAAATGAGTTGTTAACACGATAAATGAGCACAAACTATACACATAATGTTAACCTGTGTATTTTTACTGATATTTAAGAATCGTCGCATTATTATGATGATCAGAATTAAATACATAATGAAAAATAAGTACTAAATTAACTGGACAAAGTAGCTACAGCATGAACCCAATACACAATAGATATGATATAAAATATTCTTATATGGAAAACTTTGACTTGTGTTTACTTCCGTTAATGCTTGCCTAAAGATGTATCTTAAATGAAAAAGATCTTCAACATACTTTATTACTAATAACTAAACAATTGTTTACATAAAAAGTACGGTGTAAATAACAGCTTTTTTCAAAACTGTTAATGCGAAAACAATGTGTATTTGATTACGTTCCGCGATGTTATAAGATTTAAAGATAGGTATTTATTCCAATCCAATACGTAATATGAGGCACATGATGACCACCGATTTTCACAAGAAATAAACAAAAAAGAAAACAAACGTAAAATGCAAAAAAAAACACACACGCCTACACGCATACACGCACGCATACACACACACACACACACACACACACANACCCGGGCATTCCTGTCGACCGTTATTGCGTGTCGTTCACCAATCATTTGACCATGACAACATACGGTAGAATTCTAAATATAGCTCATACGATTGTCATTGATATTGGGTCCGCACAGAGATCAACATATCGCGTAAGCTCCAAGAAGCTCACATCAGTGGTTTTTATGTTATTGATGGTTGCGCGGATAGCGAGCTGGTTCTTAATTTGGAAAGATCGTTGGTGCGTTACAGCCGCTTTTTCAAGCAATGCGTTAAATTACATTTAATCTAGTGCGCTATAATGAGTTTTTAACACGATAAATGAGAACAAACTATACACATAATGTTAACTTGTGTATGTTTACTGATATTTAAGAATCGTCGCATTATTATGATGATCAGAATTAAATACATAATGAAAAATAAGTACTAAATTAACTGGACAAAGTAGCTACAGCATGAACCCAATATACAATAGATATGATATATAATATTCTTATATGGAAAACATTGACTTGTGTTTACTTCCGTTAATGCTTGCCTAAAGATGTATCTTAAATGAAAAAGATTTTCAACATACTTTATTACTAATAACTAAACAATTGTTTACCTAAAAGTACGGTGTAAATAACAGCTTTTTTCAAAACTGTTAATGCGACACAAATGTGTATTTGATTACTTTCCGCGATGTTATAAGATTTATAGATAGGTGTTTATTTTAATCCAATACGTGATATGAGGCACATGGGGACAACCTATTTTCACAAGAAATAAACAAAAAAGAAAACAAACGTAAAATGCAAAAAGAAACACACACGCCCGCACGCATACACGCACGCATACACCCACAAACACACACACACACACCCAAACACACACACCACAACCATACACACACTCACAAGTAAACAAAAACAAACATAAATGTACAAGAACAAAACTTTTTAAATCATGACAGAAGCGGAGAAGGTCATTATGAATGAGAAATAATAATACTCGAACGCCAAGAAGAAGATCATATAACTCCTTACATGAAACACAATAAACAGAAGCGATCAACATAAGGTTACCAATCAGTAAGCCCTATCGAAACCAAATACACAAATAATTCGGTAATTAGAACAAAGATTCTGTCATCAAATTACATAACAACAGATATATAAGACATACAGATACACATAGTATAAACATATACACAAATCATAATCGTCTCTGTTATGATGACGACGGTTAAATTTAGGAATCCAAATAATTATGAACAACTGCAAAACATACTCAAATTTTATTATTTTCATATGACTTATTTTAATCTAGATGATGAATAAGCATACAGATTGTCACAGGAACAAACACTAATATGAATATTTCTTGACATTTGCACAATTTTAGAAAAGAGATCGGTGAATCAAATCATGACTTAACATTGAAAAACATAATACAGATCAAGAAATATAACTTTTAAAAAAGAATATAGATATAATACTTCCTATAAAAGTTCATGATTATTTTAATAATCCAAGTACGTAAGGGGTATTACGATTACACTTTGCAGAAAGAGGGTAAGTAAGTTAAGTAAAATAGTTCATAAAGACCTAAGTCACAATATAAAGAGCTTGTTTCAATGACAAACATTACTTATATTATTTATTAACGTGTTAATTCTTTACTTTAAACCAAAAAAATGTAAAAGAAGCAAGTTATCGAATATTAATTGTATGAGGAAACATGTGTTTGAAAATGAATTATAACAAGAATGGGCGAATCCAAATGCCTGGGGGAGCATTCGGATTCAATAGTTTATTTGCTATCGTAAATCAGTCACATTCACAACTCACGACACGCCATCTTAGAACTTTTCTTAGAAAACGCAAAAACATTCTGTATTTTATAAATTCGACGAAGTTTTTCGCAGCTTTCACTGATAATAATATTATATATATTAATGAAAAGTTATAACGAGTTACCATAGTATGGTATCACTATCTGCAATTCGAAGTTTAAGCCATAAACCATAAGATGTTCATATTGGTGCAGCATTAATGTGAAAAGAAAAACATTCAAAATTCATATTCAACTTGTCCTTGTCTGGTTTGTCAGGTTCCTCAAGTAAGAGGGTACATATAAAGATTAAATATGCTTAGCGCGTGGCGGCGTTATTTAAACATTTACAAACAAACAAATAACATGCTTTAATGGTCAATGCATTTTAAGGTATTACACAACAACACTTGTTTCAAAGATAATAGCAGTTATCCAAAGAAGAACATATTAAGACGATTATAGCATTATGTACCTTTGTTTTGAGAGCTGAAAGGTTATAGAAAATTAAATTCATCTCCGACATTGAACGCGAAAAATCATAGCCAGAGAAAACATTTTGTTTGTTTTACCTTAAACACTGAAGCAGATGTGTGCTTGTTCAACTGTCTTTTACAGTAAAGAAACATGATAATTGGGTCCTCACATCTTTCACAAGTACAACCAATTACTTTGGTTATTTGATATCCGGCACTTGTCTTCAAGGAGATGTTTACAGTCCTTGAAGTGCCGACATAACCATAGTTATTTGCATCCTTAATTAAGAGTACATATAGGTGTGCATGTAAGTTGATATCATTATTGTTACTGACGTTTAATATGCTTTCAAATGTCATTGTTTGAACAAGAAAACAATTCGAGGAAAAGCAAGACAAATATTTGTTGGCAATGTAGTAATATAATTACACTCAGTCCCCAGGCAATTGTTAAACGTACAACTTTATTATAAGCTGCTGATTTGATGTTCTAAAAGCAAGGTGCGTAAAATTCCAGTTCCAATGTCTTAAGAAATTATTAACTGTTTTACATATGACAATAACCTCGGAGATTCATAATATAACCCTTTACATGTATGTGTCACCTTAATGCAAAAGGGAATATAAAAGATGCAGTTGCTTGTGTCGGTTTTGAAGTTTACTGACAAGTCATTATAATATTATGTTATAAGTTAGCTATAACTAATGCAATCTAACATATATTGTGTCATATACGTCATTCAATGTGCAACTAAGTACTAATAAAAAAACATTCATAAACTGTAAACTTCTGATTGCATTGAACCTATTGTTTGTATATAATATTTGGTGTTGGGAAGCATTAGGAATCATGTAATGGTAAACTAGTTCCACAATCAGTTGAACTTCTGTTTAATTTTCTTGTTAATGCTTTTAACGCAGTTTGTGTTTTACAATTAATGTATGAGGGTTTTTATTTTAACCATTATTATTGTTACATATGCCCTAATAAATATATATCTATGTTCAAGGGTATCGCGTATCTCGGATTGCCGCATACATTGCACGTACGCCATCCATAAACTTAACATTGATTCTCTGAATCGATATGATGATGTATGATTGTCAATTCCCGGAGAACCATGATATATCACGGCTAAATGAGACTCGACTTTAAAACATCGCATGTTCCACGAATAGAACCTCTCAATATGTAACGTCATGATTCATGTCCCGATAGGCATGAACAAACGTATTATTTCCATTCCTAGCTGGAGCGTTATTTGTGGATAATGAGACAGGGATTGGCACGCAGTGGTTTGAACATTCGTTGGAAAATGTATTGCAAAAAAAATGAAACACAAATTTATGATTGTCGTTTATAATTTATTCAACTCCGTCTTTCGCTGATGATGATGACTATCCAATTAAGCAAGTATTTGAGCTTGACGCGTATTGGTACATGTATGAGGTCAAAACTCAATTTAACGCCACAGCTCATATAAAGGTAATAGCATGTGACTTCAGCACATGTCACTGAGTGCATAGGCAATGTCCCAAAGAACCCATACACAATTCCAATAGTACGTCATGACTAACATAATAAACTTCATTAACGTTACCGATATAAACACGCAACAACAAACAACGACACACATAACGTTGAAACAAAGGTTTACATTAGACCAAGTTAAAAAAGCAATGACTTCTGATAAAATTTCTTTTCGGAAGCAGCATTTATGAAACAGGACTAGAAATTTCGTAATTCGTTTTTAAAACCATTTAACAACAAAATCAACCTTTCAGAAAGACTAAAATATAATTTACACTTTTAAACCGGTGCCTCAAGCTAGTTGCGACACTACTTTATGAAGTAACATCACATAAATGGCTTATACCACACTATGACGACACGACATATATTGACGTCATACGAAGTTATGAGGTCACAACATAGTATGACATGATTTATTACGTCACGACACTGCCATCAGAGGCCCCCCACAAGTTCGTTTAAAATGTTCTGGAATTCTCCGATGTCGCCTGTCTTGTAGAGATTTTCCGCCACGACCTTAGGAGTGAAGGCAATATTTTGATTGGCTGCATCGAAATCCTGCGAATAAGAGAACAGTTCAAACATTCGTTTATTTTATCTCTGTTATATTTGATCAGCTCCGTCTTCTGCTGATGCTTATTACATAATAGTAAAGCGGCATATGAACTCGACCCGAAATAATATAACGCCATAGGACGCAATGTCGTTATATTTTACTTGAAAACTAAAGGCTGATTTAGCATCTGTCTAATGTTTTTTTTGCCGTATAAATACGTTAGTTTTTCATATATTCGTTAGACGTTAGACTGTTTATCCAAAACTCGTGTGTTGGAATTATTGATATTCTGCGAGGTTCAAACCAAAATTTAAAAAAAAGCTCTTTTGACGGATTTTTTTCATTTGTTTTCTTAAGAAACTTTCTTGTATAATTATTATGTTGACGTTCGAATGGATATGAAACCACTTTAAGCAAATACGAAAACAGTTAAACATGATCAGAAGAGAATTTTTTGTAGATTTCATGGATTGACTAATCCCCGAATTGAGAATCAAAACGAATAATTATGCTCAACACTTTCATTTTTTTAGACCGAATTACCGTAGGCATGAAAGGCATTTGTTTCGCAATCCATGATATTTGGATAGTTCAGAAAGGGGAGAACAGTGCACTGTGCACTCACCTGACACGTTCCTGTTAAATGTTAAATGTAAATGCAATATAGCTGTATCGATACAGTTAACTGCGTTTACGTAGAATGGTATGATGAGCGTGCGTATAATGACCCTCTAAATACCAACATCAATTAATTTCCAATCAAGATATACGAAGCATATGACAACCTCGAAGCACATAAAACTCAGAAATAACGGTTGTGATGATCATATTGAGAACTTATCTTCAACAAGATTTTAAACTATACAAAAATAAGACATTTGAATCATGCTACATTTGCTCGAGTCGTAAAATAATATTTCAGATAACGATTAAAAACAAATGGTTGTGATTTCATGTAAGAACCTGACTTCCCCTATGCTGAAAACAATAATACTCATAGAACATTTTAATTCATAATTCATCGACTCGAATCATCAATTAATACATTCAAACTAGCATTGCAGTTCAAATGTTTATGACCAATTACTTGCATACGTTTCTTATGTGTTCCTCTTTGTTTCACGATTTTAAAACTCATACACCGTCCAATATGTATTAAACCTCCAACGTAGCTTTTATCAAATAAACAAAAAATAACCAGGAATGTACAACTATAAACTTGGTTAAAATGTGTTCCGTGCTGTAATAACTATAAACAAATAATCGCACCGCAATTGCACGCAGAATGCTTTCAAACATAATAAGTGTTTTACGAGATGAATAAGCAAATAGGCTTATGCTATTGACATTAAACGTTAGACACGTGCGCTCGGTCTGTTCGTGCGTGCGTAATATCGATGTTATCAATTTTTACTTTCTAACAAGCATTTGTATTTCATCCAGCTTTTGCATATGTGTGACGCAACCTTACACGAAATCGACAACAAATGCAATGGAAAAATATGAAATTGATAAACATTACCAGTTTCTTATCTTAAAGAGGCCGTCCAACAGATTTTGGCATGTATTGAAGCTTGTCATTAAATGCTTTAAATGCTTTATATTGATAAATTTAAACATTTGAACTAAAAATCTCCAGTAAAAAAAACAAGAATACAATATATAAAAAAAAGGAAAAAAAGTAAACATCAACAGGGCTCGAACCACTGACCCATGGATTCCTGGAGTCCTGGAGTAAAAAGCTACTCGCATATACCACTCGACCATCCACGCCATGTTTGTAGAGGATGTATTGTTTTAGCTCTAAAAGCAATCCTCGTAGTTTCCCAAAATTTCGTTTCGCGTCGATACGACGCTTTATCTGTTGAACGGCCCCTTTAATAACTTGTTAAACTATTTTAAGATACCCGACCTTGGTATCATTGATTTGCTCTTCAAACGAGTTAATAGGTTGACAACACAGACATTTCACGTATACGATTAACTGCTAAATTAAGATACAATCATTCATCGTGAGATGGGTATTTCTCAACAAATAGTTATGATTCCAACAAAAAAATTATGTTCGATAACGATAATTTCCAAAAGTGTCAATCGTCTTTGCCTTGCAAGTCTGTTCATTGGCAGGACATACGTTTGTCAGCGAAATGGCGTCATTAACGAAAAACAGATTGCTCTTTTTTTCAACCGAATTATATTTTCATACGTCATTATCTGGTCCAAGTCACCATAACAACCGCCTATAGAATAAATTAACATGTCGTTTCTCCGGGCTAACTCCACATATAATCGTCTCTTTGAATATGTAGTCAATGTTTTAACGATTTATTACATTTCACCAAGCACGACTGTCAATTGTTTTATACGTTTAAAAGAGGTAAAAAACGTAAAATATAAAGAGAGAGAAAAAATGCGATGATTGATGCGATGATGCTTGTTATAAGAGCTTATAAATATCGTATATATGTGTTGACATTTTGCAAGCTGTGTGTTGGCATAAAGTCTTCAATAGTTTTTATGATTTAATCAGAATTTATAACTATCAAGATATGGGTCCATTGGGTACAGATGCCCCCTAATTCCACTTTTGTCTCCACATACGTAAAGGACTCAACCTTGATGTGAAACGCACAAAGGTAGACCCACACACCAAAAATCAAGTTAATATCCGAAAGCGTTTCGCAAAAAAAAATCCGGGAAAGAAGTATTTTAAAGAAACAATTCCTAAGTTTAAGGCTCATAACAAATAAATAAATAATAAAACATCAATGGACCGGAACGAAACTCAAACTTAATCAGTACGTCATCTAGACTCACAGAACACAAAACATGTTTATATATGCAAGCATTAAGCACAAAAGTCCGGAAAAACGTTATTGTAGAGAAAGTGTATAAGTCCAAACCACACATACATTCGCCGAAAGGCAATGGACCGGACCGAAACTCGAACTTTATATGTAACTCATGCAGGTAGACTCAAATACCTAATAGCACGTTAATATCTCAAAGCGTTAAGGAAACAAACTCCGGAAACTGAATGTTAGACGGATCGACAGACGGCCGGACGGACGTACTACTACATGCCACCCTATCGGGCGCATAAACATGCTCTTCATCGGCAATTTGGAAAGAACTTGTTTAATTCATGCAATTGTAAGCGCTTTAGATTTCAATCACGAGGGCTCAAATCTCGATTAAGTATCAAAAACAATCGCGACGTGACATCATTTGCGAAAAACAAAAATCTTGATTACATACTTTCCGTATTCGTTTGCGAACAATTTCCTTTAACCAACTAATAATTCAATATATTGTTTCTATTTTCGTTTTATCAATTCCTTTAAATGTCAGACGGTTTCCGTCTTATTCATTCCTGTGTCGAGAAAAAAATGGAATGCATATAAATTGGATCTATATTTATGTCCTGATTTGCTTAGAACTGTGCGCTGAAAGCACAATTTTATATGACATCGATTGCGATATATAGGTCACGAACAAGGTAGCAATATCAGCAATAATTGTGATTACCGTTGCATCGCTACTACCACCAACCGCCTCTTTTTCCTCGTCATCAGCATCATCATAAGCACCATTACCAACAACATACTGAAAAAAACATTCACAATCATCAACAGTCTCAGAATCATCATCATAAGCAACAGCAACTTCAGTACAAAAGCACTACCATGATTTTTATTATCAAGTTTCATTTAACTATATTGTTCCATATTCACGTTTCAAATGTACAGATTAAAAATAAGTACGTTCTATTTACAAACATGATTACTTGTTTTTGAACAAGACATCATTCAGCGTTTATCGTAATAATATCATGTCGATGCTTGAACATAGTATTCCGGGTCGACATGAAATACAATCACTTTGATGATAGGCTTATTATTTGAAGAACGCTATATCTTGCATCGGAAATCTATGGACATAAATTTCCCTGCAGAGCGCAAACAAATCCGTCATGAAATTGAATCAAGGCAAACGTTTCAAATAACGCGCACATATTTCTCGTTGATTTATGGCCGTACACATATTTTAGGTATGCGGTAAAAATGCCATAGGTAAAAATATATATTTATCGAGATACATTTGCTGTAGCCAATGCATTGCTACATTTGATGTAGCCAATGTACTGCTACATTTATTATTGCCGATGGATTGTTACTTTTGCTATATCCAATGTATTGTTGTATTTTCAATAGCCGATGTGTAGTTACAACTGCTAGCCGATAAGTTAATACATTTTCTTTACCTGGTGCATTGTAAATGTGATAGAGCCAATGCATTGTTACATTTGCTATAGCCGATGCATTGTTACATTTACTGTAGCAGCTCCATTGTTTCAGTTTCTGTAGCCATTTGCTATTGTCAATACATTTTTATATTTGCTGCAGCCAATGCATTGTTTCATTTGCTATATCAAATGTATGTGTTGTATTAATAATAGCCTATGCATCGTGATACTTGCTGTAACCAAAGAATTGTTACATTTGTTGTAGCCAATTTATCATTACATTTGCTGAAGTCAATGCATTGTTATACTTGCTGCAGCAAATGTACTGTTACACGTGATATACCCAATTCTGTGTTACATCTGCTCTATCCAATGATTTTTTTCATTTGCGGACGCCAATGTACTGTTACATTTGCTATACCCAATGCATTGTAACATTTGCTGTAGCCAATTAAGTGTTACATTTGCTGTAGCAAATTCATTGTAACATTTGCAGTAGCCAATACATACGGCAACTGAAATTAATCAACTACGGTATTTAAACACCGCTTTATGTTTATCATGTATAAAAATATTTTATTAAGTTCTTATACATATTTGGTATATTGCAAATTGTCAATTCTGAATCGGTCTGCTGTTACATGCGTGATTTACTGCAGTCTGTTAAAAGCAGGGATTAAAACTTGGCAATTATCCATGTCTCTAGTTAATATTAACAGTTCAAAAGAGCACATGTTATAAAGTGTGTTTATGATGACTTTTCAAAACTAGAACAACCGAAGAATAACCACATCAATAATAAAGGTTACTTGTGTGTATTTCGAAATGCCTTACATCTTTCCGTAGTCTTTTGCGACTAGTGGTTATAAGGTCACAACGAGTCCCTGGAGTCCTACGTAAGAAACACAAAATGAACGCGACGAATTTGGTAAATGTAACTTTTATCTTTTCTTGTTGACTAACAGATATGCAATATTTGTTCTGTAAGATGTTCGGTTACCAGAGAAACACCTATGTTTCGTTATGGTGGTCGCTAACCTAGCTAATATGCACAGGTATCATAAAAGGCTATTGAATTTGTATATTTTGAATTACGTCTTATATATGTAAACTGTATCTGATTGACCACGTGTCTGTAAAAAGTATAGTATTGTTTATAAATGTTCCTTTTATAATATAACAAGGTTCCTGCTTGGTCGGCGGTCGTCAAGGATTCAAGCGCTTTCTGTTGTGATTGGAACAGCGATTTTATGGCGGCCTTGATCTGATATGAACGGTAAATTTAAATACATCGACGAATAATGTCATGAGATGTTATTGAGACGGAGACAATAAAACAAGTTGACGGAATTTTAGAATAATTTAATTCAGATATATGGTAAATGGCGGACGGAAAAGGGGAAATGTATTGAAGTTACAGACATAAAATATATTCAATTATTGTATCAACATCTGTATGAGAAATGCGTGAGGTGAATAAATGAACAAGAGCTATGCGAAATAAATCAATACATAATTGAAATCATCCCAGAGGCACAACTTTGAATTTGTTTGAATGAAATTCAGAGTCCGATTGTTGATTGCAATCTTCGTAGAGAAACCGCGTGACTTGAAAGAAGTCGTTATTCTACTATGTGTATATGTTGGTTTGTTTTGTGCTGTACTGTACCGTTTTGGCAATTGGTTCCTCGCCATAAATAAAGGACCACGAATGTGTGTATGATAGAAATGCAATACTGCTGCAGCTTCTGGAGTTTCAATTCTTTATTTTGGAAGGAAACTGAAATCTAACAACTCCGAGTAATGTCTCCGATAATCGGCAATTCAAGCGTTGAAAGTGTCGTGACATTTGAATTACGAACAGTAACAACTAAATCCGAGTATATAATCGGGTCTATTGACTTGTGTTGCACTTAACCAAACCGCACTGAAATGTAATCTATGAAACGGCCTTTTTTTAAACAGTTACATGTACCGCACGGTACTGTTATCTATGAAACGACTCGTTATTCAAACAGTTACATGTAGGCCGGGTTCGCCTTACCACATTACCGTTGCTCGGTGTTGTCGTTATTATCGTATGACCGTTATCCGATTAAATTGCAGTTGAATTTGTTCATGTATTCGGTAGGGTTTTTAAAAGATAAATGTAATTTCATTAGTTACCGGTATTAGTTGGCTCTTCTTTATTGATAAATACTAAATTTTGTCGGCATGTTCTCTCTCGGTGTATAATTTATTAACAACATTTCATTTATTATATATTATAAGTAAACGCATACATATTCGTGAATTTGGAAGGGTGATCCCTTTTTTCAGTTTAAGTTACGAATTATATTTTGTTCAATTCACAAGTCCCGGAACACACGTTAACGACATTAACAGCAGTGTGACATTTTCATCACGTCATACGCAAAATGATTTATGGTGACACTCACGTGAATGTTAAATGACACATGTTCCCTCGGCAACCATCTGTTTTGTCTGATCTACATAATAGCCCGATAAACAATATCAGTAAAGGGAAAATTCGTAGTTTTTGTAATCATTTCTGAGGATTTTGACAGTTTTTCATAAGGCTTTTCGTGACAAAACCGATCTAGATATCAGGCTTTTGAATCAGAATTGTCACGCGACAACTAAACCGGTCACGTGTTTATACATGTGCCTTTTGTATTTCGAATTAAGTCGGTTCAATACTGGAATGTCTTAACAGGTATTTCAGAAGACATGACAAGTTGTTGAATAAATAATAAGATTTGCTTTTCGTTTTTAAGAGTGTGTTTTAGATCTATTTCGTTTGAACTTTATGTAAGAATTGTTTGCGCTTCCAGTAAGAATCCTCAAGCACATAATACGCTCAGTCAATTAATCCTCGTAAGTTCAAATTGTTTGACATTGGGTCGTTATTTCACACTATTAAATGTTAGTCATCAATCGTCAATGCAAAGCGCCATCCAATGAGTACCATATTATAAAAAACAATTAGCAGGTCGTCGCTATATTAATCGACGTCGTGTTCATCATTTAAACTTATTTCTTCAGATACCAGAAGTCCTCTTTAAACAAGGTGCTTCCGTTTCTTCATCTTTTGAGGAAAGATGGCGAGTGCCTTCAGTTGGAAAATTTTAAAACGAATTGGGAATTTATTTATTTTTGAAAAAAATAATTAAAAGATACTTTGTGACAAAACTTAATTAAATACTTTGCTCAACATGCTAAATTATGTTACGATAATACTTGATTTAAAAAAAAAACTCGAAACATATTACAAAATGCCTCTTACTTTGACTAATTTAGTCCAAATTTAGTGAATTATTTTGAAATAAAGCTTACGTTTAGAGGGAATTATTAAGTCATTATGAGCAAACACATATACGTTTTGAGAAGAGGAATGAGATCGAGTTCTGTTCCGAATAAGCCCTATACATGACCATGTTTACTCTCTTGTTTAAGAATGGAATCTATAAGATGATTGATCTACTGTAAAATGTTACAAACCGTTAGTACTTTGATCTACTGTACAAGGTACATGTAACAACCTGGAAGTCATTTGATCTACTGTAAAATATGTCAAACCGGAAGGCCTATGATCTAGTATGATACAGACCAAAAGTTTTTACAGAAGAGTTACAGCTGTTAGTTTTAAATTAAAAACAAAAGGGGTGAGTGCATGATGCAGATACATTTTATCAAACTGATAACATTATATATGTTGTGGTTTAACCTGGTTCAAAGGTGCTCCAACACTTGTTAAAATTAACAATTCATGGCATCACGATTCAAATTAAATACTTATATAATACCGTTTCAGTGCTCAAAAGTTATAGTCAGACCAGAGCACCGGAACCATAATATTCTGAGTTTAGATGAAATGTAGTCAAAACGAGTACCGATTACATATTTAAATATTTCACAAAGTTCAATCGCATGTTAAAATCATTTAATTTTGCAGGTTACAAGTATATGTTCGTTGAGATAAAACGCGAGATATGGGTCATACGCTCCGAAAAGCAAAACTAGTGGGCATTCTGGTATAATTATCCAGCGTATTATAATTCCATCGTTCGCTTTTAAATTTCCGATCGTTTATTTCTGTCGCTATATATTGAAAGTTTCGCGTGGGATGAATGCATGGAATCTGGAGCCTTTCATCCTCTCTTCTGTCTCATGATAAAGCCAACAATTCGATTAACGTGCCACCCCCAATAACTTGAGGATTACAAGACGCCGCAGTATATATATATTTCATCGATTAGATTTACGGATTGCACCTCGCAAGTCGAGGATTGTACAGCGCCGAACAGAACACCCTTTGTTATCGTGTAATCCCATAAAGATGATTCTTTGGTCGCTAGGTTGTTGATTACGTCACGATTATGTTGTTGTTGGCGTGATGAATCTGTAAATACTGACATTCATTAGGAGTGTGTATTGCTTATGATGTAGTTCATACTACGTTGGTGCTGCTGATGATGATGAATTCAATTGTGAAGATGACAATATAGCACGAAATGTGAAAAAAGCCTCGCTCTGAAAAACGAGTTTTAATGAGTCAGAGTAAAGTGTCGTCCCAAATTAGCCTATGGAGACCGAACAGAGACGACAACTTCCACTTTTATGGAATTGTTCATTTACAATACGTATCGTTTAAACACGTAAACAAAAATCCAGTCTAGGTGGAAAGTTCATTTCTTTTTAGCCTGTGCGGACTGCACTAGCTAGTCAGGGATGACACTTTACGCACATTAATCCCGTTTTTTTACAAAACGAAGCTTAAATGCGTATATAGATCACAGACTTAACTGTTATTTGAAATATATAATACATTTATTTAAAGTAATAGGACGACCTATTTATAGATGTAAATCTATAAGACGCATAACACAACTTCTGAATAAATATCATTATTCCAATCAATCTCAAAGAAACCTCCTTGATCACGCATGTGGCTACGGATGCCCCAAAGGCGAGTGTTCGTTGGATGTTATTCATCGATACATGGCAGCCCATCTTATTTCCGGGTCTCTCCTAAGCGAGCTGTGTTATTTTTCAGACATTGGTTCAATGACGGTTCGAGAGGCTACCATGGCTTGTATGATACGTCTGTGAACCAGTACTGGTAGCCTTCGGATGGATCCTATGACCGTCCGCATACATGTATGACACCATGTACACCTCGTTCTGAGAAAGCGTGTGCGTTTAGCTTCGATCAGGATTAGCCGGTGCAGGTCGCACAGGCTTATCATGGAAGACATTTTCCGCTTTTATGGATTTTTCTGTTAAATAAGCTTTTTCGAAATGAAAATCTAATTTAGTCGGAACGTGTCGTCCCTGATACGCCTGTGCAAACTGCGAAGGCTAATCAGGGATGACACTTAACTCACATTCATTTAGCTCAATCTTCATAGAACAAGGCTCATAAACACTAACCACAATATTAAAAATAAATTAGTCATTAGTCAGCTATATACTTAATGATCATAATATCCGTCTCATGCGAGTTTTTTTTGCTGTCTGGTGCAATGATTTGTGCTGTAGAATTTCCCGTCGTGACCTTTGCGGTTTCAATAACTTGAATGGTGATCAAATTACCATTAATGCAGCATATTAATAGGACAGAGCCGTTATTAAAGTGTATCTTTTCTTACGTATTTTATAAGTTCGAGCTAAATAGGCATGAAATCTGTTTCACAATGCATTTCGTAACATATTACCGTTTTGTACAACATGAAACTATGTCCTAAATTAAGCCATGTACGTCATTGTCTCTATTTTAACATGTTTTATAAATTCATTCATAATAACGCCGTCAGTAATATCGTTATACTCGTAATGTAATACTTGAATGAAACAATCTCAGATTTCAGTCTTTAACATATTTAGCAACTGCATTCATACATAACAGTTGACTCCTTCAATATGTTTTTTTTTCGGAAACTAAAGCCGTTGTTAAACTACTAAAGAAACAATGAATTACAAGTGAAGATTCTGCATAGCTTATCAGGGGTAAATATTTCCGCTTTTATGTTTTTTTCCGTTAAAATTAAGTCTCTTAAAAACGAAATTCCAAACCATGCGGGAAGTGTTGTACATGATCAGCCTGTGAGAATTGCAGAGGATAATCATTGACTATACTTTTACCTTTTAAAAACTATTACACTGTGATTGTATTAGCCGAAGATATATTCATGTAAAGGTTGTGTTGACAATTAAGTATGAGACTAATGAATCTACATAGTCTTTAGCTGGAGACAAGCTTATTTCGTCACTCCATTGTATTAATTGTACAAGGCAAGATTAAAGGATAATTTATTTTAAAAATTTTAAACACACTTATTCGTTTTATTGTTGGGAAATGTCAAGTTGGGGGTTAATTTATAACTCTGTTTGAAGACGACTTGTTCACAAGTTTTTAAAGTATCGTTCGGCCCATGTGTCCGTTCCCCAATGTTGTTTTTTTGTAATATTAAAACCAACTTTATACGAAGAAACGTTTTTATGCCAATGATCACAATTTCACAACAAATCTTTAGTATCATGGACATGAATGTAGTTGTTTGTGACGTAGTCATATACCGTTTATTGTGGTAGTGTCTACATTTAAGGAAGTGCATCTATATTGCATCATTTAATACATTCATACATGAAACCAACCAGCCGGTAACTCAATTTTGTACAGGATCAGACCGTCATACGCTTGAAAAACGAACACAAATTTGTTAAACAGAGTGGCGAAAAAATAAACTGAATATCCGTAGAATCCGGAAGTGGGAATAATACAAGTATCTTGTTGAGCGTCAAACAATCACTTAATTAGATATCTATGGTCGTCACATTTCTCACGAAACAACCAATTGTCATTTCCTACGTTAACCTCATCTAATTGAAATATCAATCAGGAAGTTTGAAATCCGGTTGTGCGAATCACTTTAAAACTGTATAGGGGTCTAAACGGATGCGTGTTTTTAACGTAAGCATTCAACTATCAACTGGTTTAAGCAGCAGTCGATATTTGCATAATGTATATAAAAGAAACAATAGCTTCATTTGTTATTGGATTTGTTCTACATGCATGCATATGCGCAGGTACTTTTTTAAGTCATTATGAAAAGAGTTATAATTATAATGATTTTGTAATAATACATTTAAATTATACAAACATATATATTTACTTTGTTTAACTTCGGTGAATTAACTGTTTCAAACAATGACAAACAACTGTGAAAATTATCGATAATACTTTGGAATGGCATCATTGTTTTGACGGTATGACATTATAAACTCCACGAGCGTCTCCAGTTCAATCCTTGAAACTTCGGTAAGGTCTAAAAAGCCTAACAAAATAAAAAAAAATGCGTTGGTATCGGTATATTATCGATTGCTATTCACTAATCATCAAAGAAAATAAATAATTTAATTCGCGGATGCGCCACTGATACAATATTATTGTTCTCTGACCAGAGAATCGATACGGTACTAAAATCAACATATATTTTCTGCATAATTTGGAGTTATTTTAGTAGTAGCTGTTGTACTAATCTTTTTTTACGCATTTTTATTATATTTCCAAGCTTTAATACTAGTAAGGTAATGGGCGCTGTATGTTTTATCATTGATTATGGGTATCATTTGCCTTGGTCACTATGTTAATGTTGGTGCTATACACTTGAACTATTATAAAGCCGAAAACAGGCTCTCGACTACGTACAGGAAAAAAAATGATCATGAAGTGTTAGAACATTTCGTGTGTGTTTATCCACGTTATGCAAACATTTGTATGATCACTTATGATGAAGTGTACAAACACTTATGATTACATTTATCCAATTACTTTACTTGGCTTGAACATATTGCAGATTGAAAACAAAGCATGGACACGATAACATATCATGCGCCGTATAATTTAAAAACACTTAAGATCGAAACTCCAAAGAAGATACATATTGTTCATTCATTTTATAGTTAATGTCGGTATGACAAAGCTTAATAAGAAAATATTGAAACTGAAGCTGCGCGAATAGTGTTTTTTTTTTAAGAGACGTTGCAAGCAACGTTTTTTTTTATGCGTTATATAAAGACATAAAATAGCTCTTTTGTAAAGAATATACACTTATCTTACACATACGTATCTAAAATGTATTGTGCATGATACAGTCGGAGCGAATTATACTCAGATGTATTCCTACCTCAAACAATAGTTACTAGAATGTCTGTCAATACACAAAAAACTGATTCTTTATACGAGTTGAGGAGTGATTTCACGCGAACCTGCAAAGTTTAAAATCCGCCCACTTGTTGGCGAAAGATAATGGTATTAATATAGGCGCGTATAGAAAGAGTTTATAAATTGAATAATTTAAATTTAAGATAATGCAGTTTCTTAATAAGACATTTCAATTGAAGAAAATGCATTTTGAAACGTCAATGCTGTTGTTATACCCCCAGTAGAGTGACATATAGCAGTTGAACTGTCCGTCAGTCCGTCAGTCTGTGCGTCCGAAAACTTTAACATTGGCCATAACTTTTGCAATATTGAAGATAGTAACTTGATATTTGGCATGCATGTGTATCTCATGGAGCTGCATATTTTGAGAAGTGAAAGTTCAAGGTCAAGGTCATCCTTCAAGGTCAAAGGTAAAAAAATAAAATAATTCAAAGCGGCGCAGTAGGGGGCATTGTGTGTCTAACAAACACATCTATTGTTTATTTATTGTATTTACTGATTATAAACTAAGTATTGAGTATAATGTGCTCGGTATTTTACGTAATGTAGTTACCATAAAGATGTTGCTAGTTAAACATATACGCGATCATTTTTGGTATTAGAAAAACGATCCGAAATTTAACAAGTTTTATAACTAATGTATAGTTAATGTACTGAAACAAACAAAGATGAGAACAAACAACACATAACTCGATTCCATGCACACACCATATAAAACATTTAATGATCCTGTACATGTTTGGAAAAAGCTAACATTGTTACACATTGAGTCTAACAGTTTATCAGAAAATATATTTATTTGATAGATTTAAGCAATTTTAATCATAAGAGATCAATGTCGATATCTGTTTAATATTATACATTTTGCTTTTAAACAGTATTTCGTGGGTAAATAATAACTACATTAATAATAACGAATGCATTAAGATGGTACGAAAATTAAGGGAAAGTACGAAACAACACCATTACGCCAAGCAATTACACATTACCATCTGAGGGGCTATAGAAATTAGAAAAATAAAAACAATATATGATATGAAATTTTAGATATTATCACTCATGGCTTTGCTTTATGGTTGATCCAATGCACCTTTTTACACTTTCGATGAAAAGTTATTCACACTTGCATACCCAGTACATGCATATTAAGACATTTCTGGAATCTAGATTTTCAAGATTCATAATATGTTGATGTTTTGTTTTTTAATTTAATTTATTCCTTGTACGAAAATTTTGATGACTTATTTTAAGCTTTGTTTTATTTCGTTGAAATATTCAAATAATCGGTTTTTAGTCTTTATACAACCTTTACCCTGATGCTAAAGAATAAGTATTTTTATAAGAATTAAACAAAATTTATAAGTATAAAATGCTGTTAACTAAATATTATTTTTAATATATTTATAAATAATGATTCACGTGTTTGAATGTTTTTGTTTCGGAATTTCTTATCTATACATTCACTTAACTCATGCCTGTATTCGTATGTTTAACGTTTCTGTAACGTTTTCAACTAGACAATACGTATGCTCGGAAAATCCCGATTGTAAACAATAACAATAAGCTGGTCTATGTACAGTCAACATGATCGGAATAAACCTTTTCTACTATACTTCTATGGCGAAAGACGCAAACAGATAATGTATTGCTGACTCAGAACTCAATTAAATAAAGCTAAATGAACATCTTCTAATTTGCAATAGTGTTCAATCATAATTACTGAGCTGTGGTGCAGTAGAAACAATTTTCCATTATTTATTTGAATGCACCTCGTTCCGGCGACAATGAGAAGTTATATTAAGTACTATTACTCCAATCACACCATAAACACTAGGAAATATTTTATACGGCGAAGTTCTAGTTGATCATTACAAATATGAGTACTTTCGATGCAGTTCATTTGTACTTAAAATTTAGCAAACGTTCTGACACCTAGCTCGCTGCCATAGCGACCGGCTTCTCATCTGGTATAACTATTCTCTTAGCCTAGATCTTTTCTTCTCTATCTCACTGGCTACACTATGCCCCATACCTATGTCTTTACGAAACCTTCCTTCGTCCATTACTGTTTCAGTTCTATTATGCTTATTTTTTCCCTGGGAACTATAACGCATGTTTAAATTAATACTTCTAATAGTTGTATTGTATCACCTTCAGTCATATATCATTGATTTTACTTAATTAAAAAAAACTCTTTATGCAGTAACACTCTTTAAGATTGTATATGTTGTTCTAATCTATTTTCTTAACGTGCGAATGAATGATAATTATGTTACTCAATGAGTTCTGTATATTTATTTGTGAACACGAAATAAAATTTGTTTCAGCCAAGATCGATATGTCCTTAAACGTTCAATACAAATAACATTTGTGACACAAAATCACTATACTCATAATTTTGAATAAATGCAATTAAACTCTCAAAACTTGAAAACAAATTTGCTATAATTGAGAGTTGATGGAGATTCACCATGTTTCCATTAGAATTATTTTAAAATTAATAATTAATCTATACAATACAATTTTCAAAAATGCTGTTTACAAGGTGATATAAAAGTTTCAACCCAAGAAGCAACTCTGTATTCAAACGGATCAATATGGCCGGATTGGGTGTATAGAAGAGCCATCGATGGAAGAACAGGTGGTGGAAACTGTGGATGTTGTACCGCCATAAGAAGGCCGACTTCGCTCCAATTAATTCTACCACAAACCTATTTTGTGAAGCGAGTTGTACTTAAAGGGCGTACAGACTATGGTAGTATATGACTTAAGATACATGCATGTTTTTTTACCCTCGCTGTATTGTTTATGTGATGACGCATATACATGTTATCATTATATCAGGTGTTCAATATATATGAGATGTAGGGTGTAACGAAATTATGTCTAACAATTAAGGTTTGTTCAATTTTAACTAACATGTACATAACACTCTTAATTGTTTATTATGATCGAACATAAGGCTGTTATAATTTCTTTCAGTTAACAATGAACATCAGCTTCAGAATATAACAATGTATTGTGGGTATGACATCAACCACATGGTCGAACAACAGGTCACTGAGGAAAATGCCACCATACGCACCTATAAAATAAGTCCTCCACAGGCTTTGCAAGCAATACTCGTGATTGGTCAACAGGGAAGAGATTATATGACAATATGTGAACTAGAAGTTTACCGACAGGAAGGTAAAGCATCAATAACGTACCATTCATTTGTTGTAGGTAATTTTTGAAGCAATAATATAAGCATACTTTTGATGTTTTTTTTTTTTTTTAATTTAAGCGTTTTAGTTAACGAAACAATAAGTATTGCAGCTTACTATGAACGCAATGGTTTCATTTAAAATACATGTCTGCAGTAATCTACAATTGATCTTTTTTAGATTGCATGCTTGGAACCTATGGACCTAATTGTGAACAAGCATGCCACTGTCTGGAAGGGCCTTGTGACACTATAAATGGTACCTGTAAAACTGGATGTCAGAATGGCTGGATAGGAGCTGCGTGCAACGAAAGTAAATTGAGTATTTATACATTTCGTTTATACAAGCGCATGTACGGTTAATATGTGAATGAATCGGGATATTTGATAGTTCAATCCGAGCTTTTGTTATTAACCGCTCCAGATTTGGATTACTTTGTAAATGAAAAAAACGAAGCTCACTTTTCCAACGTCAGAATAACGAATCGCTTACACGTAACCCACATCTAGAATTGATAATATTTCTACGTGTATTGCACAAATGTATGTATTACATTTAAATAGAAGAAAAGGTGTTTTGACAAAACACTTAAATGGCTACAATTATATATGAACAAGTAATGGATGGGATGTACATTAGTTGTACCAAAAAACTATGACGCACCATGTCTTTTAATATCCTATCTCTGTTTGTGTACGTAGAATCGATGTGCATATATCTACGGAAAGGGCTGAATCTACATAAATTGTATTTACAAAATGGTAGACCGTCATAGACTCTTTTGGAACAAGTTGTGTACATATGTTATCATGAAAGACGACGAACCGCCTGGACATAAACGCATAAATATACTTTTCTTCAATTATCTTCCGCTACAACGTTATTATTAATCATTTGATTTCAATCTATAATGTTTTATCTTATATGAACAGCCTGCGACAACGGATGGTACGGCCAGGGCTGTCTGACCAGATGTGGCCATTGTCTTTACAACGCTTCCTGTTATACGACTTCCGGTGTGTGTCCAGCTGGATGTGCTGCAGGATATAAAGGTTCTCTCTGCACTACCGGTATGCTAAAAGTTCAATACCGATTTACGGTACTTTCACTTGAGATATTGAATAATAATTGGCTCCTTATAAACTTCATATGACAAGATCTGTCTTCGTTTACAACGGTAATTTAGTGAAATTATACACCGAATGTTATAAGCATGCTTATGGCAAAATCACATGTACGCTTAAGATAAAAGATACGTTATAAATACGTAACAAATGTATATGTAATTAGTGAATACGAAGCATAACCAGATATTGTTTTCCTTAATTTACTGCTGACAAATGTGTAATACATTTTAACAGAAAAGGGGTTTCCTCAAACACTTCAATGGCTACAGTTATTGTGGTTTGATATATGAACAAATAATGCATTGGATGAACATTATTTGCACCGAAAACTATGACGAAACATGACTTTATATCATCATATCACTGTTTTGTTTACGTAGAATCAATGTGCATATATGTACGGAATGGGCCGAATCTAAACAAATGTTTTACCAAAATAGTTAACCGTAGTAGAGCGAGTGTGGGCTATTTTGGGAACAAATTGTTCACACATTAAATGTGTACATATTTTATCATGAAAGACGCCGAACTGCTTGGAAAGGTAGTTTGTGTGCTTATTACATTAAGGCATAAATATACTCTACTTTAACAGTATATTTTCTGTCACGACAACTTAAGTATTTATAACTTGATGTCAAGCTATAATTTGTGAGAAAACAGTAAATGGTAAATACGTTCTTTAATAATATAATGTTACGTCTAACATTACGTACACTTTATATAAACAGCCTGCAATGACGGAATGTACGGCCAGAACTGTCTGACCAAATGTGGTAATTGTCTGAACAACACTCCCTGTAAGAAGACTTCCGGTGTGTGTCGATCTGGATGTGCTGCAGGATATAAAGGTTCTCTCTGCACAGAGGGTACGTTGTTTTGCTGATTCCCAACGACGGTGCTTTCACTTGAGACATTAATACATAATTGACTCTTTATAAACGTTTTGTTACGAACTCTCTCATTCACAACAGTATTAAAGAGAATGTTTAAACCGAACGATAGCAGCATGCTAATGTCAAAATCTCATTTATGCTAAAGATAGAAGATAAGTTAAAAGTACGTAAAATATTTATATGTTATTAGTGACTACGAACCATCCACTATCCCAGAAAGCGTTTTCCTTAAATTTACTGCTGACAAATACGTTATGATGAAAACTTCGATGCAAGTACTCAATTAAATCGTGATATGTTATTATTGACTATTGCATTCAACAGAATGTGAAAACGACTGGTATGGTCCTGGATGTCAGAACAGGTGTGGTTATTGTCAGAGCAAGGTGGCTTGTAACAAGATTTCTGGCGTGTGCCCAGGGGAATGTGAACCCGGATATAACGGGACGATGTGCACAGACGGTAACTTATAACCATTAGTTTGTGTATACTAATGCAAACGTCCCCATATACAAATGCAGTAGTCTCATTTTTTAGAAGCAAAAAGAAATAGAAAACGACACTTAATTGTTGGCACAAGGAAAACAACGACAACAACACCGTTACAAAATAATCAGTGTATGTTAAAATGTATTTATGTAGAGCGTCCAAAATTATGTATACTACATACACGAAAGAGCACGGTTCGAATTCACCTGTTATCTTTCGGACCAAAGCAAAGCAAACATTTGTTTAAATCAAAACATACATTTGTTTAAAGCCGTATATCTATATAAATGTTCATGATGAAATCAAACAATATTTCCTTATATATTTATATATATGTATGTATGTATGTATGTATGTATGTATGTATNAAAAATTTTTTAATGGACATGGCATTTTGAGGTATTACACAATAAAGCTTGGTTCTAATGTTAAGGCAGTTTTACAAAAAAGAACATATTTAGAAAATAATAGCATTTCGCAACTTTGTGTTGAGAGCTGAAAGGTCATAAAAGAAAAAACATAACCGACCGTGACATTAAATGCGACAAAACGGAGTTACAGTTATTGTAGTTGGTACACCTAACTTTATCGCTATTGTTTATTCGTTATTCGGTGCGCCAAGGTTTTTGAAACACGCCATCAAAAAAACAAACTCCCGGAATGTTATGTTTTCTCGTTCCTGATAGAATAATGAAGACAGATATTTAAAACGACTGTTTTAGGCTAGCTTGAACACAATTGAATGAGAACGGCAAAAGACAGTGATATTACTGCTTCCCTTTGCTACTTATCCAGCAAACGGCGGCGACTATTAAAACATGCCATTGCACATTTAATTCAGTTTGATAAAAGTCAGTAGTGGAGCAATAAAATGGTCCTTATGTTAGTGGCATTGTGTGTATTTGTGATAATTTTGTCATATGTCTTTGAAATTAACACAGCAAAAACGATGGACACATGGAAACTATAAACCAAATATTATTAACTGTGTTCATCATCACTACGGAACGATTTACGAATATTCTTATTAATGAAGTTCATGTGTATTGTTTTACAAAAACGATTATGCAGAACCTTACACCAAATGATGCATACATATCGAAATTCTTTATTGTTTAACCATCGTTGAATGTAGAAATTATATGTCACTAAAGAAAGTAAAACTGTACCCAATTACACCGAAATAATATAAATCCGTAGCATATATATCATAATATTAAGATATGTGTTTAATTGAACATCACGTCCATGTGTACAAGGAGATGTTAAAAGTCTTTGAAGTACCGACACAACTATGAAAAATTAAACGCATCCAAGTTATTTGCATACAAAATTAGAATCCATAAAGGTGCGATGGTTACATGATAGCATAGTTCTCTCTAACGTTTAATTGGCTTGCAAAGATCAGCTTTGAACAGGAGAACAAATCGCAAAAGTCAAAACAACGCAAAACGCCATTAAACTTGTCTGGCTGGTTGCTTTTGTATTTTAAAAGAAAGAGGATTGGCAGAGCTATGCAGTTTGTCTAACCAAAAACTCAACAAACAAGCAAGAAAAAAGAGTGAAGAAGTAAGCCTTTTAATGTCATCAACTTCAAAACAAAAACAGAATCTAAACATCTAAGCACAGCTGGGTTTCTATTTAAGTGTTTTTGAGGAAAGGCTTTTAATCAGTCTACAACTGTACACAACCTCTCAAAAAAAAACTGTGTAAGACTGGTACATGTATTACAATTAGCCCTATTTACAAACACTGAAAAGAGGTAAAAACAAGACTCGTTATTTCCTCGTCAAGAATGCAAAACATACAAGCAATGTTTTAAACATTTATCTGTATGTGCAAAATAACATAGAGGTGAAAAAAAGATTGTACGTCGATGATCTATATTATCAAAAACAAATGTGGCTTAGCTAAAAACAAGGGAAATTACATATACGGTTAAAGTTAGTCATTTTCGAAGCAGTTTCTGTAATAATAAGTATAAACGTATGCAACAGCCAGCATATATGTAATGTCATTTTATATTCCTACGTCATGCCAGATCGTGTTTCATTATAACCAAATAGTAAACCCAGACGAATATACATGAAGCAGCTGCAATCTACAAAACATGCGACAACAACCATATTTTCTAATCATGCCACATGGAATGCCATCGACGTGTGCCTATGTTATGTGGTAATTACACCAAGGTCCGAGGCTATATTATCCAACTGATACCTTCATTATGCGTTGCTGATTTGATTTCCTAAATAAAAGTACTTAAAATGACAGTTCCGCAGTCTAAGGTAAGAATTTACAGTTTTATTTAAGACAATGACATCGGAAAGTGATAATATAACCCTTTATGTGTCATCTTAATGAAAAAAAATGAATATAAAAGATGCAGTGGCTTGTATCGGTTTCAAACTTTACTGACATATCATTATAAAATTGTGTTATAAGTTCGCTATAAATTACGTAATATAACATATGTTGTGTCATATCCATCATTAAAAGTCCAATTGCGTACTAGTATAATACATAAATAAACTGTAAACTTCAGATTGCATTGAACGTATTGTTTGTATGTACTATTTGGTGTTGGGAAGTATAAGGAAGCATGCAATGGAATAATAGTTCCAAAATCAGTTGAACTTATGTTTAATTTTCTTATTAAAGCTCTTAACGCATCTTGTGTTTAACAATTTATGTATAAGGGGTTTTATTTTAGCCATTTTTATTTTAGCATATGCCTAAATAAATACATATATGTTAAAGGGTATCGCGTATCTCGGCGCTTCGCGGATTGCCGCATACATTTTACGTACGCCACCCATGAACATGACATTGTTACTCTGAATCGATATGATGATGAATGATAGTCAATGTCCGAAGTACCATGATGTATCACGGCTTAATGAGGCTCGACCATAAAACAGCGGTTGTTCCGCGAATAGAACCCTGTCGTAATGTAACGTCATGATCAATGTCCTAATAAGCTCGAACACATGTCTTATTTCCATTCCTAGCTGGAGACTTTTACACGGGAACTTAGTAAGGGATTGGCACGCAATTTATAGAGTATTGGTTGGAAAGCTTTATGCTGAAAATTGAAACATGGTACATTTTATGAATGCCAGAGTGACGGACAGACGGGCTGACGGACGGACAACCCGACTATTATATGCTTTTCGTCGGCAATTTGGCAAGTAAGTGTTAAATTCTTAAAATGGTTAACAATTAAGATTTTTATCACGAGGGCTCGAATCCCGATAAAGTTACGTTTTTCTAGATTCAAAGTTATGTTCATGATATTCTAATACTTTAAATATGCATGTTTAAATGTAATTGCCTTATTTTCCTAACTCTAAAAATCTTTCAGAAGTCTTTGTAGAGTCTCCTTAAAATTTTATTTCCGTTTTGAGAATTCACAGTTAATTTTTATATAAGACTATAATACCAAGTATCAAAAACAATCGAAGTATCAAAAACAATGGCGACGTGATATACTTGGCGTGAATAAAATCACAAATTTGTTTTATTGTTTAATAGTATCCGCATGTGTTCCTTAACGAAAACGACGATGTTGAGTTAAGATATATTAACGAGTTCATTTAACCATCTAATACTTCAAAATATTGTGTATATTGTCGTTTAGTTAATTCCTATGTCAAAGGCAAATACTAAGACGGTTTCTTCTTATTCGTTACTGAGAGAAACGGATTGCATAAACATTGGATCTTAATTTGGGTCCTAATTTGATAAGAACTGTGCGATGAAAGCACAGTTTAAGATGGCATCGATTAATATACAGGTCATCAAGAAGGTAGCCATATCATAAAAAATAATGGTGATAACCGTTTCATCGCTTCAACACCATCCTCCTCCTCCTTTTTCTCATCATCAGAATCATCAGCAGAACGATCACCAACAACACACTAACAAAAGCATTTAAAATCATCAAACGTGTCAGAATCATCATAGGCAGCAACAGCATCAATAACAAAAGACCATTATTATGATTATTATAATCAAGTTTTATTTTAATCTACTGATCCATATTCATGTTTTAATTTTACACAGTAAATTCAAGTTAAATTTGCATACATGATAAATTGTAATTTAAAAAGAAATCCGTCAGCTTTTATCGTAACAGCATCATGAGTATGTATGGAAATAATATTCCGGGTCGACATGAAATGCAATCACTGTTGAAATGTTAATTTTAAGAAAGTTGCTACATCTGGCATCGAAAATCTATAGAAATAATTTGCTTTGTAGAGGGCAAACAAATCGGTCATAAAATTTGTCCAATTCAGTCGTCGTCAGAAAACGTCTCAACTAACGCGCACACACATATCGCTGATTTATGGCAGTGTACTAGTTATTGTGGTACCTCGTCAATTGTATTCTAGGTTTGCATTTTCTGTAGCCAATGAATAGTTACATTTTCTGAAGCCAATACAATGACACATTTGCTGTAGCTAACATTTCTTTACATTTGATACTGCTAATGTATTGTAACATTTGCTATATGCAATGTTTTGTTTAATTTGCTATAGCCAATCCATTGTTGCATTTGCTGTAGCCAATGCATCGTTATATTAGCCTTAGCCAAATCATCAGGCATCTTACATAGATCAACTAAGGTTTTCGTGCATTGCTTTTTGGTTGTCAAGTAGTGTAATATATATTTGTTTTCTAATACATCTTAGGAATAATGAATTATCAAACAAAGAAATTAATACGTGACCATTATCCAAATGCCATCTTAAGACAAACAGTGTACAAGAGCACATGTAAGAAGACTTGATTGTGATTTCTATTACAAACTAGAATGACAGAAGAATAACCACATCAATGTTTAAGGTTGCCTGTGAGCATTTCTAAAATTAAGACATCTTTCTTGAGTCCATGTCAACTACTTTTTGTGTGGCTCCAAATTGTGACCCACGAGTCCGACATAACATACGTACGCCTAGAATAAAAAACTAATCGCGACAAATTGTGGTAGCAGCAACTTCCACATATTGTTTTTGACTGTCAAGTATGCCAATTTTTATTGTCTCATAGTGTTCGGCGACCTGATCAACACCTTTACGTACGGTAATGGTGATCGCTAAGCAAGCTCATATACACAGGGAGTGGATTAAATCATAATAGCCCATCACATTTGTATATTTCGAATTATGTTTAAGTATTAACTGTCTCTGATTGGTCCCGTGTCTGTAACAGAATATATAATTGGTCATTAGTTCTTCCTTGATAATATAACAAGGTACCTGATTGGTCGGCGATCGTCAAGGATTCAAGCGCTGTATCTTGTGATTGGAACTGCGATTTTATGGCACCCTTGATCTGATCTGAAAGTTGAATTTAGAGTTTTCTATGATTTATATCATGTGCTGAGATTGTCCGTTTAAAGGGAAAAAAAACATACAATGATTACATCAATCACTATATAAGAAAAGGAAAACGAGGGGTGAATGCATGAGGAATCGCAATGTAAAAGACATAAATACAGAACTAAAGCGTCCCAGAGGTAATTGAACTTTGAATAATTTTATATGAAATTCAGAGCCCGGTTGTTAATTTCAATCTACTCAAAGACACAAATTAGATATTCAATTCCTCCGAGGAATTTGTCTGCGAATGAGGTCTTTAACAGATAATGTAAACACCTCGAGACTATGGTAGTGTACACGTACAAGTGTTATGGAAGGAAACTTAAATAAAGAAAATCCTAATATATCCGAGTATTAGCTAATGGCGTGGCCTAGCTAATGGCGTGGCCTTTAGGTTCTTAACTGCAGCAAATCAATCAGAGTAAAGTGTTGAGCGTGTTGCCTTTTGTTGCATGATTCCGCACGCAAATTAAATATTTGAACAATGCGTTATTGGAACGGTTACATGCAGGCGGGTTTCGTCTTACCATATGCACCGTTACTTGTTCGCTATTGTCTTTATTACCGTTATGACCGTTGTCCGATTTGCTTATCGTTGATTTCTGGATCTGATTCAATAAGTTTTTCAATGAGAGGTGTAATTGTATTGATTTCCGGTATAAGTTGGCTCATCATGATTTATGAAAACGAATTAATGTCAGTATATTCTCCCTCGGTGTATAATGTAGTAATAACGATGTATTTTAGGAAACAGATACTCATTTGTGAAAAGGGTATAGTAACCGCTTTTTTTCATTTGAAGTTATGAAGCCAAATATAATTCAAACAAACAGTTCCCAGAGAGCACGTATATGACACTAAGAGCAGTTAGCATTTTCATCACGCCATATTCATCACGTTACAAGGTGATATTCACACGAATGTTAAATGCCACGCATTCCCTTGACAACAATATGATTTCCCTGTTTTACAAAAAATTTCCGATTTATAAATTCAGCAATGAGCGCATTCGTATTTTGAATGACCATTTGTTTGAATTTTGACAGTTTTTTCATAAGGCTCTTGGTGACAATACCGATTTTCATATGCGGCTTTTGAATAAAAACGGTCACGCAACAAATAAACCCGTCACGTGCTTATACATGTACCGTATTTATTTCCAATAAAGATAATGCAGTACTTGACATTTCTTAACGGTTATTTCAGAAAACATGAGAGTATATTGAATACATATATCGAACACATATACCAATTTCTGAACAAATGTCATTATTCTAATCAATCTCAAAGAACCGTCCCTTATCACGCATGTGTCTATGGATGTCCGGAAGGCGATTGTCCGTTGGATTTCATTCATCGATACAGGGCTGTCCATCTAATATCCGGGTTTCTTCGAAGCACACTGCGTTATTTATCAGACATTGGTTTAAAGACGGTTCAAGGATTCGAGCGGCTACCCTAGCTTGTATGATACGTCTGTGAACCAAGACTGAGTGCCTCGGATAGATCCCATGACCGTCCGCATACATGTATGACACCATATGAGCCTCGTTCTGGGAAATGCGTAAAGCGTCGTCCCACATTAGCCTGTGCAGTCCGACAAGGCTTTACAGGGCGACTTTTTCCGCTTTGATCGATTTTGGGCAGTCTCATCCAAACGAAAAATTAAATTTAGGCGCAAACTGCACATGCTAATCAGCGAATACACTTTAAGCAAAAGCATTAAGCTCAATTTTCATACAACAAGGCTCATATAATCTGCTCAATATCGAAATAAATTAATCTTTATACTTGGTTATCACAATATCAGTCTCATCCGAGTTTGTTCTCTCTGTCTGGTGCAATTATTTGTGCTGTAAAATTGACCGTAATCACCTTTGCGTTTTCAATAACTTATATGGTTGTCAAATTACCATTAATGCATCCTATTTATAAGATATAACCGTTTGAAATGTACTGTCTTGTTGACGTATTTCACAGGCATGAGATATGTTTCGCAATTTATTTCGTCACGTATCATCTTTTTTACAACATGAACATATGTCCTAAATTAAGATATGTACGTCATTGTCTCTTTTATCACATGTTTATACATTGATTCATAATAACGCTGCTAGAACCATTGAATCTCTAACATTTTTAACTGCATACTTTTTTGATAGTTGACCTATGCCTCCTTAATAACTTTTTTTTCGAAGACTTACGCCGTTGTTAAAGTACCAACAAAACAATGAATTATAAGTGAAGATTCCGCACAGGCTAATGAGGGTTGAATCATTCCGCTTTTATGGAATCGTTCGTTTAAATTAAGTCTCTTATAAGCGAAACTCCAGTCCATGAAGTCCCATATAAGCCTGTGAGGAGTACAGAGGCTAATCGTTGAATATAATTTACGCAAATGCATTAAGCCCGGTTTTCACAGAGACCGACTCAGGTTTATTACAGTACTAAAATGATGCCCACAACCGCCGCATAAAGTAAAACTAACAGCAAGCCCACATAATTGAAGTTTATCAACACCAATATCAGCAGTTAAAGGAAACAGCGCGCACAAGGGCGAAAACAAAGTGTTCATCATTTGGTGTTTTATTTTTTCCATATCGTTCGACCTCTCGATGTATTCATTTTGTTCGCACATAAATGTGAATGGTTTCCGAATGCTTTTAAAAACACGACATTAAACTGTTTCGTCAAGTTATCGGAAAATGAAACTGCAAATACATTTTTTTAAGAGCTGTGATCGATGGTTTCGAATTTAACATGGCTCAATTTATTGTACTGGAATGACTGTTCTTGCTTTCGATACATTTGTTTGGATCAAATTCCTGTAAAAGCGCAATCGTGAAGAGAACGATTTTTTTTCTAACTGAGTATTTATTTAAATGAAATTGCCCAAACAAAACAAGAAATATTTTCATTTTTATTTCAATCACTCACATCATTTTACTCCACCTCATCTTATTCATCATTTACAGCAGCAACCAGAACAACAACATTAACATCATTATCAACACCATCAACATTAAAACGCCCACGGAAATAGACCATTATCAGCAGCATCGTTACCATCATCATCATGATTAAAATTATATCACCCAGAAAAAATCACCTCACCCGGAAAAATAGAGACTTATTTATTGACAGAATGACGGACAGAGAGACAGAAAGAGCGCCAGACTTACAGAACAATGGACATACTTTCATGAGGAATCTAATTTACCCTCTGAACGGGCGAGGGTATGCAACAGCATCTTATCACAATCATAAAAAACATACATCCACTTTAGAGTATGCCGACGAAGAACACACAAGAATAATGGAACTTGATTTCCGCGTATTGTATCGCGGCGTCTACAAATGCGTTTCCAAGACAACGCCTCATCACATGGCCGGCCATCGCGAAGCAATTTTTTATTTTATTACAGAAAATTATTGACAGAACAATTCGAAACTTTCTCGCAACATTACTACATGGCTTTAAAATAACCAATATTTTTCGAAAAATGTACTGATTTAGCATTATTTCATATGGTTTAAATGTCGTAAACACATAAGGTTTAAGTTATTAATTTCTATTATTGTTCAACATTGTATTCATTTAACTTTTTAGTATAATATATATGTTTATATTTACACTATAAATTTAAAAAAATTGAAGGGCACATAGAATTTCAACAGTGACATGATAATGCGATTTAAAAATAGTAAAGTTGACAAATTGCAATCTAAAGTGCGTGTAAACAGTAACATTATCATGTGATATTATTCAACAAGCCTTGTTAAACCAAAGTTTTCCCATGAAGTATTTTTTACGTGGAACAACGCAGAAAGAGGGTAAGTAAGTCAAGTTAAATACAGACCTTGGTCACGATATATAGGAGCTTGATTCAAATGAAAAACATTATATTTTAAACCCCACATTTTTTAAAAGAAGCTACTTTTCTGAGTGTTAGTGCATTTTGTGTATTCATGATTGCAATACATTTTTGCACACAAGGTCGCAGTCAATACTTTGTATAAATATATTTCCTTTTTTAAGTCAGTTAAAAAAGAATATTCTAAAATTAAAAGATTTTCGTCATCTATTTTTTTACAATTGGTACATTTTCTATCATTATGTGGAGTAGCAATAGGTTTATGCCAGCGGCCAAAACTTTTAATCGACGAGATGATACTCTGAGTTTAGAAAGAGCAATAGGGTGGCTTTCATTGGAGATGCGTGTAAGGAACATTTTAAAATCATTGTTTTTGTTAAGATGCATATGAAACAAAGCTCTACTAGATGCCGTTAATCAAAAATTCATATTTTAATAAAAACAATCCTTAATTCTTTGTTTGAATAACCACAAGAAAACTTCTATGTGTCCTACCACTTGTTGTACCCATACCTCTAAAAACCCTGAACTTGACAACAGTAGATGTAACAAACTAACCCATCTTTTTAGACGGTGTCAATTCGAAGTCATTTTCATCATATTTTTTGTAAGTTTAATATGTTTATTTTCTTTGCTTTCTATTAGTGTATAAACTTGACGCTTACGTCTGTGAGCATGTATCCGTATTGAGAAATATTAATTTACAACTGTCGACACTTAGTAGTGTCCCTGGGCACCTCCAGTGTGCAAAAAAAAGTAAAAGCTGATTCATATATCATTTTTTTTAGGTAAACGTCTGAAGTGTCAGAAAATTTTGAGTGGCCGTGCCGCGTGATGGTATGTTTTTTGTAATCCAAGATGGCGTCCAAGATGGCGTCCAAGATGGCCGCCAAAAATGATAAAAAAATCCAATTATCTGTTTTTTCAGTCTGAATTTTCTGAAATTGAAGTTGATTCTTATTTTTCTTGAATAAACAATGGAAAACATGTTTTTTTTTGCAAAATAGGTCACTTTCTGCCATATTTTTCGACAAATATTTTAAAAAATGACAAAAAAAGTATAAAAAAAGGCGAAAAAAGTCATAACAATTGAAAGTGAGTGCAAACTTTCATTTCTGTTGAATGTAATTTTGTAAATTATTTCAACTTTATAGCTGTATAATGTACGGGCATCAATATTCTTTACATTGATGNAGTTTTGTTCCTGATCTTCTGTTCCAGCGTTTTCTGGTCGTGTCAAAATCTGGAGATCCTTCCCTTGCAGTCGTATTGTCTTATGAACTGAGCTCCCATCCTGCTGCCTTCTTTGAAGCCAAGAACATACTTTGTACAGCAGATAAGCCTCAGATCGCTCAGGCAATTTGAGAGTATGCTGTAGACACATCATGTGAGGCTGTGATGAACTGTATTCATGAAACAGATGCATGATGGTGGCACTTCGCTGCATCGTTGACCATGGAGAAGGGCGACTCATATAACGCAATAGCCGAGTCTTATGTAGATTCAGAAAAAAGCATTACGGACAAGCGACACTGGGGTTCGATGGCTACGAAGACGGTCATTATAACAAAGACAAAACGCACCGGAGACGATGAGACAAACGTAAATCATATTGTTAGTTTCCGCAAAGAAACAGAATGCTCATGTAAAAAAGGGAAGACTTTTTGTCTCGTGACAGAAACAACGCCGGCATGATTGCTCTGATCAGCATAACTCTGACTAAAATGGGATTCTATGTAGTTCTGTCTTCAGAGGATGCAGACGTTAAAATTATTCAAGCAACAGTTTAATGATCCCGTCGTAGCACCACAACGTTGGTGAGCGAGGATACAGATTTGCTCATCTTGATTCTGCATTACTCCGAAAGAGACAATACGACCATCTACTTCCGCTTTGATGTAAATAAATAGTAAAAGGAACGCAAAGTGTATAATATTAACCTTTTGAAAGAACTCGTGCTTATTCAGGCTGTAATAAATCTTCAATGATTTTCACCAACGGTAAAAAATGAAGTCTACATAAGTAAGTAAAACCTGATCCTATCATGAAGTCATGTGCTAGTTCATTCTCTTTTCCAAATGTCGTAAATTGGATTTTATGATTATTCAACTCCTGAGTGATAACCTCAATTCGATTAAAGTGTTCCCTGTCTCCTAAACTATGGCGTTTAACATAACAACCATAATGTTTGAGTAAAAAGTTATGGACTTGTGGTCCTTCGTATTGTGTCGATGGCAATTTGGGACGCCGTGTTGGATTTCTCTTTAACATAATTAGCTTACATTTTGTCTGATAATATAAATGTGATAATAATGTGTTCTTCGCTCTCTGACACCTGGGTATATAAACCAAATTCATCAAATTTGAGTGGATAGTTACATAGTTATATTTAATGATCATAAATAGGTTTTTTCGGCCATCTTGGCGGCCATTTTGGACGCTGTGTTGGATTTGTGTGTAATATAATAAACTTTAACAGTGTCTGATAATCGTAATGTATTCATCGCCCCCTGTAACCTATGTAAAGACACAAAAATCGTCAAATTTGAGTGGATAGTAACATAGTTATGATCATCAATAGGTTTTGGCGGCCATCTTGGCGGCAATCTTGGCGGCCATTTTGGACGCCATGCTCGATTTCTGTGCAACATAATTAACTAACACTTTGTCTGATGCTATTCGTGTGTTCTTTGCCCCTTGAAACCTATGTATAGCCACCAAAATAATCAAATTTGAGTGGATATTTACATAGTTTTGATCATTTAGGTTTTGGCGGCCATCTTGGCGGTTATTTTGAACGCCATGTTGGATTTGTGTGTACTATTCTAAACTTAAACAATGTGTGATGATTTAAGTGTGTTATTTGCCCCATTGAAACCTATGTATAGACACCAAATTCATCAAATTTGATCGTATAGTTACATAGTTATGATCATTAATAGGTCTTGGCGGCCATCTTGGAGGCCATCTTGTAAAAAATATTTTTCCGGAAGTCCGATTGTGGTAAACTTTTGATATGTTTTTAAGGACCTTCTACCCTACCAGGATCAGTTTAAAAACCTTTTGTATCAACTTTTTGGTGGTTGAAGGTATTTTTTTCATAGATTGACCCTACTACAGTTATGTATTTTTTTGTTGCAATCTGATTTACCCCACCAACCTTTTAATGTAAATAAATAAACAACGCCGTGTCCGTTTTAGATGAAAATAGCATTAATGTAAAGAATATTGATGCCCGTACACTATACAGCTATTAAGTTGAAATAATTTACAAATTACATTCAACAGAAATGAAAGTTTGCACTCACTATCAATTTTTATGCCGTTTTTCGCCTTTTTTTGTTACTTTTTTGTCATTATTTTAATTTTTGTCGAAAATATGGCCAAAAAGGGACATATTTTGCGAAAAAAACATGTTTTCCTTTGTTTATTCAAGAAAATTAAGAATCAACTTCAATTTCAGAAAATTCAGACTGAAAAACAGATAATTGGATTTTTTAACATTTTTGGCGGCCATCTTGGACGCCATCTTGGATTACAAAAAACGTACCATCACGCGGCTCGTCCACCCAAAATTTTCTGACATTCAGACATTTACCTAAAAAATGATATATGAATCAGCTTTCACTCTTTTTTGCACACTGGAGGTGCCCAGGGACTGTACTTAGCGTGGAATACTTATATACGTATGTGAATGTCTTTCATCATCAAATACCGTACCACACATCGTAATTGGCATTGAAATTCAACAATGACTGCGTTCATATTACTACCGATAAAATTTTGAACTTTGTGGGGCAGACTATTTATGGTTGAGAAATGATTGAAGATTGTTTGGGGATGTCTATAGGTTGAAGACAACTTTTATGTTCACTTGTTTGTCATTAAATCGTTACATAATCAACGTTTGCTTACCATGCAAGGTATCTTTGAACAAAAATGAGTTGCATTAACCTTGACATTGATGGTACCAATGACATTTGCATTGATATTACCTCTGACATTGACCTGGTGAGACAGTCTAATTTCTATCGTCGATTTTGTGATAGTTGTTTGATGTTTTCATTTTTTGCACCTGCTTCTTTTTTCTTAGCATAATGCAATGGCTTTTTACAAAATATTCTGATTCCAAAACTGTCAAATATTTGCCGTTAACTAAATGTTGCTATTAAAAAAAGAATAATGACAGTGTCGTGTGTTCGCTTGTATCCAATGCCCGATATGCCAATTGAACTCGAATATTATATAACGCGTGATAAAAATATAACATGAGTCCGATAGGAGCATAGAGTATTAAAAAGTCGGCTCAATATGTATGGGAACAAGTCTTAGAAATTTCACTTGAATTAACCAGAGGCTGGTCCAGTTGTAATAGAATATTATTTGTATTTGGACACGTGTGTTTTGAAATGAATTATAACAAGAATGGACGAATCCAAATGAGTGGGGGAGCATTCGAATTCAATGGTTAATTTGCTACCGTAAATCAGTCATATTCACAACACACGACACGCCATCTTAGAACTGTTCTTAGATACGCGAAAACATATATATTTTTTTATAAATTTGACGAAGTTTAACGAAGCTGGCACTGATAATAATATTACATTTATATTAATAAAAAGTAATAACGAGCTTTTTTAATGTCGTGTCTTTTTGTACTGTCATATGGATGTATTGTCTTGGCAAATGATAATTTGCCTTAAATAAAAGACAAGCGGATGTAAATAAGAATTTATCTCATAATAATGTTTCTGGAAATTCATAAATCCTCGTCATCTGTTGTATCTTAATTTTCTTAATAAATATTAAATAAATGGTAAATATTATAATTTACAATTTAAATTGCAGTTTATCTTGTAAGTCAAATGTATGCGCATGTTAATTAATACGAAGAATACGTTGATACGACTTAATACACCTACGTTAAGCCGATGTAATTCAATATATCGAATAAAACACGTTTCAGCCTGACATTGACACTCACGTAAGCCTTAAGTGGTCAAAATTATATATAAACATCTGCCTTTTCATGATAAGCATTATCGAGAGGTCCATTAAACAGGAATAGCTCAAACCATGAACATTAATCGTGACATTTGCAAACATCTAGTATTAAAAAACACTAGACCGGATAATAATAGGATTCAAGCGATGCTTTAAATCATTCTTATTCACATAGTCTTGCAATTTATAGTCAATCTTTCACAACAGTTAAACATAGTACGGTATCGCTATCGGTAATACGAAGTTTAAGACAAAAAACATAAGACAGTTAATGTTCCTGTTAGTGCAGAGTTAATATGAAAAGAAAACACATTCATACTTCATGTTCAACATGCCCTTGTCTGGTTTTGCAGATTCCTCAAGCACGGTTTTCCATATAGAGATAAAATATGCTTAGCGCGTGAAGGCGTTTTTGTTTTTTTTTAAATATTCACACACTAAAAATAACATGCTTTAATGGTCATTGCATTTTAAGGTATTACACAATAACACTTGGTTCAAAGATAATAGCAGTTATCCAAAGACAAACATATTTTGAAGATTATAGCATTATTTAGCTTTATTTTGCGAGCAAAAAGGTGATAGAAAATATCACTCATCCCCGACCTTGACATTGGACGCGACATATCATAGCAAGAGAAAACATTTGTTTGTTTTCCCTCATACACTGAAGCAGATGTGTGCTTGTATAACTGTCGTTTACAGTGAGGAAACGTTATAATTAGGTCCTCACATCTTTCAAAGTGAAGTGCCAAAGGCGGATTCACAGACAACGAAGAAAGTATAGTTTGTCTATTCCGATAGACATGATGCGATATAACTAGACGCATGCAAATACGTCAAAAAGGATCGGTTCAACTAATTGGGTGTTCGTTACTCAGTGCGCCAAGGTTATTGATTCACGTTATGTTTTGTTTTCCTGAGGGAATAGTGAACACAAATTCAAAACGACTGTTTTATGCTAGCATGAACCAAATTGAATGGGACTGGTATGATACAGTGACATTACTGCTTCCATTTGCTACTTATCCAGCGAACGTCGGTAACTATTAAACCGTAAAAAATGTGAATGATCAAAGATAGTGATTTGTGAAGAAATAAAAAAATGAACTTGCTGTTACTGGCATTGTGTGTATTTGCGATAAAATTACCATATGTCTCTGACATTGAAACCAACAACAACGCGGCAAACATAACACCTATCCGACAATCATTAATACATTTGTCCGTCAGCTTAAATTTATGTTGTTTTACTTAATGACTATGCAGAAACTTATACACCAAATTTTGCCTACATCTTGAAATGCATTCACCTATCCGTTGAAGTGTAGAAATTATAGTGCAATGAAATTATATAAAACGGTAGCACATACAAAACTATCCTGAGTTATTTTGATAATTAAATTTCTGGCCCTTGTCTACTTGAGTTTCAAGTCTTTGAAGAACAGACTGAACTATGAAAAATTATACGCTCCACAAATATTGACATCCATGATTCAGAGTACATATAGGTGCGCTGGTAGCATGATATCATTATTTTCGCTGACGTATAATGGGCATGCACATGTCATCTTTGAAGAAGATAACATATCGAGCAAAAGCAAAAAAAAACAACATAATAAAAGCAATACGCCATCAACTTTGTCTGACTGGCTGCTTTCGTAAATTTCTAGAAAGAGGATTTGCAGAACGATGCAGGTTTTCTTTGGCTTGTCATATATATATATATATATATATATATATATATATATATATATATATATGTCTCTGATATTAAAACAATGGCCAGAAATTAAATTATCAAAATAACTCAGGATAATTTTGTATGTGCTATCGTTTTATATAATTTCATTGCAGAAAAGTCTCGAAAGTTGTCGGCATCAACACAAAATAGCACCAAGGCAAACAATCTGAGTATTTCCGGTGTGACAACAAACTTCATTTGCAAACACTGCAATGCGTTGAAACCAGGCTCGTAGGTTTGGCGTCACAAATGCAAAACATACAAGCACTTTTTGTTATACATTAAACTAACTGTTTGTGCAAAAAAGGAGATACTCAAGTGAATGTACATGTAGCTGCAATGTACAACACGTGCAATGTACAATAACTATATTGTCAAGAAATTCTAAGCTGCTGATTTGATTTTCTCAAACCAAGGTGCGTTTAATGACAGTCTTATGATAGAATTTACTGTTTTAATTATGACAATGACATCAGTGATAATATAAACTAATATGTGTCATCTAAATAAAAAAGGGAATATAAAAGATGCAGTGGCTTGTGTCGGTTTTAAACTTTACTGACATATCTTTATAATATTATATTATAAGTTCGCTATAAATTACGTAATTAAACTTTTCTTGTTTCATATCCGCCATTAAACGCACAATTAAGTACTTGCAGAATACATTAATTAACTTTTAACTTAAGATTGCATTGAACTTATTGTTTATGTGTAATATTTGGTGTTGAGAAGTATTAGGAAACAAGTAATGGTATACTAGTTCCACAATCAGTTGAACTTCTGTCCAATTTACGTGTCAATGCTCTTAACGCATCATGGGCTTAACAATAAATGTATAAGGGGTTTTATTTAAACCATTTTTTTATATATATGCCTTAGCACATATATCTATGTTCAAGGGTATCGCGTATTTCGGCGCTTCGAGGATTGCCGCATAGATTGCACGTACGCCATCAATGGCCTTGACATTGATACCCTAAATCGATATGATGATGTATGATAGTCAATGCCTGAAGTACCATGATGTATCACGGCTAAATGAGCCTCGACTGTCGGCCATAAAACAGCGGATGTTCCGCGAATAGAACCCTGTCGTAACGTCATGATTAATGTCCCAATAAGCACGAACCAATGTATTATTTCCATTCATAGCTGGAGCGTTATTCGCGGGTAATGTTTTACTTTAATAAACGTCGAAGGAAAGCGCATGTTCATGGACCACTGTACAATAATTCTTCGCGGGACAAACATTTTCGTAGATTTCATGGATTGACCGATTCCCGAATATAAGATCCAATCGAATAATTTTGCCCAACGTTTACATTGTTTAAGACCGAACTACCGTAGGCATGAAAAACATCCATATCCAACGTAATCGACGAACACATCCTGCGTTAGTTTCGCAATCCATGTAAATCTGGATAGTTAACAAAGGGGAGTACAGTGCACTGTGTACTCATCTGACACTTTCCTGTTACATGTAAATGCAGTAAAGCTGTATCGATACAGTTAACTTCGTGTACGTAGAATGATATGATGAGCATGCGTATAAAGTCCCTCTAAATACCAACATCAATTTAAATCCAATCAATAAATAAGAACAATATGACAACTTTGAAGCAAATAAAACTCAGAAAAAAAAACAACTGAACACAAGATTACAAACGATGATACTCACAGGACATGTGAATAATGCTTCATTTGCTCAAGTTTATAGATAATATTTCAGATAACGATTTAACACAAATGGTTGTGATTTCATATAAAGCAAAAAAACAACTGTCTTCCCTCATGCTGAAAACAAATATACTCATAGGACATTTTAATTCATGCTTCGGCTTTGAACCATTCATTTAAACACCATAACTAGCATTACAGTTAAATTGTGAATGACCAATCACATGCATACGTTGCCAATGTGTTTCTCTTTGTTTCGCGAATTTTAAACGCAAACACTCTTCTGTATGTATTAAACATCAACGTTGCTTTCAAATGAACAAAAATAATTAGGATTTTTAAACTTAATTAAAAACTTGGGTTCAAAAATGTTCCGTACTGTAATAAGTATACAACACATCCTCGCGCCACAATTGCACGCTGAATGCCTTCACATATGATCAGTGTTCCACGAGTTACATAAGCAAAAAGGCGTATGCTATTGACATAATACGTCAGACGCGCACATGGAAGTCGTGCATATTATTGCAAAATGTACAATATTCTTAAAACGAAATATCTTAATATACTAGATTTCCTAAATCAAGTGTTAAATACTTCAATACATTTTTTTTTAGTTAATGTAAAATGTAAATGCGCAGTTATAGCTTGAAACTAAGCGTACCTTGTTTTCATCTGTCTGTGTATCTTTATTATTATTATAAGATATAATAGTGTGGACATCTTCATCTGAAATGAAAATAACGCAGAATAGTGTTTGCCATCGTATTCGTCGTGAAATGAAATGAAATTTTACGTGATTTAAGGAACGATAAATTAGTTTCTTACATGAAAACAGACATTCATAATGTGACGTAATTAATAGTATTGTTCGTTGGGAACGCACAGAAACAAACACACCAGTTCATAAGAGTTTTCATCTCGATTTATTTCTGTTGAATATTTTCTAACACAACGCTTGCTAATGTTCGTGATATACAATCTAACAGCGTGGCAGGCCAACATGGCCGCCACGAAAGCGTAACCGCTCTATCTGATTGCCAAATCTAACCGCAGAATCTGCCTCTCTCTATTTCAACATCCAGTTTTATATTCAAATACACAATTATCTAAAATAAAGATAATCTTTACAACATATTTGATTGGTCAAAGTGCTGCACAGAACACCCGTGTTATTTACCGATTGGTTGGGTGTTGTTCGAACAAGACGTTCCCCGGGAACAAACCAATTTTCAAGTATAAACCCATCTATTTACCAATACTCTTATGTATATCTGATTTGACTTTTTAATGTACTGTACTGAGAGATAATTTACACGGATTAAGATTCTCGTTGCATCAGTTTATAGAGTCTATCATAACATGAAATTATGGTTGGACCTGCAGCTATGTTACACAACCTTCCTTCTCATTTTGATTAATTTATACTTCATGGTGTAAATTAATCACTAAAATTTAACTATTGAACTACGAAGTACATGGACAAATTGTTGATATAAATACATGCATGATAAACAAGTTGCAGATATAATAAGATTTTGACAAATGTCTCTGCTGAAATACATAACATTAGTAATTGTTATATAATGTAAATGTCAATCGGGATATAGTGGAGCATATCATCTGTGGATCGTTGGACATCAGTACATCATCTGTGGATCGTTGGACATCAGTACATCTGTTGTCGTCCATGTAGTTTTGAAGTTGCGGCTCGCGGCGAATACACTGTCGCTTGAAGTGACGGGCCGGTTACTGCCGTCGTGAAGATTGAGATCGATCCGTCTCCAAGTCGTGCAGGCGAATCGGGTCTATCCCTGTCGCTGTGGGGATTAAGATAAGCCTATCGTCAGGTCATCCTTGGCGATTTGCGTGTGTTTGGTGTTTCCGATCTGATTTCAGATGTTCATCTTGTGTCATCTTTTTACGTTTCCGTTACATCATCGTTGTTGTTGTTGTTTGTGTTGTTGTTTGTACGTTTGTTGTCGGTTCCAGCGTCTTCATTTCTCTCGGGACATTAAGATCTTCTATTGGCCANCTCTATACATGTATTCTTAATTTCTTAATTTTGAAAATGTAAAATTCTCTGAATATCTATAGTTGTGCCTTCTTTAAGTTTTTCTTTTATTATAATAACAAACAAAACATCACGACATATTTTCTTCATTACAATAATAAACAAAACTAATTAGATATTCCTATTTCTTCGTATGTTTAAATTTAATGAAAATTGACAAAAATACCAACAATTTAAAATTTATTTATTCTTATGCTGAATGAAAAATTGAAAATGAGTCCGTACATAATTTTATGTCCTAATAACACTAAAAATATATAAGACTCTTCAAATATTCTTAATTATATGTTCACCTCTAATTTCATTATTTCTAAAACTCATAAAATAATGTTAAACTCTTAATACTTTCTTCATTATTTTGTTCTCTATTCACTGGATTTTTATAAAAAAATTACCGATCAATTCAAAATTGTATTCGTTTTGATACTTGCACAATTTTTCCGCATGTAATTTTATTTATTCTTATTAACATAATTCTTATTTTATTTTAATACCTATCAAAATGAAAATTCTCAAAACCATTCTTATATCATGACGTCTTTTAACAATTTGAAATCCCCATTTTGTTTGCCATAATTTTAGAATAACAAACCTCTTCCCATGTCGCGCGTTGTGTTCTTTTCTCCCGTGATAATCCATAATCCGTATAGTGGTTTTTTTCTTTAACTTCTCGGTTCATATCCTGGCATCGGCGACCAAAAAGTTCTGTGTGACGTAATTAATAGTATTATTCGTTGGAGACACCCGTAAACAAACACCAGTTCATAACAGTTTCCATCTCGATTTATTTCTGTTGAATATGTTCTAATACAACGCTTGCTAATGTTCGTGAAATACAATCTAACAGCGTGGCGGGCCAACGTGGCCGCCACGACACGAAAGCGTGACCGCTATATCTGATTGCCAAATCTAACCGCAGAATCTGCCTCTCTCTATTTCAACATCCAGTTTTATATTCAAATACACAATTATCTAAAATAAAGATAATCTTTACAACATATTTGATTGGTCAAAGTGCTGCACAGAACACCCGTGTTATTTACCGATTGGTTGGGTGTTGTTCGAACAAGACGTTCCCCGGGAACAAACCAATTTTCAAGTATAAACCCATCTATTTACCAATACTCTTATATATCTGATTTGACTATTTAATGTACTGTACTTACAGATAATTTACACGGATTAAGATTCTCGTTGCATCAGTTTATAGAGTCTATCATAACATGTTATGATAATGCTCCCTCGACCGGTATAGAATAATGGGGATTAAAATAGCTTATCATGATTAGAATTTCCGTGTCAATATTTCTGATCATTTTATCAACTGAATACCTTGCTAAAATAAACGTCTCTCATTAGCAGTTGCATATATCTAAATATACTATCTTTGACCTTTCAAATCGCTGATTACGGCTATTTTACAATGAATGTAAGGTATGTCATGTTTCTACTTGCGAAAGAACGCTAATCTTCAAATCCTATAATCATGGCCAATATATCATAAAGATTTGCTATTAAATTTCCAAACTTCATTTATGTTATAATTGTTCCTAACATTCAAATATTTCTTTATAGAACCCTTATAATTATGATATAAGATTTATCATTAATTACAATAGTTATTTTATTTATAAATATTGATGTAAATGAACTGTTTAAAATTTTCTTACATTATTAAAACATCTATTTCTATTTATGAAATTATGGTTGGACCTGCAGCTATGTTACAATAAGTCACAGCATATATATTATGGTCATTTTTTTGCCAAGAGCTAAATAGTTAGTAATTTGTAAGGCATGCATACACTTATGTTTGTGTTCGAAAGTGCTGGTGCGAAATAAATAAACACTAGTGCGGCTTGGTCTAATTACTAGATGCATCTACTGCTATGCCATATACAGAACATGTAACGCTTCATTATAACCAAACCGTTACAATGTAACCGATTAAAAGGAGCATTGTTTGGTTGGTGAGACGACCATGATACACAATTTCTGAAAATGCTATTTTATTGGAACATATTTGGGGACTGGGACCATTAACTGACATTTTTTATGATTTCGCAAAATGCGCCCGTAGCTTAGTGGATAAGGCGCTTGCGTTGTAATCCAGAGGTCCCGGGTTCGATCCCGGGTCGGGGCACATACATGCCATTCATGTTTCAGCGGAATGCTGACTGACAAATAAAGGCTTAGCCCGGCATTAAGACACATTATTATATAATATAAAATGGTTGACGCACCTGGAATAAGGCTCAAATAAACAATATGTGTGTGTAAGATGGCATCTTATCTAGACTAGACAATCACTGACTGGTGGCCAATTACCGGTTTATTTTGTAGTGGTGAATAATAGAATATTGTTGCATAATCCATATGAGTAAGTCTCTGGGAAAACCAGGCTTAATGCATGTGCGTAACATATCGTCCCAGATTTGCCTTTGTTGTCTGCACAGGCAACTTAGGGACGGCGCTTTCCGCTTTTTCTGAACTGAAACAAACGACTTAACTCAATGACGAAATGTGGCGTACCCGATTAGCCCTTGTCCGGTTTTCCCAGATTATTTTTCTCCGATTATTTTTTATTCTTCTCTAGTATAGGCGGAGCAAACTATTTTATCGTCGTTTGCTATGCCATGCAGCTTGAATATGATAATAATTTAATCAAGAAATATATATTTCGAGTCGGTATATTATGTAGCTATAGTTCTAATTACATGGTAAAAACGTGTCCGCTGATCATATTAAATGTTACTTTTCCTGTTTTCCAAATGTATATTAAAATGAAATAAAACGGAATCTTTTCAATGCTCTCTCTCTGAATAGAATAGTTATATCTCGTTTACATGAACATGTTTTATATGCAGACAGACGTACACTAAGGTGAGCGCTATATTTACAATTCAACAGTTTGCGTTCGTTCACAGGATGTTAGATCTACGAATTCATAACCACCATCGGCATACAGTCCCTCGACGCAGTAATTATTTATTTGTCTAAACCCCGGTACAAAAACATGTGGAAACAAAATGTACTACTTAATATGCAGACGCCATTATCTTTTATTTATCCCCTAACATGAATGACATGCTCTCAGTAATGGTTTCACTTGCTTGTCTTCAGATCTATATTTTTAGGTCGCATGCCAAAATAATCATAAGCGTATATAATCACTGTGTTATTTATGTGTACCATTTTCGTTAAGTGCATTTACGGTCCTTAGATCGCGTGATAATAGCTCGTAGACATTTTCAAAGTGGGCCGTAGTTTATGGTTTTCTCAGTACTTAAATGTGTAATGAGTTTAAGTTTTATGATCAACGTGCTATTTATTTTTCAACTGTGGCGTTATTGTAAATACATGGCATATTACTTTAAAATAAATTAATGGCCTACCTTATGCATGGTACGATATTATACATGTTGCTTATAAGAAATGAACATTAAATCAATAGTTGTTTTAGTACAACGTCCACTTTCGTGGAATACACAACCCTCGTGCGTTAGTAGGGATGTTTTATATGTTCGGAACACGCTAATATTTATCAGAAGAAAACCCCCAGAAGATTCTAACATCGAGATTGCAAACATCAGAAAGACAGAAACGTGTGCCCGATATTGTTTTTAAGTTAATGGGACCTTTTCACGTTTTGGTAAATTGACAAAATTGGAGAAACAATGTTTCAAATTCGCAATTCTCGTTGCTGTTATGATATTTGTGAGGAAACAGTAATACTGAACATTTATCATGCTTTAAAATACCCATTATATGCATCTTTTAACGATTTAAAAACCTGAATATTATAAAACGTTGCAACATATTTAAAGGAGCCAAAATGAAATGCATATAAATTAAAATGTTATTGTCTCAAGAACTAGTAAAATTATGTAAGCCTTGTTCTGGGAAAACTGGCCTAAATGCATGTGCATAAAGTGTCGCCCAAGATTAATCTGCACATTCCTCACAGAATAATCAGGAACGACGCTTTCCGCCTTAAACTGATGTTCTATTAGAAGAAACTTTATTTTAAACAAAAAATGCCATAAAAGCGGAAAGTGTCGTCCCTGACACTTAACGCTCACGCATTAAGCCCAGTTTTCCCAGAACGCGGCTTATTTTAAGAAAACCAAACCTGGGTATCATTGATTTGATCTTCACACGAGTAAATAGGTTGGCAAGAAAGATATTACCAGTATGCGATAACCTGCTTAATTAATCGACAATAATTCATCGTTAGAAAGGTTTTTCTCCACAAATAGGCATTATTCAAACAATACACGCTGTTTGAAGTGTGACAACAATTGCGTCAGCATTTATTTACCGTAGCACCGAGTCGGTAACGATAATTTCCAAACGTGTCACTCATCTTTGCTTTTGCCAGTCTTATCAATGGCAGGGAAATAAGTTTGTCAGCGGAATGACGTCATTAACGAAACACAGATTATTTTTGTTGTCAACTGAAGTGTATGTTCGTTGGTCATTATCTGGTTCAAGTCACCATGGCAACCGTTAATATAATAAATGTATGTGTCTTTTCTCTGGGCTAAGCAAAATTAAATCCAGCCTTTAAATATATAGTCAATTTTGAAATGATTTATAACAGTTCACCAGCCTTGAACGACAATAAATTATATCTAAGACGAAAATGAAAACGTATAATACGTTGATAAAGACGTTTCAAGGAGAAAAAAGATAAATCGATATGCTGAAAGAGAGACAGTAAGCAAACTATGAATCTACGCACATGTACAAGCATGTTAATAATGGGAACATTATATCAACGACAGTGTTATTGCAATAGCTACAACTACAATATACCTGCTTTTATTGATATCATGATGCTTGTTTATAAGAGATAATACAAAGTCGGATCTATTTGTTGATATTTTTGGAGCTATGTGCTGTAATAAAGTCGTCCTAAGTTACAATGATATAATCATAATTTATAATTTAAAGTTCTTTGTCTCTGCAATTTAGAAACTGCGTGTAAAATTCTTCACAGCCATAGATTATGGGAAGATAAATGGTTAGCGTTTTAGATTTTGATCACGAGGGCTCGAATCTCGACTAAGTCACGTTTTATTAGGTTCAACGTTAGTTTCTCGATACTCTATTTATGTAAATTGGCATTAATAAATGTTAAGCGTTTTTTTCCACAACTCGAAAAAACTGTAAGCAAGTCTTGTTAATATTTCATGTTCTTTTTGAAAATGCATTCTCTTAATATATCACTACACGTTCATGTATAAAAAATAATCATAATCGCGACGTGAAGATTTTTTCGCTTGCATAGGTTCTGTATTCGTTCGCGAACAAAAACACTGATGTTGAGTTAAGCTATGCTAATAAGTTCCTTTAACAAACTATTCTTCCAGGATATTGTCTCTAGTTTCGTATAAATAATTCCTTCATATGTCAAGGGCAAAAAGGTTAAAACGTTTTCGTTCGTATTATATCCTTTGTCAAAAGACACCGATTGCATACAAATTGGATCTTAATTTGAGTACCCATTTGATTACAACTGTGCGCTGAAAGCAAAGTTTATTATGACATCGATTCTGATCTATAGGTCACCAAAATGAAACCCATATCTAAACAATTAGGTGATAACCTTTTCAACCATAAATCCACCAACACCACCCTCTTATCATCATCATCATCAGCAGCAGCAGAAGCAACAACAGCAATAACACAAAAAACAAACTAATACAAGCATATACTATCATCAAAATTATCAGAATCATCATCATCAGCAGTATTGGTAGCAAGAGCACCGTTATCATGATTATATTAATCGAGTTTCATTTAAATCTTCTATCCCAAACTCGTGTTTCAAAATATATCCCAAACTCGCGTTTCAAAACTACACATTAAAAACAAGCATGTTCTATTTAGAAACATAATGCATTGTTACTTAACAAAATATCCGTCGGCGTTTATCGCAAGCTAATCATGTCTATGTTTGGAACTACAAAACATTGTCGACATGAAATACAATCACTCTGCTGATGTGCTTATTTTAAGAAGTTCGCTATATCTTGCATCGGAAATCTATAGAAATAATTTCCTTGAAAAGCGCAAAAAATTCTGTCATGAAATTGAGTCAAGTCATTTGTCAAAAAACTTCTCAAATAACGCGCACATATATCTCGCTGATTTATTGCAGTAAACCAAACATGTTATAACCTCGTTAACTTTATTTTTAGATACACATTTGCCGTAGACAATGCATTACACCATGTGCTGTACCCAATTCATAGTTACATTTGCTGAGGCCAATACATGTTTTCATTTTATGTAGGCAATGCATTGTTCCATTAGCTATAGCCAATGCATTGTTACATTTGCTGTCACCAATGCATTGTTCAATTTGCTGTTACTAATGCATTGTCTAATTTGCTGTAGCTAATTTAAGTAAACATTTGCACTAGCCAATGCATTGTTACACTAGCCGTAGCCATGGCATGAGGCATCTTACATAGATCAACTACGGTGTTCGCGCATTGCTTTTTGACACATAGGGTTATATTTTAGTTATTTCTAATACATCTTTGGTATATAACAACATTTCAATACTATAGGATGCCTGTGTGTATTTCTAAAGTTATGACATCTTTATGTAGTCCTTGGCGACTACTTGGTATTTGGCTCCAAATTGTGCCTCAGGAGTCCGACATAACATTTGTACTATAACAACTAATCGCGACAAATGGTGATAACCGCAACTTCCACCTATTATTTTTGACTCTCAGGTATGCCAATTTTTAGTGGCGCATAGCGTTCTTCCACCCAAGAAACACTTTTGTGTACGGTTATGGTGATCTCTTACTAAGCTCATATACACATGGAGTTGATCAAACCATAATAGGCGATTGAAATCGTATAATTTGAATTATGTCTTATTATAGGCTGCATCTCATACATCTGTAACCGTAGAACTTATTTCCAATGGGGTCCTTTGGTTTTGCTGAAGAGACAGCGGGTATAAGAGACAGTTTTTTGAGATACAATGAATCCGGGTGCGATACCCTAGCTCTTTGCGAATAGATCCATTGGTTCTTTTACGTGCTCAGTGTATAGCACCAATACACGCGATAATTACCTGGGTTTCATACCAGTACATCTCTAGTTGGGTGGGAAACACTTGAAGCATTTCTGAAGTTTCCAGTGCCCCGGCCAGGGATTGAACCCACGACCGCTGGAATGGTAGACCAGTGTTTTACCGCTCGTCTACCGACCACCCTTTAAAAGTACCTGATTGGTCGACAGTCGTCAATGATTCAAGCGCTTGATATTGTGTTTGGAACTGAAGCGCTTGATATTGTGTTTGGAACTGAGATTTTGAGGCGGTCTTGATCTGTTCTGAAATATAAATTTTAAATAAATCAATGAGTAAAGTCATTTGCTTAGATTTTAATAAAACTAATAAAATGATAAGGAATTGTGGAAAAATAATGTGATAAATGGCGGACGGAAAGTGAAAATGCATTGAAGTAGAAGAAAAGGAATACATTAAATGATAACATCAATCACTGTATGCAAAAAGGAATACGTGAGGGTGAATTAACTAAGAAGTGCAATGTGAAAGGCATAACTACAGAACACAGAGTGTCCCAGAGGCACAACTTTTAATCTTGATCTTGATTGAAATTCAGAGCCCGGTTGTTGACTTCGATCTTTTCAGAGAAACCAATTAGATCTTAAATTATTCAGAGGAATTTGTCACCAAATAAGGTATTTAAAATCGAATGTTAACGCCTAGAGACTACTTAAGTGTACATGTACACGTGGAATGAAAGAAAACTTAAATCTAACAAATACAGTGTGTCCAGTGACTTTTAAGTTCCTATCAGTAGCAACTAAATTCGAGTACATAATCGGGTTTCTTGACTTTTGTTGCATGAAACCATACCGCAGTGAAATTTGATCTATAAAACGACGCGTTATTTAAACAGGTATATGCGCCAAATATAATTCACACAAACAGTTCCCAGAGAATACGTTAATGACAATAACTGCAGTCTGAAATTTTCATCACGCCATATTCATCACTTTACAAGGTGACATTCTTACGAATGTTAAATGCCACGCGTTCCCCTGATAACCATATGTTTTGTGTCTCCTTTATATACTTTTCTGATTTACAAAATCAGCAAAGGGCAAATTCATATTTGTTGTAACCAGTTGTGTGGAGTTTTTTTTTCATAAGGCTCTCCGTGACAGCACCGATCTAAATATCAGGCTTTTAAATAAGAAATGTCACGCAACGACCAAACCGGTAACGTGTTCAAACATTAACCGAATCTATGTCAATGTAGTACTTGATAATTCTTAAGAGGTATTTCAGAAAACCAGATAGGTCATTGAATACATAATGATATTGGCGCATCCTCTTTTTGTTTGAAGAGGGTTTCTGATAGACTTATATTATTTAGAGCTTTGTAAGAATATGGCGAGCTTCCAGTTAGAATCCTCAACTAACGTATAAGTTTAGTCGATAATGAAGTCGTCGTTATATTAATCGACGTCAAGTTTATCATGTTCACTCATTTCTTCAGGTTTCTTAAGTCCTCTTAAGTCGCATTAGGAATTCTATTTGTTGTTGATGAAAATGATTCGGTGTTAACCATATATTGTGCTATAAACTATTAATCACATACTTTGCTACAAAGCACACTTATATTACGCTTAAACTTGAAATGACAAAAGCTGGGAACATAAACAAAAAAGTCTCTTATTTTGACAATTTTAGTTAAAATTTAGTCAATTCTTTCCCAATAAATCTTACATTGAGGGGGCAATTTTAAAGCCATTACAGGCAAAGCATATATGCCGTTTTAGCAGAGGAATTAAACCGAATCCTGTTTTATAAAACATGATATGTTTAACCCGCTTTTAAGGTGCTTAAAACCTAACACTAGATAGCTATAAAAGAATACATTTCAATTTACCATTTGCGTACTCAATAGTTATATACAGACCAAGACCTCAGAACTGTAGCTTTCTGAGGCATGAAGAAATGTAGTCAAAACAAGTAACAACTACATGTAAGTTTTACAAAAAGCATTCGCAAATTAAATTCATTATCCACAATATTTTAGGTTTCAAGCAGTTTTTGTTGAGGCAGAATTACTTAGGCAAGATAATACGCAAAAATCGAATCATACACTCCGAATACAAAATGTAGCAAGAACATTGAGCATTCTGGTATAATTACCCGTAGTATAATAAATCCATCATTCGCTTTTTAATTTCCGATCGTATATTTATTTCGCTATACATTGACAGTTTCGCGTAGGCGGACTCCACAGACTCTAGAGCTTTTCATAATGTCTTTCGTCTCATTACAAAGCGAACAATTCGATTAGCGTACGTTTCACCCCATTAACTTAGTGATTTCAACAGAGTGCATTCATGTATATCTTTGTGCAATAAGATATACGGATTAAATCGTGCAAGTGGAGTTTTGTTTTACAGCGCCAAACAGAAAACTTGTTATTTTCTTTAATCGTGTACTCCCGTAGAGATGATGCTGTGGTCGTAAGGTTGTTGATGGCATGATGATTATGATGTTATTGGCGTGATTATTATGTTAATAATGACATTAATGATGAGTGTGCTTTACTTATGACGGAGTTCCTATTACGTTATTGCTGCTGATGATGATGCATCTAATTGTGAAGGTGACAATATAGCACGATATGTGAAATAAAACAAAGCCTCACTCGAGGCAAATGGGTTTAATGCGTCAGCGTTAAGTATCGTCCCATATTAGCCTGTGCATTCCGCACAGAGACGACACCTTCCGCTTTAATGGAATTGTTCGTTCGTCTCTTTTAAACAAAAATCAAGTCTATGTTGAAAGTTCATATATTATTGGCCTGTTCGGACTGCACTGTCCATTTGGGACGACACATAACGCACATAAGCCACGTTTTCCCGAAACGAAGCTCAAATTCTTATATAGATAACGCAACAGATTTAACTCGTATTTGAAATATAGAATACATGTTTTTAAAGCAATAGGACGGCATATTAATAGATGTAAACCTATAAGACACATATCAACTGTCATTATTAAAATCAATCTCAGAGAACCCTCCTTGATCAAGCATGTGACTACGTATAATTGCTGGACGTTATTCATCGATACATCGCGGTCAATTTATTTTCCGGATTTCTCCTAAGCGAGCTGTGTTCTTTATCAGACATTGGTTCACTGACGCTTCAAAGATTCGAGAGGCAAGCCTGGCTTGTTTTATACGTCTGTTAACCAATACTGGGTGCCTTCGGATAGACCCCATGATCGTCCGCATACATAAATGGCACCATTTAGCCTCGTTCTGTGAAAGCATGTGCGTTAAGCGCCGTTCCATATTAGCCTGTGCAGTTCGCACAGGCTAATCAGGGAAAAATATTCCGTGTGTATGCATTTTTTTTGTAAAGGAAGTCTCTTCTTAACGAAAATCCAGTTAAGGCGGAAAGTGTCGCCCTTGATTAGCCTGTGCAAACTGAGACACTTTGCGCAACTGCATTTGGTTTTCAGAAAACGAGGCTCAAATACTTGTAATGGTACTTGTTTTATATAGATGTGTTTTGCTCACTATCATTTGCATCACACTGGTAGCGTGGTAATATGTAAACAGTAAGCTCTTGTTTAAAAAAACACTGAAATATTTAATTAATAACATAACATAACGTGTAAAATTAAAATTGACATTTACATAGCTTTTCAAAGCCTATCGAGCCTTTTGGCATTTAGTATATTTCATTCGCGATACGGTTTTAATCGTACGACCCTATTAAATTTATCAACTTGAAATCAAAATTACGTGTAAACCGTCACATTATCATGTGATATTTTCAACTATTATTTTCAACTTGTCTTATAGGACCAAAGTTTTTAAATGAGGTTTCTTTTCGCGTAGAACAAGACATGCGCTTTAAGATTTCTTTTTTACCTAAATGTCTTTGTCACTTTGAACAAGCTTGGACAAACATAATTAGTTAAGCAGACATTAAGCGTACACTTTTCATTTGCATGTAAAATTACACAAATTAAACAACACACCAACAACAGCCTCTCATTCCTCGCAAGAAAATTCCGAAGCTTTAAGCGAACAAGGGACAGTACAATCAACTCCATCATTAAATGTAAACGTTGGATCTATTTCAAAGGATACATTTTCTACATCGTCGAGATACTTTAATTTGATCTATTTACAACAGGCCTGCGATTGTGACCTAGTTTTTGTATTGATCATCGATATGATTAGCCTGTATTAAATAATAATTATTTCCGAGCCGAACGCGTATATAAATGCGGCCCGGGCATTCCTGTCGACCGTTATTGAGTGTCGCTCAACAGTCACTTGACCATGATTACATCCGGTAAGATTCTAAATATAGCTAATAATATTGTCATTGTTTTTCGGTTATTGCACGAAGTTGACCGAGCACAGAGATCTGTATCAAAGACTTCGGAAAATCGATAACATCTCGCGAAGTCTCCAAGAATCTTACGTCAGTGGTTTAATGTTTTTGATGGTTGCGCGGATAGCGAGCTGGTTCATAATATGGAAAGATCGTGGGTGCGTTGCAGTCGCTTGTTCAAGCGATGCGTTAAATTACAAGTAATCTAGTGCGCTATTATGAGTTGTAAACACGATAAATGAAAATAAACTATAACAAAAAATGTTAAGCTAAGAATGCTTACTGATATTTAAGAATCGTCGCAATATTATGATAATCAGAGTTAAATGCATAATGAACCCAATACACTATAGATATGATAAACAAAAATACTTTATAATATGCGTCTATTAAAAAAAATGACTTTCGTTTCCGTCGGTTAAAGCTTCCCTAAAAATGTATCTTAAATAAAAAAGATCATCAACATAATTTATTAATAACAACTAAAATATTGTTGAATTAATATATATTTCACATTAATTTATGTGCCAGGACAGTGTAAATAACAGCGTTTGTTTTCAAAATTGTTAATCCCACACAAAATCACACAAAATGCCTTTGATCTTTCTTCGATGTTACAAGATTTATCAACTTGGCGCTAACGTTTGTGAGAATAAAGCCGTATTGAGAAATATTTATTAACAACTGTCGACACTCTGGACTAGTTATATAAGTTTGTGCGTGTCGTTTAACAGCGAATGCCGCACCTCATATCGTCCTTGACAGTAACATTCAACAATGAATGCGTTTATATTACTACCGAGAAAACGTTGAACTTTGTGGGACAGACTATTTATGGTTAAGAAAGAATTATAGATCGACTGGGGTTGTCTATAGGTTAAAGGCAACTTTTATGTACACGTGTTTGTCATTAAATCGTTACATAATCAACGTTTTCTTGCCATGCAAGGTATCTTTGAGTAAAGATGAGTTTCATTAACCTTGACAATGATGGTAACAATGATATTGGCATTGATAATACCACTGACCTTGTCTTTGAGAAAATTTCTTATTACTATCGACAATTTTCGTGAGATATATTATAATATGCATCTTTATTTTTAGAATAATGCGGTGGCTTTTTACAAAATATTCCGATTCCAAAACTGTCAAATATTTGCCATTTAACAAATGTTGTGATTACTAAAATAATGACAGTGGTGTGAGTTAGCTTGTCTCAAATGCCCGATTTGTCGATTGAACTCGAATATAATCATAATTTAATATGTAACGCACTCGCAAGTTTTGTGACATAAATAGTACATGCGTCCGATAGGAGCATAACGTATTAAAGGGATCCCAGTCGGCTCAATATGTATGGGAACAAATCATAGAGATTTCATTTGAATTAACCAGAGGATAGTCCAGTTGTCATCGAATATTATTTGTATGGGGAAATGTGTGCTTTGATATGAATACAATGCATGGGTGAGTTCAAATGCCTGGGGAGCATTTTGAATGTGTTGGTTTATTTACTACAGTAAGTCAGTCACATTCAAAACGCACGACACGGCATCTTAGAAATGTTCTTAGAAAACGCGAGCTTATAAACATTCTGCAATTTGATACATTTGATTTGTTTCCTTAACTTAAATAAATTGTGTATTTTTTAACTTCGAAGAAGTTTAACGCAGCTGGTACTGAAGATAATAATAAATTAATATTAATGAAAAGTAATTACGAGCTTGTTTAATGTCGTGTTGTGTGTATTGTCACGTGTATGTATTATTTAGGCACATGACGATTTGCCTTAAATCAAAGACAAGCGGCAGTTAACAAGAATTTATCTCGTGATAATGCTCTTGGAAATTCACTATTTCTCGTCATCTGTTGTATTTTAATTTTCTTAATTAATATTTTATCAATGATAAATATTAGAATTTACAATTTAACATTCAGTTTATCTTGTAAGTCAAGTTAAAGCACATTTTAACTAATACGTAACGTTTTTACGATTTAATGCACCTACGTTATGCTTATGCAATTAAATATATCGAATAAAACACGTGTCAGTCTTGACATTGACACTCACGTAAGGCAAAAGCGGTCCGAATAAGATATAAACGTGCTATATAATGTGCTTTTTCATAGTCAACCTTATTGAGAGGTCCTTTAAACAGGAACAGATTTCAGAATTTAAATCAATCGTGACATTTGCAAACATCTAGTATTAAAATAGAACTCGACCGGATAATCATAGGAAACAAGCGACGATTTGAATTATTTTTATTCACGGAGTCTTGCAATTCATAGTCTATGTTTCACAACAGTTAACCATAGTACGGTATCACTATCGGCAATACAAAGTTTAAGCCATACACTATATGACAACAAATGTTCCTGTTCGTACAGAATTAATGTAAAACAGAAAATCAATTCAAATTCATGTTCAACATACCCTTGTCTGGTTTTGCAGATTCCTCAAGCACGGTGGTCTATAAAGAAATAAAATATGCTTAACGCGTGAAGTTTTTTTTTGTTAAATTCACACACACACACACAAATTAACATGCTGTTATGGTCAATGCATTTTAAGGTATTACACAACAACACTTTGTTCGACGATAATAGCAGTTATACAAAGAAGAACATATTTAGAAGATTATAGCATTATGCAGCTTTGTTTTGAGAGCTGAAAGGTTGTAGAAAATAAAAAATTATCCCCGACCTTGACATTGAACGAGACATATCATAGCCAGAGACTTGTTTTTGTTTTCACTTATGCACTGAAGCAGATGTTCAAATGCACAAACTTGAACTGTCTTTTATAGTTAAGAAACATGATAATTGGGTGCTCACATCTTTCACAAGGAAATGCCAAAGGCGGATACACAGACAACATAGAACGTTTGATTTGAATATCCCGATGGACATCATGCGATATAACTAGCGGCTAGTAGCCGCATGCAAATACGTCAATGAGAATTGGTCTTCGTTTCTAAAGGCCCCAAGGTTGTTTACGCACGCGTGCATAACCACAAACTCACGGAATGTTGTGTTTTCTTCTTCTTGAGGGAAAGTGAAGGCAAAATTAAAACGACTGTTTTAGGCTAGCATGAACCAAATTGAATGAGACATGTATAATGCAGTGACATTACTGCTTCCCTTTGCTATTTATCCACCTAACGACGGTAACTATTAAAAAATTCGAATGATCACACAAAATCAAAACATGGTTAAACATTTCACCTTTTTTTTCAAATCAATGATAGCCATTTTTGAAATCATCGAAAAATGAACTTGATATTATTGACATTATGTGTATCTGCAATAAAATTACCATATGTCTCTGACATTACAACCAGCAACAACGAGGTAAACATGAAAACTACCCATCAATCATTATTACAGTTGTCCTTCAGTTCATCATCTCTACTGAACGATTTGCGAATATTGTTATTTATGACGATTTTAATTTACGTTGTTTTACTCAATGACTATGCAAGAACGTATATACCATATGCTGCATATATCTTGAAATGCCTTTAATTATCCGTTGAAATCTTGACATTATATTGCAATGAAATAATATAAAACTGTAGCAAATTATATAATTATCCTAAGTTATTTTGATAATTTAGTATCTGGCCCATGTCTACTAGAGTTTCAAGTCTTTGAAGTACCGACTGAACTATGAAAAATTGTACGCACCATAGTTATTTGCAGCCATAATTCAGAGTACATATAGCTGGTAACATGACATCTTAATATTCGCTGACGTATAATGGGCATGCACATGGCATTTCTGAAGAAGATAACATATCGAGCAAAAGCAAAAAGCTATACTAAAAGCAAGACGCCATCAACTTTTTCTGACTGGCTGCTTTCGTAAATTTATAGAAAGAGGATTTGCAGAATGATGCAGTTTTTCTAAACAAACCAAAAACCCACAATCAATCGACAGCACAAAATAGAAGCAATATGAAGAAGTGAAACTCCAGAAGCTGCAGCAGTATTGCAGTTTTATCATACACACCTCTGTGGTCCTTTATTTATGGCAAGGAACCAATTGCCAAAACGGTACAGTACGGCACAAAACGAAACAACATATACACAGAAGCAAGACTAAAGAGTATATATAACCAAGGTTTGGGTGCTATTTAACAGTTTTTGCGAAGAAATAATAGCGTTGAGGAAAGGCTTGTAAATTGTCGGCATCAAGACAAAATAAAACTAAAGCAGAAAATCTGAGAATTGCTGGTGTGACAATTAACTTTATTTGCAAACACTTAAAAGCGTTGAAACCAGGCTCGTTAGTTGGGCGACAAAAATGCAAAACATACTAGCACTTTTGTAATGCATTAAACTGAATGTGCACAAAAAGAGAGAGGTGAAACAAAGATTGTAAATCGATGACCTTGAATATAAAAAACAGATGCTTACCAGCTTGAAATTTGTCATTTCCAAAGAAGTTTCAAAAATAATAATTTCAAAATTATTACATGGTCATAAACATATTTCATTTCATTTTATATTGTCATTAGTATAACTAAATAGTAAACCCAAGCGAATGTATATGAAGATGCAATTTACCAAACGTGCAATGTACAATAACCATATCTTTAAAACTTTCTACTTGGAATGCAACTGTCGAATATCAATGTAGTGGTATATTTACACTCAAGGCCCAGGTACTTATCAAACTGATACATTTATTTTGAGCTGCTGATTTAATTTACTAAAACAAAGGTGCGTATAATGAACGTTCCAAAGTCTTATAAAATAATTTACTGTTTTAATTATGACAATGGCATCGGAGAGTGATAATTCAAGTCTATATGTGTCATCTTAATTGAAAAAGGGAATGTAAAAGATGCAGTGGCTTGCGTCGGTTTCAAACTTTACTGACATGTAATTATCATATAATGTTATAAGTTCGCTAAAAATTACGTAATCTAACATATCTTGTTTCATTTCCGTAATAAAATGTGCAATTAAGTTTTAGTATAATACATTCATAAACTGAACACTTAAGATTGCGTGGCACTTATTGTATTAGGAAGAATGTAATGGTATACTTGTTTCACAATCAGTCGAACTTCTGTTTAATTTACTTGTCAATGCCCTAAACGCATCTTGTATTTTATAATATATGCATAAGGGGTTTTATTTTAACCATAACCTTTTTTACATTTGCCCCACAAAATATATATATGTTCAAGGGTATCGCGTATCTCTGCGCTTCGCGGATTGCCGCATACATAGCACGTACGCCATCCATGAACTTGACATTGATACTCTGAATCGATATAATAATGTATGATAATCAATGCTCGAAGTACCATGATATATCACGGCTAATTGAGGCTCGACTGCCGGCCATAAGACAGCGGATGTTCCGCGAATAGAACCCTCTCGTAATGAGATGATTTATGTCCCACTTAGCACGAACAAATGTCTTATTTCCATTCCTTGCTGGAGCGTTATTCGCGGATAATGAGTCAGGGATTGGCACGCAGTGGATAGAACATTTGTCAGAAAATGCACTGCAAAAAATGAAAAAGACCTTGGATGGTACATTTTATCATTGTCAATTATAACTTATTCAACTCCGTCTTTCGCTGATAGTGATTACAATGTAATAAAGCAAGTATTTGAGCTTGACGCAAAATAGTATGAGGTCACAACTAAATTTAACGCCACAGCTCATATTAAGGAAAAAAACATGTGACGTCAACACACATTATAACGCCAAAGAACTTATTAAATCATCTGTGTCACTCAGTGTATATAAACTGTCCCAAGAAACCATACTCAATTCCAATGGTACATAATAAACCTGATTATCTTTACCAATACAAAAAACGCAACAACAAACAACGACAAACATACCATTAAAACAAAGGTTTACATTACATTAAATTATAAAATAAGCCATGACTTCTGATTATATGTCATTTTGTTCGCACCATTTAAGAAACAGGAACAGAAATTTCATAAAATTCTTTCAAAACACTTTAAAATCAAAACCAACCATTAAGGAGTTGATAAATTTACCCTTACTAACCGGTGCTTCAAGCTATTTGTCACAACACTGTATGAAATACAAACACATTAAGGGCTTATACCACACTATCACGACACTACATATATTTACATCATACAACAGTATGACGTCACAACATATAATGACAACACTCGGACTTCAAAAACCTCCACAAGGTCGTTAAAAATGTTCTGGAATTCTCACATCTCGCCTGTCGTGCAGAAATACTTCACCACGACCTTAGGCGTGAAGTAAATATTTTGATTACCTGCATAGAAATCCTGCGAATAAGAGAACAGAGCAAACCTGTTTTATGCTATCTCTGTAATAATTGATCAGTTCCGTCTTCAGCAAATGCTTATAACACAATATTGAAGCGGCATATGACCTCGACCCAAAACACTGTCACGCCATAGCACGCAATGACGTTATATTTTGCTTGAAAGCTAAAGGCTGATTGGGCATCTGTCTATCTGATTGTTTTTGGCAAAAAAACATACATACGTTTGAATATATTCGTTAAACGTACGACTATAATTCCATAAACTCGAGAATTATTGACACACTGCGAAGTTGAAACCAAAATTATAAAAAAGCTTCTTTTACGGATTTAGTTTTTATTTATTTCTGCATATATTTTCTTGTAAAGTTAGTGTGTTGAAGTCCGAATTTGAGATATAAATCCACTTATAGAACATATGAAAACAGTAAAACTCGTAAACGTTATAATAAGAGAAATTATTGTCCGCAAGTCTTTTATACAATGCACATGAGCAAGTGTTTGATGCGCACTACTATATGTTTTTGACTTGTTTAAAAAACGTCATAGAAACAAACATGTTCAGAGATCATTGTAAAATTATCCTTCGCGGGACATTCATTTTCGTAGATTGCATGGATTGACCGATTCCCGAATTTAAGATCCAAACGAATAATTATGCTTAACGTTTACATAGTTTAAGACTGAATTACCGTAGGCATGAAATACATTAATATACAACGTAATCCAATTACATATCCTGCGTTTGGTTCGCAATCCTGGTAAATCTGGATAGTTCACAAAGGGAAGTTCATTACACTGTGTTCTCATCTGACACTTTCATGTCGAAGGCAAATGCAGTAAAGCTGTATCGATACAATTAATTGCGTTTAGGTAGAATGGTAAGATGAGCGTGCGTATAATTTCCCTCTAAATGCTAACATCAAATAATTTCCAATCAAGATATACGAATCATATGACAACTTTGAAGCAAAACAAAACCCCTTAGACATAACGACTTTACACGGATCAAACGCTTGTAATGATTATATTTAGAACTTATCTTCCACAATATTGCAAACTATAATAGTAATAAGACATTTGAATCATGCTACATTTACTCAAGTCGTTAGATAATATTTCAGATAACGATTAAACACACATTGTTGTGATTTCGTGTGAAAGAAACTGTCTTCCCTCATGCTGAAAACAATAATACTCATAGAACATTTTAATTCATCCTTCCTCGGATCAAATCATTAATTAATACATCATAACTAAAAATAACAGTTCAAATCTGAATGACAAATCACATGCATCGCTTTGTTTTACGATTTTTTAAAGCATACAATGAATAAACAAAAAATAACCAGGAATTTTCAACTAAATTAAAATCTTGGTTAAACGTGTTTCTAGCTGTTTTAACTATACAACAAATACTCTCGCCACAATTGCACACTGCATGCATTCACACATAATCCGTGTGCCACGAGTTATATAAGCAAATATGCGTATGCTATTGATATTAAACGTTAGACACGTGCGCTCGGACTGTTCTTTCGTGCATAATTTGAATAAGCGTCACGCAAATGGACGTCATGCATAGTAATGCCACATGTACATTATCCTTAAAACGCCATACTTTAACATACTAGATTTCCTATATTAAATGATAAATACTTCAGTACAATTTTTACGTAAATGTAAAATGTAAATGCTTAGCTTTCAATTTAGCTTACCTTATTTTCATTTGTCTGTTTATCTTTTTTATAAGATATAACAATGTGGATACCTTTATCTGAAAAGAAAATAACGCAGATTTGTTTTCCATTGCATTAGTCGTTTTTTATAAAATTTAGCGTGATTTAAGAAACGATAAATACGTTTCTAACATGAGAACAGACATTGATAAGTCACAGCATATCTGGTATGGTCATTCTGTGTCAAGAGCTAAATAGTTAGCTTACAGTAAATGACGTCACATTTTGCAAAGTATTTCGTTTGTAAGACATGCAAACACTTATGTTTGTGGTCGAAAGTGCTGGTGCAAAATAAATAAACACTAGTGCGGCTTGGTCTAAATACTAGATGCATCTACGGCTATTCCATATACAGAACATGTAACGCTTCATTAAAACCAAACCGTTACAATGTTACCGATTTAAAGGAGCGTTGTTTGTGAGAAAAACATTATAAACGATTTCTGAAAATGTTTTTGTATTTGGACATATTTTAGGACTGAGTCTATTAACTGACATTTTGATTATTTCGCCAAATGGTTGACGAGCCTGGAATAAGGCTCAACTGTACCGTTTTGGTAATTGGTTCCTTGCCATTAATAAAGGACCACCAAGGTGTGTATGATAGAAATGCAATACTGCTGCAGCTTCTGGAGTTTCACTTCTTTATATCAAATACAAAATATGGGTGAGTAAGATGGAATCTAATCTAGTCTAGACAATCACTGACTGGTGGCCAATTATCGGTTAATTTTGTAGTTGAAAATAATAGAATATGGTTACATAATCCATATGAGCAAGTCTCCGGGAAAACCAGGCGTAATGCATGTGCGTAACGTATCGTCACAGATTTGCCTGTGTAGTCTGCACAGGCTAATTAGGGACGGCCCTTTCCGCTTTTTCTGAAATGATTCGTTAACAGGAAGCCTTTTTATAAACAAAAAGCTAGTCTAGATGGAGCGTGTCGTATCTGATTAGCCTGTGCCCGTTTTCCCCAGATTATTTTTCTCGGATTATGATTATTCATATTCATTCTTTGACAACCAACGTTTGAAGAAAACAAAGGCGGATTCAACTTGTTCTCGTCGTTTTCTATACTATGCAACTTTAATATAATAATAATTTCATCAACGAAATAGATATTTCGAGTCGGTATATTATGTAGCTATAGTTCCTGTCACATGATTAACACGTGCCCGCTGATCATATTACATTCCAATTTTTTCTCGTTTCCAAATTATAGTAAAAACGGAATACTTTTTTATATGTAATAGAACGACATCTTTTATACGCTCTCTCTTAATAAAATAGTTAGTATCTCTGAATTAAATAATTAGATCTCGTTAAAATAAGAAAACAAACCTTTTCTTGATTTGTACATGATTTTTTCTGGAGACATACATATAAATAGGTGAGCGCTTCATTTACAGTTCAATAGTTTGCGATCGTTCACAAAATGTTAGTTCTACGAAATCATAAACCCCCATCGGTAGACAGAAAGGCATCGCAGTATACATTCGTGTGTATAATCTCCGGAAGAAAAACCTGTGGACAAAAAATGTACAACTTCTGATTCAGTCGCCACTATCTGTATTTTACCCTTACATTTATGACGTGCGCTAGATTATGGTTTAAATGGTTTGACTTTAGATCTATATTACAAATGGACATACTCAAATATAAACATAAGCGTGTATAGTCACAGTCTAAGTTATGTTCATGTTTATGATCTAAGATCGCGTGATAATAGCTCGTAGACATTTTCAAAGTGCGCCGTACTTTATGGTTTTCTCAGATCTTAAATAGTTAATGCTTTTAAGTGTTCTGATCAAAGCGCTATTTATTTGTCGACTGTGGTATTATTTTAAATCCATGGCATATTATTTTATTAGAAATTAATGGCCTACTAGATGCATTCTTCTCTGCCATAAATGTTGTTCTTAATCTTTTTTATATGTTCTGAACACGCTAATCTTTATCAAAAGAAAAACAAACAGAAGATTCCGCATCGAGATTTCAAATTTAAGAAAGACAGAAAAGTGTGTCCGTTGTTGTTTTTATGTTAAGGCGTAAACAGGCAAGTTAAATACCCGATTTTTGATTTGTGTTTCTATTTGATTTATGTTTGTAAATATTGATTGTGTTAAAATATCCTCCGTGTAAACTAGTTGTTTTTTCAATAATGCAATACAGTTTGCAAAACATTCGAGTTAATGTTGACAACCTTTTACCAATGAATAATTTCTAACTTACATTTGTATTTCATCCCGCTTTTGCTTATTCGGGAAAAAATAATAACACGAATACGACACTTAAAGCGACACATATGCTATGGGGTAAAACGGAAATGCATATACATTACAATGTTAGTGTCTCAAGAACAAGTAAAATTATTCTAGCCGTGTTCTTAAAAAAATAGTCTGAATGCATGTACTTAACGTTTCGCCCGAGATTAACTTATGGATTCCGCACAGGCTAATCAGGGACGACACTTTGCGCCTAAAATTGATTTTCTATTAGAAGAAACTTCATTTAAACGTTAAATTTCATAAAAGCGAAAAGTGTCGTCCCTGACTCTTCACACACATGCATTAAGCCCAGTTTTCCAAGAACGCGGCTAATTTTAAGATACCCAAACCTTGGTATGATTGATTTGATCTTCAAACGAGTAAATAGGTTGACAACAAAGCTATTTCCAGTATGTGATCACCTGCTAAATTCATCGAAAATATATCATCGTTATAATGACAAATAGTCATTATTCCAAATATACACGCTGTTTGAATTGTGACAACAATGGCGTCAGCATTTATTTGCTGTTTCACCGAGTCGATAACGGTAATTTCCAAAAGTGTCATTCGTCTTTGCTTTGTCCAGTCTTATCATTGCCAGGAAATGACTTTGTCAGCAAAATGACGTCATTAACGAAAAGCAGTTTGCTCGTTTTGTCAACTGAAAGGTATTTTCATTGGCCATTATCTGGTCCAAGTCACCATAGCAACCGCAAACAGAATAAATGTACGAGTCGTTTCTCCGGGCTAAGCCAAATTTAATCAAGTCTTATAATATATAGTCGATTTTGAAACGATTTATTACAGTTAACCCTGTACGAATGACACTTATATATATTTAAGACGACAATCAAAACGTATTATGCTTAAAAAAAGACGTTTAAACGAGAAATTAGATTCATGTAAATCAAAACGTTAACAGAAAGAAAGCAAGTTAAATTTTAAAGTACTCAAAAGCATTTGAATTGTTTGTGCATTGTATCAACAACAGCTAAATGTCAATATCTACAACTAGAATCTACTAGCAATTGATGCAATGATGCTTGATTATAAAGGTTATCCAATGAATTGTTACATTTATTTGCGATAGCCAATGAATTGTTGCATATGCTATAGCCAATGCATTATTCCATTTTCTGTAGCAAATACATTGTTACATTTGTCATAGCCATTGTATTGAATATTGATAAATTTGCTAAAGCCTATATATCGTAACATTTGTTGTAGCCAATGTATTGTTATATTTGCTGTAGCCCATGCATTGTTACATTTGCTGTAACAAATGAATTGTTACATTTGTTGTAGCTAGTGTATCGTTACATTTGATGTAGCCAATGCATTGTTATATTTTACGTAGCTAATGTATTGTTACATTTGCTATATCCAATGCATTGTTACATTTGTTGTAGCCAATTCATTGTTTCATTTGCAGTAGCCAATACATAAGGCAACTGGAATTACTCAACTACGGTATTCGTGCATCGCTTATCATGTATTACACTATTTTGGTGAGTTCTTATAAATCTTTGGTATATCGAAAAGTGTCAATCTAAATCGTTCTGCTGTTACATGCGTGCTTTGACGAAGCCTCTGAAAAGCAGGAATTATTAGTTGGCCATTATCCAAGTTTCATGTTAATATTTACAGTGTTAAAGAGCACATGTTATAAAGTGTGTTTATGATGACTTTTCAAAACTAGAACAACCGAAGAATGACCACATCAATTATAAAGGTAACTTGTGTGTATTCCGAAATTTATGACATCTTTCCGTAGGCCTTTGCGACTACTTGTTTTGATGTCACAATGACTCGTCCCTGGAGTCGTACGTAATAAACTTACTAGAGAAACACAAATGAACGCGACGAATTTTGGTAGATGTAACTTCTGTCTTTTCTTTTTGACTATCATATATGCAATATTTGTTTTGTATTGTGTTCGGTTACCCGAGAAACACATACATGTATGTGTTTCGTTATGGAGATCGCTAACCTAGCTCATATGCAGAGGGAGTTAATCAGGCTTTTGAATTTGTATATTTTTAATTACGTCTAATAATAAACTGTATCTGGTTGATTACGTGTCTGTTACAGAGTTTTTAATTGGTCATTAGTTTTACCCTTATAATATAAGAAGGTACATGATTGGTCGACGGTCGTCAACGATTCAAGCGCGGTCTCTTGTAATTGGAACTGCGATTTTAATTTGGCCTTGGTCTGATATGAAAGATAAATGTAAATACAAAGATGATTAAAGTCATGCTTTTTAATTTAGACGAAGACAATAATAAAATGGATGGAATTTCGGAATAATTTGATTCATGTATATGATAAATGGCGAACCGAAAATGGAAATGAATTGAGATAAAGACAAAGAATATATTCAATGATTACGTCATTCACTGTATGAGAAATACGTGGGATTAATTAATGCAGAAGGGCTTTGTGAAATAAATAAATAGTATTAAATTCAGAATCGACAAATCAAGCGCTTAAAGTACCGTGACCTTTAAATTACGAAGGTAGAAACTAAATCCGAGTATTTAATCGGATTTGTTTACTTTTGTTGCACGAAACCAAACCGAGCGGACATTTAATATATGAAACGACGTATTTTTTTAACAGTTCGATGTACCACACGGAAATTTAATATATGAAACCACGTATCATTTTAACAGTTACATGCACCGCACGGAAATTTAATTTATCACATGCTATACCTTGTTTTCAATGTAATACAGACATTACGTTTTTTTCTTATTACACATGTGTAATACAACATTTTTAAGCGTTTTCATTGGCGACAGAATCAATAACTAACCAATCGCATGGCTTTATTTTGTTGAAATGACGTCGTCAACATCAAATGACGTCACGATAGTAAACAACTTTCAGATCTATCAGCATTTGTTTGGTCAATTAAGATGTATTTTATTTAGTTTAAAAGCATGTGATAAAAAGATCTGACACTCGTTGTCATATCATATCACATTTTATTAAACTCGTCCAGAAAATTCGTTAGAAAGCTCGCCAAAGGCTCGCTTACTAAAAAAATCTTGAACTCGTTTAAGAAAATATGGTATGATATGACAACTCATGTCAGATCATATATATATGAAACCACGTAATATGATAATAGGTGCTACCTAATTTACGGGCAAAAGCTTATTTGATAACCTCGTATCGCAATAAATATTTGGACATTATTGTGTACAAAACATTATAATTGTTTCATTTATAAAGTAACTCAGCCAAAATAAATCTTATGTTTTGCTTGATGAAAAACAAAAGGGTTTTACATCTGCCAAGCTTTAACATTTAATATCTCATAATTGTGTGCTTTTTCAGCCTCTGGAATTTAAAGCTGGTTCGGTGGCTGCGGCGTAGTAGATATGGTGTCCGCTTAGTGACTTGGGGGTCTCGGCATTGATCCCTTAAGTGGAAGTGTTCTTTAGATAACCCTTAAGATGCCAAGTACTGGTCCTACCCAGGAAACAGGTTATTCCATCTAATGTCTCAAGTCAAAGTAAGCTGTTGATTCAATCATAAACTGATTTAACATAATCAAAATAATGTAGTGTGTCAGATCAATTTTGATTGACAGGATTATCAATGTATAATTATGTGAACTGTAGGATATCTAACTTGTTTT
>VMBQ01000961.1:74141-144148 GCA_007657795.1 Dreissena rostriformis | reverse complement strand
TTTAGACGGGTTATATTAACGAAAATTATGTTGCCGAAAGTTGTCGCGTTTTGTAGTAACCAGTCTGTGGAATATGACTTGTTCCCCTTTACGGCTTAAGGCCGGGAAACAGGCAAACAGGAAGAAAAACAAAAAATCGCATTTTGGCGGTCAAAAACATATAATACAATAACATAGAGTACGATTCGCTACTTAATAATTACTGCCATGACGTATTATTTCATGAGGAATGCATCTACGTGTCATATAGCGTTTGTCGAAGTGTCTATGTTGCTCCAGCGGTCTATGATTTCCATCGCGAAAATAGGTGACGGCAGGAATTATTTGACTTGATAGCCTATAAGGTAATGTCTCTTTGTATATCTGAAAAGTGATACAAATGAACGGTCAACGCCCTTCGGGCTTTTGCCCGTATTATTTAAACAGGTACATCTACCGCGCGAAAATTTAATATAAAACGACGTATTATTTAAACAGTTACATGTACCACACGGACATTTAATATATAAAACCACGTATCATTTAAACAGTTACATGTACCGCACGGCAATGTAATATATAAAACCACGTATTATTTAAACAGTTGCATGAATCACACGGAAATTGAATATATGAAACAACGTATTATTTAAACAGTTACATGTACCGCACGGAAATTTAATATATGAAACAACGTATTATTTAAACAGTTACATGTACAGCACGGAAATTTAATATATGAAACAACGTATTATTTAAACAGCTACATGTACCGCACGGAAATTTAATATATGAAACGATGTATTATTTAAACAGTTGCATGTACCGCACGGAAATTTAATATATAAAACCAGTTGCATGAACCGCACGGACATTTAATATATGAAACGACGCGTTAACAGTTACATGTAGGAGGGGTACGCATTACCACATCTATCGTTTCATGCTTGCTTTTTTCGTTATTATCGTTATAACCATCATCCGATTAAAGCCTCCATAACGCTAAAGAACAAATTATAATTTCGTAATATATGTCGTAAAGTTAAGTTAACATATAAATCAGTGTTCCTTAAAGCAATAGCCAAAATTTCAACGCTAGATGTGGTCTGGTAACAAAGCTTTAAAAATAAATAAAAAAGCTCTTTGTTATTTATGTGTGGCACAATAATTTCATTTTTTTTATGTTTCCCGCAACGATATATATTCATACGACATATGAATAATAATTTGGTACATGAACATGTGTTGAATATATTGTATCATCTGTATTTAAAGAGCGATGTAATTTCATCGATTACTGGTATTAGTTGGCCCATCTTCATTAATTAAAACGAAATTTGGTCAGCATGTGCCCTCTCGGTGTATAATGTTTTAACATCGATGCATTTTAGTAAATACATAAACATTCGTGAATATGGTGAGTGTTTAACTTTTTCAAGTAAAACTTATGAAGCCAAATATAATTCACATAAAAAGGCCCCCTAGAACACATTCATGACACTAACAGAGATCTGACATTTTCATCACGCCATATTCATCACGTTTCAATGTGACATTCACACGAATATTAAATGCCACATGTTCCCTTGACGACACTATTCTTTGTCTTCTTTACATAATGTTGCGATTAACAATATCAGAAATTGGCAAATTCGTATTTCTTCTGTAGAATTGTTCTGGATTTTAACAGTTTTTGTATAAGGCATTTCGTGACAGTAACGATTTACATATCAGGTTTTTAAATAAGAACTGTCACGAAACGCATAAACCTGGCAAGTCTTTATACATATACCGTATTTATAATGCACGAACCGTATTCATATCGAATTAAGGCAATAAATCAGGTTAATATCCACTTTGAACCCGAACAATTGCTACAAAAGGTATTTATACTGATCCTGGTAGGCTAGAAGGACTTGTAAATAAGAACAGCCAGGCATCGACTAAACCGGTACTTGACACATCTAAAGGTATTTCCGAATATCCTCTTTTCGTTTTAAGATAGTTTGTTATAGATCTAATTCATTTTGAACTTAACGTAAGCATTTTGAGAGCTTTCAAATCCTTATTACCTGATAATTTCAGTCGAAGAATCATCTTTAGTTGCCGAAATTATTATTTGAATTTAGGATTGTTAACACAACCCCTGTATAGTAAAGTCAACAATACTCACCAATGAATACCAAAATGTTATGAATAACCTTATGGTACCTGAAATCAAGCTGCTAGTGTGATGATATCTTTCACCTTTTACGGAAAAGTGGCATGGCCCATCAGATTCAGACTTTTTAGACGAAAAGAAAATTATATTTTTGTTAATTAAACTCATGTTTATATTATATTGTGTTTAAAAATATTAATGAAATACTTTACTACAAATGCTAAATTAAACAAGAGTTCCGAGGTCGGAAACATATGCCCAAAAAACAGGGCCGTGATTTTCACACTTATTGTGACATTGATCTTGACCTTTGACCTAGTGACCCCAAATGCAATAGGGCATTTACTGTCCAAGGCCAATGCACATGTGAAGTATCAAGTCAATAGGTCAATAGTTGACGAGTTCCTGATCGGAAACGATTTTCACACTTATTGTGACAGTGATATTGACCTTTGACCTAGTGACCACAATTTATATAGCGGTCATCTACTGTCCAAGGCGAATGCACATGTAAAGTATCAAGCCAATCGGTCAATTCGTTGACGAGTTATTGATCGGAAACGATTTTCACATTTATTGTGTCAGTGAACTTGACCTTTGACCTAGTGACCCCAATTTCAATAGGGGTCATCTACTGTCCAAGGCCAATGCACATGTGAAGTATCAAGCCAATCGGTCAATCCGTTCAGAAGTTATTCATCGGGAACGAACTGGTCTACCGACAGACACACAGACCGACCGACCGACAGACCGACCTTCATCCAGCAAAACAATATACCCCCTCTTCTTCGAAGGGGGCATAATAACGCTAACATTCGATTTGAAAACAGCTAGGACCATACACACAAATTCCTCTAACTTTGCCAATTTAAGTCCAAATTTAGTCAATTTAATTCTCAATAAAGGTAACATTGACGGCGAAATTTTAAAATCGTTATAGGCAAAAAACATATACAGTTTGAGCAGAGGAATGGAGCCGAATTCCGTGTCGAAAAAGTCCTAAACATCAGCTTGTTTATTCTCTTTCAAGAGGGTAATCCATTTGATCTACTGTCCAGGATTACAAACCGGTTGTCCTTACAGAAGAGTTACAGCTGTCTGTTTGACCAATAGATTTAAGGGAGCTAAAACATAGCACTTAATCAACATTAACCTCATGCCATCATGATTCAGATGCAATTGTTATACAGGAGAATACATTTCAATTTATCATTTAAGTACTCAACAGTTATATTCAGACCAGTGTAAGCTACGACTGATGTGTTGAATGTTGACACAATCACACAGGAGTCCTGAAGATGTGATTGGAAATGAGATACAGTCTAGATAAAACTGCTCGCAGTTCGAGATTGTTGATGTGCAGGTGATACTCCTGAGGAGTGCACCAGAACCTTAACTTTCTAGGGCAAGAATAAATGTAGTCAAAACGAGTACCAACCATATAGAAGTATTGCAGAAAGTTCAATCGCACGTTAAAATCAGTTAATATTGAAGGTTACAAGTACTTGTTCGTTGAGAAAGAAATTATTAATGCTTTATAATACGCGAGCATTGGATCAGATGCTCCGAATAGCAAGAACAATGGGCATTCTGGTAAAATTACCCGGCTTATAATAAATCCAACGTTCGCTTTTCAATTTCCGATCGTATATTTCTGTCGCTGTATATTGTCAGTTTCGCGTGGGCGGACTCCACGGAATCTGGAGCTGTTCATCCTGTCTCGCGTCTCATTATAAAGCTTAAAATTCGATTAACATGCCATCCCTCAATAACTTGTCGATTATTGGCCCCTGCAGTGAATCTCTAATCGATTAGATGTACGGTTTGAATCGTGCAAGTCGAGCATTTTACAGCGCCGAATCGAACGCTTGTTATTTTCCTAAAGCGTGTAAGCCCGTTGCTATTATGCTGTCGTCGTTAGGTGGTAGTTGGCGTGATGATTCTGTTAAAAATAAAATAGATGATGAAAGTTGTGCCATTGTTCGATGGGAGGCCAACGCATACCCAAGTTCGATGAAGTGTTCATTGCGATTTTATTCTGCTAATAAACAAGTACACAACATAGTTTAATCAATAAGATACATTAAGTTAATTTCGACTTCGTAAAATATTAAAGTCCAATAATTAAACTTACGGCGGCCGGCAAGGCCCTAACTTGCCTGCCCCGTGATTCACAAGTAAATGAGTCCGATGTCTATCCTAGCTGAATTCGAGCTGCCCATTACGTCATACAATATGGCCCGTTTGGTATCTAAAAAGCACAAACCTTAGTTGCTACTAAATATAATTCTTTGTGATCCACAGCAGATGTATACTTTCCTGTTATAAGTATTATTATATTATTACATACACAGTCACATCTTCGTGTTCGAATTTAAATCTTATCTAAACAACCAATGTCGATTTCCCAATGACTTTAATAGGTGGTTTCAACATTTTATAAATTAATTTAATTCCGTCATTTAATCCAAGTCCAAACTCAGTTAGTTGTGAATTTAAATCATGCGCAACTTTGTCATTTTTCATAAACTATTATATAAACTATTCATTAATAAATGTAAGGACCCATAATGTTGATGTTTATATCGAATATGAAAGGCTTATTTATGCAACCTTAACGGCTTTGTTGAGTTAAGTCTAATATTGTTTCATTTTCCACTGATAGCCATCTGCTGACTTTTGCATATGTTTACTTTCGTTATTCGATACTGTCTTACTTATTTAAAATTCGTATCATAGATATTGACCTGTAACGTTACGAAGTGAATTTCTTCTGATGGCGTTGCTATTATTTTGCTGCTGATGAATAATGATGCATCTAATTTGTAAGGTCTCAATATAATAAATAAACGCGTATTGATCTGGCATCAGCTTAATCTGTTTTATTTTTTTGGCAATTAAGAATACATTTTACCCTCGTTCTGCGAAAACGGGGTTTAATGCATCTGCTTAAATTGTCGCCCCAGATTTTCTTGTGCAGTTCGCACAGGCTAATTATGGAATGAACAAAGTACTATCCAGGCAAAAAGTACCGTCCATGATTAGTTTGTGCGGACTGCACAGGTTTATATAGGACGACACTATACAAATATGCATTAAACTCTGTTTTCCAAGAGCGAGGCTCATATGTATCTAAAGCATTAACGCGACCGATTGTTAGATGTTGCCCTATCAAAACTATATCCCAACTTCTGAAAATCTCTCATTATTCAAATCAATCTCAAAGAAACGTCCCTGATCACGCATGTGGCTACGGATGTCCGCAAAACGAATGTCCAATGGATGTTATTCATCGATACATGGCCGCCAATCTAATTTCTGGGTTTCACCTAATCGAGCTGTGTTATTTATCAGACATTGGTTCAATGACGATTCAAGGATTCGAGAAGCTACCCTAGCTTGTTTGATATGTCTGTGAACCAGTGCTTGGTGCCTAAAGACAGATCCCATGACCGTCCGCATACATGGATGACACCATATAAGCCTGCATATACGTAAAGTGTCGTCCCAGATCAGCTCGTGCAGTCCGGACTTGCTTATCAGGGACCACACTTTCCGCTTTTATGTATTTTAACGTTACAATGAAGTCTCTTCTTAACGATAATACAGTATGCACAGACAGACAGACAGACAGACAGACAGACAGACAGACAGACAGACAGACAGACAGACAGACAGACAGACAAGAATAATGGCACTTTATTCCGGCAAACTGTACCGTGGCGAGTTCAAATAAGTTACCATGGGAACACCTCATCACATTTCCGGCTATCACCAAGAAAAAGTCTTTTCATGTCTGTATGCGAGAGAATACGCAATATGACTATATGCCTAACAAATAACATGTTTGTTTCCGCAAAATGTATTGATTGTAGCTTGTTTTCATAAAACAATAAGTTATTTATTGTTTCATTTCTCAAACCACACATAACGCACATGCATTAAGACAAGTTTTAATAAAAAGATGCTCAAATCCTCTCCAGATCACTTACTTTTTATATACATGTGCTTTGCTCACTATCATTTTCTTTACATTGGTAGCGTGGTCAATATGATCACGCTTTATTGTGTATAACATTAATTGCATCTGAACAATGTAAACAGGGCGCTCATGTTTTCGAAACAATATAAATATACAATTAATTAAGCATTGAATATCGTATCAAATTATGAAATTTACTTTTTATTCGCGATACGGTTTTACTCGTATCGCACTTTTCAAGTTATCAACTTGAAATCAAAATTACATGTAAACAGTAACATTGTCATGTGATCGTACAGGACCAAAGTTTTCACATGAGGTCTTTTTCGCGTAGAACAAGACGTGCGTTTTAAGGTTATATTTTTCCTCAATGTCTTTGTCACTTTGAACAAGAATGCAAAAACAGAATTATTTAAGCAGACATAAAGCAATAATTTCTCATTTGCATGTGCGATTACACAAGTTAAACAACGCACCAATAACAGCCTCTCATTCCTTGCAAGGAAAGGCCTAGGCGTTACCAAAGGCGAGATAGTAAGAACAACGTCTTCATTCATTGTCAACGTTGGAATTATTTTAATTGATGCTTTTACTACATCTTTGAGACACCTTAATTTGATCAATTATCAACAGAACCGCGATGTTGACGTATTGTAACTATTGATCATCGATATGATTATCCCTTAAAAAATAATTATTATTTCCGAACCGGAAAAACGGCCCGGGCATTGCTGTCGACCGTTATTGCGTGTCGTTCACCAGTCACTTGACCATGATTACATCCGGAAGGATTCTAAATATAGTTCATAACATTGTCATTGCTATTGGGTGAATGTACGAAGTTGACCGAGCCACTCCGCACAGCGATCTGTATCAAAGACTGCGGAAAATCGTCAACATCTCGCGAAGTCTCCTTTAAGCTTACGTCAGTGGTTTAATGTTATTGATGGTTGCGCGGATAGCAAACTGGTTCTTAATATGGAATGAAATATAAACAAACTGTTAATCGGAGAATAAAAACTGATATTTTAGAATCGTCGCAATATTATGATGGTAAGAATTAAATGCATAATGAAGAATTAGTACTGAATTAACTGGACAAACTAGCTATATAATGAACCAAGTACCTAAAAGATATGGTATTTAACTTTATAATATGCATCTATATAAATCATTGACGTTTTACTTCCGTTAAGGCTTTACTAAACGTATCTTTTAAATAAAACAGAGCATCAATATACTTTATTATAAACAACTAACATATTGATGAATGTACCTATATTTCATTTATTTATGTTCCAGGACAGTGTACATAGCAATGACTTTTTTCAAAACTGTTAAACCAACGAGACTGTGCCTTTGGTTACAGTCTTCGACTTTATACCATTCATAACATTGGCGCTAACCTCTGTGACGATAAAGACGAATTCAGAAATATACATTGACAACTTGCGACACTGTGTTATAGTTATGCAATGATGCGCTTGTCTTTAAACAGCGAATGGCACATCGCACATGGTCCTTGGCATTAAACTTTTACAATGCATGTTTTCATCTTACTGGGGAGAAACAGTTGAACTGTGAATCACTTAATAATGGTTGATACAGAATTTAAGATGTTTTGCATTTGTCTATATGTGGCATACAACTTGTATGCACACGTGTTTGTCCTTTAATCGTTAGATTATCCTCTTTTGTTTGAAGGGAAATATATCTTTCGACAAATATGAGTCTCATTAACCTTGGCATTTATTGTACCAATGACATTTGCATTGATAATACCACTGACCTTGACTTTGTGCGACTGTCAAATTGATATCGTCGATTTCTTAATAAATATTTTTTCTCCTGCTTATTTCTTGCTAACATAATGTTATGAGCGCACATACAATGGTGTTGGCTTTTTACATTTTATTCTTAATGCAAAACTGTAAAGTATTTGCCGGTTCAAACACAAAACGTCATGGTGACTCGGAATAATGATAGCGACGTGGGTTTTCGTGTCTCCTATGCACGAGTTGTCTGTTGAAATCATAATTGAATATGTACCTAACACGCAGGTTTCTTGACATACATTTTACTGAAAGTCCGGACTTGAGGCTCTTATGATAAGAGCATTACGAAAACCAAGTATGTTAAATATATATGGGAACAAGTCTTACAGATTTTGAAATACCCATAATTTTTGTACCGTTAATCAGTCTCATTTAGAAGTACACATGCCACGTCATTTTAGAACCGCTCTCAAGAAACGCGAGCGTATTAAAGGCCATAGTCAGCAATTGTTTATATTTGATTTAGTTCCATAACTTAAATATACTGTGTATTTTGTAACTGCGACGAAGTAACACAGCTGGTACTAAAGATAATATTAAATTAATTTTAATTAAAAGTAATTACGAGCTTGATTTGTCATGTGGATCTAGTATCTATGCCAATGACGATTTGCCTTAAAAAGGCTTGCGGCTGTTAAAAAGAATTGTATATCGAAATTAAGTTTGTATACATTTCATTATTCTTAGTATGTTATATTTGTCACGATAAATATTGGAATTAACCATATATAATTCAGTATATCTTGAATGTCAAGTTGGTGCTCAGTTTAATTAATGCAAAAAAAAATGTTCTTAGAACTCAATGCACCGATGTTATGCCCAAGTAATTCAATATGTTAAAAAAAACACACTTTTCAGTCTTGCGATTGGCATTCAAGCTTTCCAAATGAGTAATAAACCCGTGCTTTGTAAAGAGTAAACCGTCGAAATAAGTCGCTATATGTGTCATCTTAATGGAAAAGAAATATAAAAAATGCAACGGCTTGTGTAGGTTTCAAATTTTACTGACATTTCATTATAATATTATGTTATAAGTTCGCTATAGATGACGTAATCTAACTTTTCTTGTTTCATATCCGTCATTAAATGTTCAATTTAGTACTAGTAGCATAAATGCATCAACTGTAAACTAAAGATTGAATTTACACGTATTGTTTGTATGTAATATTTGGTGTTGGGAAGCATGTACTGGTGTGCTCGTTCCACAATCAGTTGAACGTCTGTTCAATTTACTTATCAATGCTCTTAACGAATTTTGTGTTTTAAAATTAATTTATAAGGTTTTTATGTTAACCATTATTATTTGTACATATGCCTAAATAAAAATATATGTTCAAGGGTATCCCGTTTATCGGCGCTTCGCGGATTGCCGCATATATTGCACGTACGCCATCCATGAACTCGGCATTGATACTCTGAGTCGATATGATGATGTATGATAATCAATGCCCGAAGTACCATGATGTATCACTGCTCATTGGGGCTCGACTGTCGGCCATTAAACAAATAGGTTGTTCCGCAAATAGGACAATCTCGTAATGTAATGATTAATGACCCACTTAGCACGAACAAATGTCTTATTTCCATTCCTGGCTGGAGCGTTATTCGTGGATAATAAGTCAGGGATTGGCACGCAGTGGATAAAACATTTGTGGGAAAATGTATTGCAAAAACATGAAAAAGACCTTGGTTGCTTCATTTTTTGATTGTCATTTATAATTTATTCAACTCCGCATTTCGCTGATGGTGATGGCTATGTAATAAAACAAGTATTTGAGCTTGACGCGAAATAGTATGAGGTCACAACTCAATACGGCGCCACAACCCACATCATAGTTAAAACACGATGTGACGTAAAACACAAATAAAATAATCTATTTCACTGCAATTCATTCAACTACCCCCAAGAAACCATAATTTTTTGCAAGTCATGACTTGCATAATAAACCTCATTAGCTTTACATATACAAACACAAGTTTTTAAAAAACTCCATGACTTGAAGAAATAGCAAATGCCATAAATTCGTGCAAACCCCTTTAAAAACAAAACAAAACATATAAGCGTCATATACATCACCAATAACACCACTGCTGAACACTCGACGTCACAACACTTTATGAAGAAACACAATATTAAGGGCTTATACCACAGTATGACGACGCGACATATATTGATGTCACGAAATTTTATGACATCAGAAGGACATTATGACGTCACCACTCTTACCTCAGACGCCCCACAAGGTCGTTTAAAATGTCCTGGAATTCTCCCATCTCGATTGTCTTGTAGAGATACTCCGCCACAACCTTGGGTGTGAAGTCAATATTCTGCTATGCTGCATCGAAATTCTGCGAATATGAAAACAAGTATTAACTATTTTTTTTTTTTTTTACCTTCATTATTTTTTTTCAGCTCCGTCTTTTGATGATGCTGATGACTATTTCGAGTTTTAAAGCCAGCATATGAGCTCGAGGCAAAATACGACGACGAACAACACAATATGACGCCACAGCAGAAAATGACATTATATTTTATCTGAAAGCTTAAGGATTATTTGGCCAATGTCTAGTTGTTTGTGTTTTGCCAGAAATAATACAATAGTTGTAATGTGTCCTTTAAAATGTTAATAAGTAACTCGTTGGAACCCGTTGGAATCATTGACATTCTATGATGTCGAAACAAAAATAATGAAAAAAAGCTTCTTTGACGGATATTCATGAAGCGGAGGTTAAATCGCTACAACGTGTACACGGTGAAGGTTATCGTAGAATAATTGTCTTGAACCCGAATAGGATAAAACAAATCCACTTATAGACCCAGTAAAACTCCAAAACATTATAAAGAAGAGATGTTCTTGTCTTGTCCGAAAGTGTTTTATACAAGATAGATGACCAATTGCTAAATTTGATTAACAAACACTTTCATATGTTTATAATGAGTTTAAAAAAACATTACAAACAAGTGCTTGTACAATGATTAAAAGGATTGCTATGAACTTTCAATCATAAAACTAATTAATAGATTATATATGTTCTCTCTAAATGCCAACATCAAATAATTTGCAATCAAAATATTCCAAGGATACAACAATTTTAAAATCAAATGAAACTCACAAATGACAACTGAACATGGATCAAACGGCTGTAATGGTCGTATGTAGAAATTATCTTGCACCAGTTTGCAAACTATAATAATCATGCTACAATTGCTCGAGTCGTAAGATAATGTCTAACAAACGATTTAACACTGATCAAACGATGGTTTTGATTCGCTTTAGAAACTGTCTTCTCTCATGCTGCAAATAATAATTATCATAGAACATTTAAAGTCATGCTTCATCGGCTCGAATCGATAGATAATATGTCACTTTTACAGTGGCTTTACTGCATTAGTGTTTTGCTGGAAAGTGCAACTGTCAGCTAAGTACAAATCGTTGTGTACTCGCCTTTGTGAAGTATCTGGATTTATCTGGATTGCAAAACAAACTCATGATGTGTGCGTGAATAACAATGGATATTTATGTTTTTCAAGCGCACGGTAATTCAATCTTCAACAATTTAAACATTGGACATAATTACTGGGATCTTTAATTCGTGGATCGTTCTACCCACAAAATCAACGAAAATGTATGCCTCACAAATAATATAGGTTTCACAGAAAAACTCAACTAGCATTACAGCTCAAATTTGAATTACAGAGCACATGAATACGTTGCCTAGGTGATCCTCTTTATTTGCGACATACGATGTTTGAAAACATGCATACTCCAATATGGTATAAACCTTCACCGTACACTACGTTAAAATAAACGAAAAATAACTAAGATTATCAACTTCGAGAAAAACTTGGTTAAAACGTGTTCCGTGCTGTAATAACTACACAACAAATATGTACGTGACACGTCGAATGCCTATACCCACATTCCACGTTCCACGAGTTATATAAGGAAATGCGCATATGATAACTTAGTTATACGTTAAACACGGGATGTTCGTTTGCGCATAATTTGAATATGCATCACGTCAAAATATCCGTCATGCCTAAAATTGTCATACATGCGCTATTCTAAAAACGCTATACTTTTTTCATTCATTAATTTATTTTATATTTTAACAATTTGTAAAACATGGTACATAAAGCATATATTACACATATAATAATTTGTAACATTATACTTTAACATTATAGATTTCCCATATCAACTGATAAATACTCCAATACAATTTAATGTAACGTCACTGCTCACATTAAGGTTCACATGTGACGTCAATACCCATGATAACACCAAAGCACATATTTAATAATCTGTGTCACTGACTTCAGATAAACTACCCCTAAGAAACCACACTCAATTAAAATGGTACATCATGACTAACATTATAAACCTCATTACCTTTACCGATACAAATACGCAACAACAAACAACGACAAACATAATGTTGAAACAGAGGTTTACATTAAATCAAGTTTTAAAAAAGCAATGACTTCTGATAATATTTCTTTTTGTTAGCAGCATTAAAGAAACAGGAATAGAAATTTGGTAAAATTCTTTTAAAATCATTTTATAACAAAACCAACCATTCAGGTGTTATTAAATTAACCTTTACTTAAAGGTGCTAAAGTCTAGTTGTCACAATATTTTATGAATCAACGCCAAATTAAAGGGACTGTAAACCACGAATGACGAAAAAAGAAAAGTTCTAAAATACCGTATTTTTTTACAATTATTAGTTCATATTGATCTAATCTAGACTGAACAATCCCTGACTGGTGGACAACTATCGTTTTTTTAAGTGGTAAATAATAGAATATGGTTACATAATTAATTTGAGCCAGTCTCTGGGAAAACCAGGCTTAATGCATGTGCGAAACGTAAAGTCCCAGATTTGCCTGTGTAGTCTGCACAGGCTAATTAGGGACGGCCCTTTCCGCTTTTTCTGAAATGATTCGTTAAAACGTTTCACTTAAAATGTTTTTTTTTTATCTAAACAAAAAGCAAGTCTAGATGGAATGTGTCGTTCGCAGATTATTTTTCCCGGATTATTTGTATTCACATTATTCGTTGACAACCAACATTTGAAGAGAACAAAGGCGGAATAAACTATGTCCTCGTCGTTTTCTATGCATTGCAACTTTAAAATAATAATAATGTAATCACCGAAAAGATATTTGGAGTCTATAAAGTATGTAGCTATAGTTCCTGTCACATGGTTAACACGTGGCCGCTTATCATATTACATGTTATTTGTCTGATTTCCAAATGTATAGTAAAAACGGAATACATATTTATATGTAACATGACGACATCTTTTCTATGGTCTCTCTTTATAAAATAGTTATTATCCCCGATAAATAATTAGATCTCGTTAAAATATGAAATATCTTCTTTTCTTGCTTTGAACATGTTTTATCTGAAGATAGACACATACTTAGGTGAGCGCTTCATTTACAATTCAATAGTTTGCGGTCGTTAACAGGACGTTATTTCCACGAAATCATGACCCGCTATCGACAGACAGTCAGGCAACGCAGTAATTATTCATGTGTCTAATCTCCGGTAGAAAAAACATGTGGAAACACAATGTACCACTTATGTTCAGAAACAATTTTTTGTTTTTTTATCTCAACATTTATTACATTGTTTTTTTGCTTTTTGATCTATATTTTAAAAGGTACAATTTAAATATAAGCGTGTTTATAGTAACAGTCTTAGTATGTGCAACCTTTTTTGTTCATGAATATTTGGTTCTTAAAGGCAAATAAGATCGCGTGATAACAGCTCGTAGACATTTTCAAAGTTGGCAGTAGTTTATAGATTTCTCAGTTCTTCAATATATAATGCGTTTAAGTGCAATCTTTTAACTGAGGTATAATTTTGAATATATCGAAATAATACTTCATAAGAAATTAATGGTCTACTTATTGCACGCTTCTGTGTTATATACGCTGCAAATTAAATTCTACATTATAAAATGAGAGTTATATAACACTGTCCACTCTCGTGAAATCAAAAACTCTAGTACGTTAAATGGGATGGGGTTTTATATGTTTTAACACTCTCATGTATATCAGATGAACTATCAAAAGATTCCAACACTGTCAAATTTAGGATGGACAGAAACGTGTTTACATTGTTGTTTTTATTTTAATGTGTAACCAGGCACGTTTAATACAAGTTTATTTATTTTTTTTCTGTTTGCTTTGTGTTTGCAATCGTTATTGGTGGAACAATACTCTCGATATAAAAATTATGTTTCTTAGTTCCATAATGCAATAAAGTTTGCCTTACATTCGAGTTTATGCTTGTGTTGACAAACCATTATAAATTTATAATATCTAACTAAAATGTATTCTCCACCCTTTTGCATAATAGTGAAAAAATAACACGAAAACGACACCAAAGCAACACATGCAATGGAATACATTGAAATGCATAAACATTACACGTTTTATATCTGAAGAACTAGTTTAACTTTTTTAATAAACCCTAAGATTGGCTTCATTGATTTGACCTTTACACTAGCAAATAGGTTGACAACAAAGTTATTTCCATTTTGTTATCATCTGCTAAATGCATCGAAAATAATTCATCGTAAGACAGTTGTTTCTCGACAAATAGGCATTATTCAAACAATACACGCCGTTTGAATTGTGACTACAATTGCTTCAGCATTTATTTTCTGTAGCTTGAATCGATAACGATAATTTCCAAAATTGTCATTCGTTTTTTTTTTGATGGTTTTATCATTGGCAGGAACTATGTTTGTGAGCGAAATGACTTCATTATCGTCAAACAGATTGCTCTGTTGGTCAACTTAAGTGAATTGTGTATTTTCATTGGTCATTATCTGATCGAAGTAACCATAGCAACTGATAATAGAATAAATTTACGTGTTGTTTTTCTGGGCTTAGCCAAATTAAATCAAATCTTAGAATATGTAGTCACTTTTGAAACGAGTTAGTACAGTTCGTCAGGCAAGAATGACAATTATGTAGATTTAAGACGACAATAGAAACGCATCATACTTTTATAAAGACGTTTGAAAGATAAATAAGATAACAAACAACGTTTACAGAAAGAGAGTAAGATCATACTTAAACTACTAAAAAGCATGAGCATTATTGTAACATTGTATCAACAACAGCGTAATGTCAATATATACAACTAAAATGTACTTGCTTTTATTGATGCGACGATGCTTGTTTATAAGAGCGTATACATATCGGATATATGTGTTGATATATTGGGAGCTATGTGTTGGCATATAGTCGTCAAAGTACTAAAGATTTAATCATAATTTATCAGTAACAAGATATTTGTCCATATGGCACAGATGTTCCCGCATTACACTTTTGTTTCAAAACTCAACATACTTAAAACAAACGCAAGAAAGATGTGAAAGTCATGCAGGTAGACTCACACCCAAAAAATTAGGTTAATATCTGAGAGCGTTTTGCGAACAAATCCGGGAAAGTGTTATTTTTAAAGAAAAATTAAGTGGAGGGCACATTACTTCGCAAAAAGCCATGGACTTGAACGAAACTCAAACCTGCAAGTAAAGAAGACTCACACACAAACAAATCAGGTAAATATATGTAAGCATCTAGCAAAACAGTCCGGAAAACTGTTATTGAAGAGAAAATGTATAAGTCTAAGACCCATAACTTCGCCAAAAATCAATTCCTACAATCAGGTACATATATGAAAGCGTTAAGGAAACAACTCCGGAAACTAAATGCCGGACAGTCGGACGAACGGACGGACGGAGGAACGGACGGACGGACTGACGGACGCACGGACTGACTATTGGACAGTCTGACTACTATATGCCACCCGACCGGGGCTATAAAAATGCTCTTCATCGGCAATTTGGAAAGTACGTGTTAAATTCATGTAATATTTAGTGCTTAAGACTTTCATAACGAGGGTTCGAATCTCGATAAAGTCACTATTTGCTAGATTCAATGTTATTTTCTCGATATTCTATTAATGTTAATGTGCATATATAAATATTATTGCCTTTTTTCCATACTCCAAAATCTTTAAGCAGTCTTTGTAGAGTATCCATTATAGTTCATTTCCGTTTTGAGAATACACAGTTCAAAAATTGCGACGTGACATAATTGCCGGCAAACGATCATTATTACATTTATACATTCTTGCTAACATGATTTCCGTAATCATTCGCGAACAAAAACAATCATTTTGAGTCAACGCTTTGCCAACACTATCTTTAAACCAATTATTCTTCCAATATATGTTTTCTATTTTCGTTTAATTAGTTTTTTTTTAATCTGTCAAAGACAACTACTTAGACGTTTTGCGTTGTATTCTTTCCTGTATGAAGAGAAACCGATTTCTTCATTGTTTATTATCTTCATTTGATTCCAAATTTGGTTAGAAGTTTGCACTGAAAGCACAGTTTATTATGACATCGATTCGGATAAATAGGCCACCAAAAAGTACCCACAATAAAAAATGTTATAACCGTTCCATCGTTACCACCACCATCCTCCCCCTCCTATTCCTCATTATCACCGTCATTAATACTACCACCAACCACAAACTTATAATAGCATTCACTACCATCAAAAGTATCAACATCATCAGCATCATCATCAGCAGAAGCAGCAGCAGTGGCAAAAGCACGATTATCATGATTATTATAATCAAGTTTAATTTTAATCTATTGTTTCATAATCATGTTTCAAATATACAAATTAGTTTATTTAAGTATATTCTATTTATAAAAAGTGATGAATTGTTATTTAAAAAGACAATCAGTGTTTATCGCAAGTTAATCTTGTCTATGTTTGGAAATTCTAGGTCGACACGAAATGCAATCACATTGGTCATGATATTGAGTCAAGTCATTTGTCAGATATCGTCTTAAATAACGCGCATACATATATGGCTGATGTATGTCAGTTTTTATATAACCGCTTTGTCATACATCTAGAATAACATATACTGTAGCCAATGAATTGCTACATTTGCTGTTACCAATTTATTTTTATATTTCTGTAGCCAATGCTTTGTTCCGTGTGATATAACTTATGTATTGTTATGTATGCTCCAGCCAACGCAATGTTACATTTCCTGAAGACAAAATGCATCGTTCCATGTATTCTATTCAATGCATTGTTACATTTTATGTAGCAGTGCATTGTTACATTTGCTGTAACCAATTCATTGTTCCATTTGATGTAGCCAATGCATTGTTGCATTTGATGTAGCCAATGCATTGTTAAATTAGCTGTAACCAATTCATTGTTGCATGTGCTGTAGCCAATCCATTGTTAAACTCTTGTAACCAATTCATTGTTCCATGTTCCGTAGCCAATCCTTTGTTAAATTTGCTGTAACCAATTCATTGTTCCATGTGTTGTAGCCAAACAATTGTTAAATTTGGTGTAACCAATTAATTGTTCCATGTTCTGTAGCCAATCCATTGTTACATCTGCTGTAAACAATTCATTGTTATATATGATGTAGCCAATGCATTGTTAAATTTGCTGTAAAAAAATCATTGTTCCATGTGCTATAGCCAATCCATTGTTCAATTTGCTGTAACCAATTCATTGTTCCATGTGCTGTAGCCAATCCATTGCTACATCTACTGTAAACAATTCATTGTTGTTTTTGATGTGACAAATGCATTGTTAATTTTTTTGTAAACAATTCATTGTTCCATGTGCTGTAGCCAATGCATTGTTAAATTTGCTGTAACAAATTCATTATTCCATTTGCTTTTACCATTGAATTAGTACATTTGCTATAGCCAATGCATTTGGCATCTTACGTAGATCAAAAAGGTGATCGTGCATCGCTTTTCCTTTGTCATGGAGGATCATATTATATTTATTTATAATACATCTTTGGTATATTGAATAGTGTCATTCTGAATTTTCTGTTACATGCCCGTCGACCGGCCGACACATACGCAACGCACGCTCTGGATCAACAGACGATTTATCGCATAAATCAATCACACTTAAGGAGGATTCCGGAATTAAAGTCGATGTATCTCGATTGACGCAATACAGTAATTATTTTTTCTTACGGAGGAACAGGATATAATCGATATATTACGATTGACACAACGCAGTTATTATTGATGTTTAAAAAAAAACATGTAGGATCAAAATATTCAACTTCTGATTCAGACGCAATTATCTTTCTTTTACTCTAGCATGTATGACATGCGCTCAGTTATGGTTTAAACAGTGTTTTTAGATATATATATATATATATATATATGTATATATATTAATCAGTCATACGCCAATATAAGCATAAGCGTGTTATGTCAAAGTAATGTGTAATCTTTTCTGTTAGTGCATTGACGGTTCTAAGATCGCGTGACAACATCTCGTAGACGTTTTTAAATTTTTTCATGAAAGTGCAATGCATTTTTCAACCATAATATTATTTTTAATACATCGACATAATTCTTCATAAGAAATCAATGGTCCACTTGTGTATGCTTTTGTGTGATATATCTATATGATAAAAAAATTAAATTATACAAAGAGGTTTACACAACACTGTCCACTCTCGTGGATTATACATGTACAACAATCGTGCGTAAAACGCATATATTTTTCAGAAGAAGAACACAAATCAAGAAGATTCCAACAAGGGGACATCAAACTTTAGAAAGACAGAAAAGTGTGTCCATTGATGCTTGTACAATAATAGGTAAACAGGCAAGTGTAATACCAATTTATTTTTGTTCGTGTCAGCGGTGTGTGTGTAAACATTATTTGTGTAAAAATAATCTCGGTGTAAAATCACTTTTTTTTTCCATAATGCAATACAGTTGACAAAACATTCGAGTTTATATATATTTTACAACCTATTATCAACGTACAACTTCTAACTAACATTTCTATTTAAGCCCGCATTTGCATATTTGTAATTCAAAAATAACACGAAAACGACACCAAAGCGACACATGCAATTTAGTAAGATGCCATGCATATACATTAACATGTTTGTTTCTTAAGAACTCGTAAAATTACTTAAAGATACCTTAACCTTGGTATAATTGCTTTGATCTTTAACCGAGTAAAGTGTTGACAACAAAGATATTTCCAGTCAATTCATTCATCGTGAGATGTGTGTTTTTGTCAACAAATAGTAATTATTCCAACAATGCGTCATCATTTATTCGATGAAGCACCGAGTTGATAACGATCATCTCCAAAAGCGTCATTCGTCTTTGCTTTTGTCAGTCTTGTCATGGGCAGGAAAAAAGTTTGTCTGCGAAATAACGTCATTTACGAAAGACAGATTGCTCTTGTTGTCAACTGAAGAGTATTGTCATTGGTATTATCTGGTCCAAGTCACCATAGCAACCGCAAATAGAATGCATGTGCGTGTCGTTTCTCCTGGCGTACGCTTAATTTAATTAAGTCTAAGAATATGTTGTCAATTTCTTAACGATTTATTATAGTTCACCAGACACGAATGGCAATTATGTACATTTAAGACGACAGTATAAACGTATTATACTTTTTAAAAGACGTTTAAAACGAAATAAGATAAATAAAAAAGGTTGACATACAGACAGTAAACAAAAACTTAAACTACTAAAAAGCATGTCAATTATTTGTGCATTGTATCAACAACAGGGTCATGTCAATATATACAGCTAAACAACTAAAATGTACTTCCTTTATTGATGCGATGATGCTTGGTTTTAAAGGCATATAAAAATGACGGATATATGTGTTGATATGTCGGGAGCTATGTGTTGGCATATAGTCATCAAATGTTCTAATGATTTTATCAAAATATATAATTAACAATAAATGTATCCATAGGGCACAGATGTCCACTTATTACACTTTTGTCTCATAAATCCACATACGTGAAAAAACGCAACCTTGATGTTAAAGTCATGCAGGTAGATTCACACACCAAAAATCAGGTAAATATATTGCGTTGTTTAAAAAAATACGGAAAAGTGTTTTCGGAACTTCGCCAAAAATGAATGGACCGGATACTCGAAATTGATATGTAGGTCATGTAGGTAGACTCAAACACCAAAATTATGATCAGCATCTTAAAGCGTTTTGAAAAAAGTCCAAGGCCCATACCTTCGTCAAAAATAAATGGACCGAGCGAAACTCATACCTGATTAATATCTGCAATGCTGGAAGGACGTACGGACGAAAGGACTGACGGACTAACGGTCTGACGGTCTGACGGACTTACTGACTTTCTGAGTCAGAATACTATATGTTCACGTTAATGCCGACAATGCAAAACACGAACGTAGTAATGGTTTCAAGGAGGACCATATGGATCCCGCTTAAGTAGCGGATGGCGCTTGTGTAGCAGTGGTCTGGGCTTTGAAACATGAACAGGGGGAGGAGTGTAGGGAAATAAGGTCACTTCCAACAGCCTTGCTTTTTGGCTAGCTCTTAAGTGACGGGGTAAGAAAGTCTGACTACCACTCTGGATGTCGTGGGTTCAATCCCCCGCATGAGCTCCGTATTTTCACGATAATGCCGGGGACATAAAAAAGCACTTCATCGGAAATTTGGAAAGAACGTGTTAAATTCATGCAATGGTTAGCGCTTAAGTGTTTTATCAAGAAGGCTCGAATCTCGATTAAGTCACGTTTTGCTAGATTCAACGTTATTTTCTCGATATTCTATTAATTTAAATTTATATTTATAAATGTAATAGCCTTTTTTCCCGACTCAAAAAATCAGTGTTTGTATAGTCTCCTTAATATTGCAACTCCGTTTTGAGAATACACAGTTAATTGTAATATGTGTTGTGTTCTGAGAAAACTGGGCAAAATGCTAGTGCGTAAAGTGTCATCCCATATTAGCCTGTGCAGTCCGCACAGGCTAATCCGGGACGACACTTTCCGCCTTAACTGGATTTTCGCTAAGAGACATCATTTAAACGAAAAATTCCATAAAAGCGGAAATTGTCGTCCCTGATAAGCCTGTGCGGACTGCACAGGCTAATCTGGGATGACAATTTACGCAAAGGCATTTTGACCAGTTTTCTCAGAACACGACACATATAATTCTACTATCCCCAGTATCAAAAACAATCGAGACGTGACATAGTTGGCGAAACAAAAATCAAAATTTATTTTCTTGCCTACATAGTTTACGAATTCGTTCGCGAACGAAAACAACGATGTTGAGTTTAAGATATGTTAACGATTTCCTTTGACCAACTAATACTGCAAGGAATGGTTTCTATTTTCGTTTAATTAATTCATTCATATGTCAAAGGCAAATACTTAGACGTTTTCCTTTTCATTCAATCCTGTTTCGAGAAACGGATTGCATACAAATGTGATCTAAATGTGTGTCCCACTTTGATTAGAACTGTGCGCTGAAAGCACAGTTAAATATTAAATCGATTGCGATATAAAGGTCAAGAAAAAGGTAGCCGTATCAAAATAATTATTGTGATAACCGTTGCATCGCTACTACCACCATCCATCTCCTCCTTCTCCTCATCAGCAGCATCAACATCAGCACAATCATCAACAACACACTAATACAAGAATTCAAAATCATGATTTTTTTTAATCATCATCATAAGCAGCATAAGCATCAGTGCACAAGCACCATCATATTTATTGTAATCAAATTTCATTTAAATATACTGCTCCTTGTTCACGCTTCGCATATACAGATTAAACACAAGTCAGTTATGTTTACAAACATGATACATAGTTATTTAACAAGTCTTAGACATCCGTCAGCGTTTATCGTAATCTAAATATTTCTTTGTTTGGAAATAATATTTCGGGTCGACATGAAATGCAATCTCTATGCGGATAGGTTTATTTTAAGAAGGTCGCTATATCTGGCATCGGAAATCTATAGAAATACTTTTGCTTGCAGAGCGCAAACAGATCGGTCATGAAATTGAATATCAAACCATTTGTAAGAACGTCTCAAATAACGCGCACACATATCTCACTGATTTATGGCAGAACACCATATTTAATAACCTCGTAAACTTTATTCCAGATATACATTGTATCACAATGTATCGTTGCATTTGCTATATCCAATCCATTGTAACATTTTATGTAGTCAATTTATTGTTAAATTTATTGTAGCCAATTCATTGTCATTGTTACATTTGATGTAGCCAATACATAAGAAATCCGACATTAATCAACTCCGGTATTCGTGCATCGCTTTATGTTTTTCATGTATTACACCACTATAGTGACCTCTAACAAATATTTGGTATATTGAAAAATGTCATTCTGAATCGTTCTGCTGTTACATGAGTGCTCAAATGAAGTCTCTTAAAATCAGTAATATATATTTGGCAATTTTCCAAGTCTTATGTTAATGTCTACAGTGCAAAAGAGCACGTGTTATACAGTGTGTTTATGATGACTATTAAAAGCTAGAGCAACCGAAGAATAACCACATGAATAATAAAAGTTACTTGTGTGTATTTCGAAATTTATAACATCTTTCCGTTGTCCCTCGCGTCTATTTGTTATGAGGTCACAACATGTGTGCCAGGAGTCCAACCTAATAAACCTAATCGAGAAACACAAAATAAACGCGACGAACTTTGGTAAATGCAAATTCCAGCTATCCGTTATGACTGTCACCTACTCCACTGTGTTATTGTCCTGTGGTGTTCGGCGACCCGATATGAGCTAACCAAACTCATATACACATAGAGTGGATTAAACCATAATAGGCTATTGAAATCGTATATTTTGAATTAAGTCTAATTAGTGACTGTATCGGATTCGTCATGTGTCAGAGTATATAATTAGTTCTTCCATCTAAAAAAAAACACGGTACCTGATTGATTTGCGGTCGTTAAAGATTCAAGCGTGTTTTCATGTGATTGGAACTGAGATTTTAAGGAGGCCTTGATCTGATATGAAAGATAAATATAAACAAATCGATGCTTAATGTCATGTGCTTAGATTTAAATAAGAGGCAGACAATAATAAAATGGGAAGGAATTGTATAATAATGGGCTTCATGAATTGCGGACGGAATGTGGAAATACATTGAATTAAAAGAAAAGGAATACATACAATGACAACATCAATCACTGTATGAGCAAAGAAATACGTGAGGTTGATCTAACTTAGAAGAGAAATGCGAAATGAATAAACACTAAATTGAAAGAGTCCCGGAGGCACAACTTAAACTCATTTTGAATGAAATTCAGAGCCGGGTTGTTAACTTCAATAAACTCGGGGACACTAATTAGATCTTCAATTCCTGCGAGGAATATGTCTGGAAATAAGGTCTTTAAACTCGAAAGAAAACACCTTGCGACTAATTCATTGTACACTTTCACGTGACATGAAAGAAAACTTTGAACGTTGAAATTTCGTGACTTTTAAGTTCCTAACATTAGAAAGTAAATCCGAGTATATAAACGGTTTATTGACTTGTATTGCATGGAACTGATTGAAAGTTTGAACGAAATACAACACATGTAATAATAACTATTGTTTACACATTTCCAATCAAAATGCATTAATCTTATTTTTTTAAAAAAAGAGAAAAGGCTGTAAAGTCAGAATGTTTAAGTAAAGCAAACGTTGCAATTTGTTATGTTTTACCTTAATACAGTATAATTCAATGGAGATACAAACTTTGAAGCAAGTAATATTGAAATAATACAACCTTCGTTGCACAGAAGATATGAACACTTGTGTAAGTTAATGGAAGGTCAGAACCCACATTGAGGTGATGCTTCTTGATTTACCGTGGGTGATTAGGTCAGGAAAATCTCGTATTCATAAGCAAGGTTCCGTATCGAATTCCGCCCGGAAATGTAATCTATGAAGCGACACGTTATTCTGAAAGTTGAATGCAGACGGCATTCGTCTTGTGATATATACCGTAACGGTTAGTGGGGTGTAATTTTATTGGTAACCGGTATAAGTTGGCTCATCAAGATTCATGAACACGAAATTGTGTCAGCATTTTCTCCATCGGTATATAATAAAATGACAACGATGCATTTTAGTAAACACATGAACATTCTTAAATTGGTAGGGTGATCTCATTTGTTTCAAGTTAAGTTATGAAGCCACTATAATTCAGACAACCAGCTCCCAGAAAAGACGTTAATGACACTAATAGCAGTTTGACATTTTTATCAGGTCATATACATCACGTTACAATGTGGCATTCACATGCATGTTAAATGCCACGCGTTCCTTTGACAGCAATATGTTTTGTTTTTGTTTTATATAATTTGCCGAGTAACAATATCAGCAATAGGCAAATTTGCATTGTTTTAAACCATTTGTTTAGATTTCGACAGTTTTGTATTAGGCTCTTCGTTACAATACCGATCTTGGTATAAGGCGTGTAAATAAAAACTGTCAGGCAACCACTAAATCGGTCACGTGTTTAAATATGTACGATATTTATTTTAAATTAAGACAAAGTAGTACTTTACACTTCTTAAGGTATTTCAGAAACCTGAAAGGTCATTGAATAAGTATTATGATTTTTCTTGTTTTTTTTCGTTTTCAGACAGTTTGTTATAGATCTATTTCATTTTTAGTTCGCAAGAACAACTAAAGTAACTGTGGTGTTTGAAAATCGTTGTTCAGCTAACTACGATTCACCAAATCACACTCAACCCGAATACGCGCCCAGAAATAGTTCGCGGCGCGGAAGAGTATCATTTACATAACATTTTCCATAATGAACAGTTCAATGCGTGTAACGTTCCCTTAAAGGTCACAGGAACATGTCAGCCAATAGATGCATTCGCGAAGTCGCAGCGGGACTTCACTGTTAATGAACTCTGAAATACAAACATAACTTGCGCGCAGCACAGCAGCTGCGGCTATAAATTAGCAACTTTGATAACAGCCGATTCCTTATCAGATCAACGGGAGAAAAACGGAAAAACCCAATACCATTTTACTAAGTGATCAATAGAACCATTATTTCATTATGTAAAGCAAAAAAAAAATGAAAAATATATTATTTTAATATGCATATAAATTCCATTGCATCATTGTTTCATAATGATAAGTAATACGCTGTAAATTGAGAAAAATCGTAACCATCGGAAATAAATTATCCATATTCGCATAAGCTCAACAGAAAACAACAACAAGCTTTGTTTTGATCATTTTCGATACTATTGTGTTTGATATATGTTTAAATAATAATTATATTACTATTACAACCAGCTTTACGCATCGATGGCAATCTTCGCATTTTGAGTTAATACTAGGTCACTAAATCGTCCAGGGAAGACATAATGGATCGATAAACGTTGATAACCCAGTACTGTATTGATTTCAAGAGGAGGAAACAAAAACTACTGAAATAGTAAAGTGTCATGATGCGACGGAAATCGATTATTATCTTACAACAAATGATTGCTGTCCTAGGTAAGTCGGTATGGAAATCATTCTTGAAAGACTGAATAGGCTACCGAAATTTACCAGTTTGCCTTAAATAAAACAGTTTGACTTAAATTTTCTCTTGGAAAGTATTGTGCTTAGATGATCTTTTCATAAGAAACAAATACATTTTTGAAGACCCGCGTCATGCGAAAATGGGTCTTATGCCATATCCGGCCAGCTTAGCTATTGCCTGCGCATCTCGCAGACTGGTCAAGAGAAACCTAATGAGACCACGAAACCTTGCGTGATATATAGCTTACAGCACAGCCCCTGACAAGACTGTGTCATTGCGCAGACTGGGCTTGAGCCACGCTAGCCGAAGCGCCATAAGACCCATTTTCGCGTGACACGGCTCTGAAAGAGTGATTTGAATGTGTCGAAAGAAAACAAGTGCTAATCAAATATTTAAATTCCATATATTTTGATTGGGAAAAAACAAAATCATAATAAGCCATGTGAGGACAAATATGATGTGATCTACCGTAGTATAATTTTTATTTACGAACATTTACGTGTGGTTTGCACTTAATAACACAGATTTCATGCGGTGAATATGCGACTAAAAAGTGACAAAAACCACAATTCAAACCTTTTTTTAAATTAATAATTAAAAAACGTATTTGTTTTAACTTTATTTCAAAGTCAAGATATCATATATTAACGATGTCCAAATAATTAGATGTAAACTACCAATTATATCGACCTCATACTTATAGCAGTAATGTTAGTATTTCCGATCACCAAAATCACCGATGGCTATTGAATCTTTCAGCTAGCGACTAAAGTTGAAAATGTAGTAGAAAAGTGCGATTGTAAAACAACAATCAAGGTTTCTCTATAAATGTTTCAGTATTCCGTACTTAAAAGACCACTCGGTACCTACCTTAATCGCCATAAACGTCCCGTGGGGTAATAGATAACCCACTGATCAGAGATAAGAATCGCCAAGCGGAAGGGTAATTGTCCGTAGGTGGATAGTTGTTTCACTAAATTTTCTGAGGAGCGTCGGATAGGGGAACTTCTGCGGACGGCTCTGCTAATCCAGCGAGTACCGTCATCCCTCCAGTCGGACGTCCTCTTCCGCTGACCTCGCTGACTCCCAGAACTTGAAAGGATCACTTAGCGGAATGGCAATTGTCCGTAGGTGGATAGTGGTTTCACTACATCGTCGAAAGAGGGACGGGAGCTGCGGGACAGCGGATGTGTCAGCGTAGAGGACGGAGGGGGCAGACCTGGGAAAGAGATGCAGACCAGGGCTTCGAGGGGGTTGCCTTATGAAGATAATGAGAGTGTCCCAGGACGGCGGAACTCAGTATGCTCAACGTGCTGGGAAAACCGTTCTGGTGTTCGAGTCGACGGCTGGTGACGTCTAGAGAGGCCATAAAGGCGGCGCAGCGCGCGAAGAGCGGAAAGAAGGTCTTTGTTAATTGTCAGCACTCCCTTGGCAGAGTAACCTTGTCCTGTTAAAGGCAACCATACATGAATTGTCTTTCAATTGTCTACCAGTACACAATAGGGTCTCATTGGCCATCGTGTGCGGGTCTATTTGGATCATAATTATTTCTTTGGCGAATACCCGGGCAGCAGGGGTAAAGAATATTTCCCTGAAAGGTCACAGGGGCAGGTCCGTTCTTAAAATTGTCTGGAAGACGAAGAGACGACCTGTAAATAAACTTCTGATCTACACACGCGCATCGAATATTCAAGCCACATTACATAGTCACGTGTGCTGACACAGATGCGTGACGAGAAATTCGCAGGTAACTTTCTAGTCGCCAAATTGTGATGTTCACCATCCAATCAATCATGAGAATGCCGATTAGGGCGGGGTTAACTGGCGACTATTATTTGTGATTGACGTCGGTCAATGAAGTAAGCGTTTACCGCAGACAAATTAACACGTTATTACAGTTTTATCATGTACGTGATATAAATCGGTAATTAATGCAGAACATTAAAAACAATGTCGGGCAACATCATCACAACTTTTAACTGTAAACAAGCAAATTCGTTGAACTGATATTCCCCGCAATTTCTCCACATTGATATATATACACCAATGAAGCTTCATGTCGATATCTTATATACAACGCCTTTGGCGGGGGATAACACTTGTTACTTATGAAAAGTTAAAAGCAAAGGGTGAGCAATTGAATCCTTATTGCGAGCAAATTGTGAAAACAACAACCTCTAATAAATTGACGCGGTAGCAATTGTATTCCACTACATGTATATTTCATCATGTCCATTTATAAAACTGATTAACACCGTTTTTCTATAGCCACGTGATTATATGTGTTTCTTCAAGTCCCTTCGTACGAATTTACATGGTACACCTTTTACAATACATGTACGCCATGCAAAACCCATGTTTTAATAAGAGCGCGAAATTGTTGCTGTCGTCAATCAAGTTCCACGCATAAAAAGCGTGCGTGTTGCACCTGGTCTAGGTGCTATATCCAAATATAGACGTGCAACTTAGTACATGTAGTATTTTATGATGCAAACTTTAAATCGGAAGTAATACACACGATGCCAAAGTATTGACCCATTTAAACTATTATAAAAAGTAGAGGAGTTTCACATTACTGTCAATACATAAACATGACTAAAAATTAAAAGCAGATAAATTAAATTAAGCATTTAATTTCAGGCAACAATAATAAATACTTGTTTTTTTTTGTTTAATATTATTTGCTTGGGAATTTAATACAACGCTCATTGATACCAATATATTTATTATTATAATTATGTTGTGGTTAATTCTTTGTTTGACTCACACAAAGCGACAGGTACACTCATGTACAAGTAGAGGAGTTTCACATTACTGTCAATACATGAACATGACTATAAAATAAATGGAGATACATTAAATTAAGCATTTAATTTGAGGCGATTTTTTTTATTTTGTTTTAATGCTGTTTGCTTTATTATGTGTGTCATCATCGAAACACTGAAAATTAGCTACTACATTTTTCCTTAGCGTAAACATACGTTGAAAATCTTTTTTAAATACATTTCTTGTTTGAACTTAGCTTCATCTGTGTAATAATTATTGGAGTTTGTGTTTATTCTGTGTAATATTATAAGAGAATGTAAATCAATGTCATTTTCCTCCTTGATGTTTTTGCAAAATCTCATCATTGTAGACAATTTAAAGTAAAATACATTGGTGTTGTCACTTTTTTGTGGCCGTTCGATTTGGGTACGTTAAAATGTCGAACTACATGTCCTGTGACTGTTATATAAGATTTATTCAAAGAGCGAAAAACTGCAGTGCCTTCAGCGCTTTGATTAACTTAGTTAAAAAATTCCGAGAGTTTCCAATAAGAAATCTGAAGTACATTATTAGTTCAGTCGAATTATCGTCGTTAGTTGCCGAACATATTATTCGAATTTGGCGTTGTGAAGACATAAATACTAAGGCTTGATATAACGCGAGAATTGAGTCAGACATTCAGAATAACAAGGACTGTGGGCATTCCGGTATAATTACCCAACTGATAATAAATCCATCGCCCGCTTTTCAATTTCCGATCGTTTATTTCGTTCGCTTTATATTGACAGTTTCGCGGGGGCGGACTCCACGGAATCGAGAGCTTTTCACCTGTCTACCGTGACATTATAAAGCGAACTATTCTATTAACATGCCACCCCAATAACTTGGCGATTACTAGCTGCTGCAGTGAATTTATCTTAAATCGATTAGGTGTACGGATTGAATCGTGCAAGGCGAAAATTTGACAGCGCCGAATAGAACACTTGTTGTTTTATTAACGCATGTAATCCCGTTGACATGATGGTGTGGTTGTTTGGTGGTTGTTTTGGCAAATTGATTCTGATATTAATGATATTGAGGATGAGTGTACATAACCTATTTTGGAGTTGCTTTCACTTTGCTTCCGATGATGATGATTATTCTTATTTTGAAGATCACACTATAGCATACAATGTGAAATAAAATGCTAATACAGATGTGGCAACAGCTTAAACTTCAATGTAGAATACACCTGAGCCTACCTCTGTAAAAACAAACGGGGCTTAATGCAGTCTGCACAGGCTACTTTGGGACGACACTTTCCGCTGTTATGGTATTTTTCGTTTGAAGGAATTCTTTACTTAGCGAAAATCAATTTAGTTGGAAAGTGTAATACCTGATTAGCGTATTTTCCCAGCGGTGCTCATATGTAAACATTATACATCTGTGACGTAATTAATTATATTGTTCGTTGGGAACAACAGGAACAAACACAACAGTTCATTTCTTGTTCCATCGCGATTTATTTCTGTTGAATATTTTCTAACACAACGCTTGCTAATGTTCGTGAGATACAATCTAACAGCGTGGCGGGCCAACATGGCCGCCACGACACGAAAACGTGACTTCTCTGGTCACTGGCTAAAGGTGGACTGATCTCTATATCCAAAGTACCCATAAACATAAAATAATACGATTCTTTATAACATATTTGATTGGTAAAATCATTTTACTGACTACTTGTTGACTTCTAATTGGTCTGGTCAAATAGTTCCCTTGCTATAAGTTAATTGCCCACTCCCCAGGAATATAGTAATCAAACCATTCATGTATTTAACCAGTTATCGAATAATCCTCTTATACTTCTGGTCTGACCAATTAATGTATTGTCCGAGAGGTAATTTTCAAGGATCACGATTTCGGTTGCATCACTCTATAGAGTCTAGCGACAATAATGTCCAATAGTATTCCCTTTGACCGGTGTAGATCAATGGATATATTAAGTAACTAAGTCTGATTAGACTTTCCGTGTCAATACTTCTGACCATTTTATCAATTGGATGTCTTGTTGAATAAACGTCTCTAATTAGCAGATGCACCTTTGACCTTTCAAACTGTTGACCTAGTGTACTTTAACAATAAATGCAAAGATATGTCATGTTTCTACTTGTGAAATGGCCAATATATCATAAAGATTTGCTATTAAATTTCCAAACTTCATTTATGTTATTATTATTCCCAATATTCAAATATTTTCTATATGTAATTACTATGATATAAGATTTATCATAAATAACAATAGTTATTATATTTATAATGATGTAAATAAACTTTTAACATTTTCTTACATTATTAAAACATCTTTTTCTATTGATGAAATTATGGTTGGACCTGCAGCTGTTACACAACCTTCCTTCTCAATTTGATTTATTTATACTTTATGGTAAAAATAAATCACTTAAATTTAACTATCTTGCTCAGAAGTACATGAACAGATCGTTGATATAAATGCATGCATGATAACAAAAACTGCGGATATAATACGATTTTGATAAATGTCCCTGCTGAAATACATAGAATTAGTTATTGTTATAAAATGTAAATGTCAATCGGGATATAGTGGAGCACATCATCTGAGGATCGTTGGACATCAGTACATCATCTGTGGATCGTTAAACATCAATACATCTGTTGTCGTCCATGTAGTATTGAAGTTGCGGCTCGCGGCGAATACACTGTCGCTTGAAGTCGGGCCGGTTACTGCCGTCGCGAAGATTAAGATCGATCCGTCTCCAAGTCGTGCAGGCGAATCGGGTCTATCCCTGTTGCTGTGAGGATTAAGATAAGCCGATCGTTAGATCGTCCTTGGCGATTTGCGTGTGTTTGGTGTTTCCGATCTGATTTCCGATGTTCATTTTGTGTCATCTGTTTTCGTTTCCGTTTAATCATCGTTGTTGTTGTTGTTTGTGTTGTTGTTTGTACTTTTTTGTCGGTTCCAGCGTCTTCATTTCTCTCGGGACATAGAGATCTTCTACTGTTCATAATTCTCACAAGGTATTAACTATAGCAGTTTTTCTCTTGATGTCTCAGGCCTCGGAAGTATCATTCCGAATACGTTATCTACGCATGTCAAACAGTTGAACGGCTGCATCTAACTCTATAGTGTTAAACGTCACAAGTAGTGTGTCCAGTGTTGCGTCACTTGATGTCCTTCGAAAACTTCTGACGTTGGGTCATCTTCTAGCAAAAGGACCAAGCGTTTACTTTAAGAGTAAAGCTATGATGTCCCCATGCTTTTTATGTTCTTTAAGTAGTGGCTTCACTCCATTGTGGAAGGCGTTGTTTCGCAATGTCTTTACTTCATATGCGTAGTATTGTAATATATTTATTTTCTTTGCGTTGTGTTGATACATTGGTCAATGCAACAGTTATTCAAAATAATGGCAAACATTCAGAAATATCCTCTCTTTATGTAATCTAAAAATATCGTCATGAAAACCTATTCGAATGTTTTATTAAAATCACATTAATTACATCCATGGATAGTGAAACACTACCCTAAAAAAATACATAATATCTTGATATATTGACATTTTTTGTACATGTATGCATCTCGGAAATTCCAGACTTGATTCAATATTATTTAATCCTATGGTATTGAACTCTAACAGACGTACCTCGTTCGTATCTTAAAATTACAAATCTCCTGTGTACGATTATAGTTTGCATTTAGGCACTTTTCTATTGACAATGTACCTGCTCGTTCTTAGATACGCGCGTTGGTCTAAAAAAATGAGTAAATTTTGATGAAAAAGGCAGACTTTTTATATATGCATTTATAATTCCAGAACCTTTATCGGTATTCCTCAAATTTCAGGTCTTGTTCTCCTAATGAACTAATCCCATAAATCTTATGCAATATGCAGTCTTCCACCATTCCACCATGGCTGAAATGGTAGGCTCTTATAAACCTCTATGTACCGTATAGAGTTTATTCTAAAACAGAAATTTAATGCGCACATATCGTTAGATTTTAACTGTGCCATACGCTACAGAAAGCGCATTAAGTCTGACTTCGAATTACACAAGACCTTCAATATATCTATATATATATATATATATACAATTTACCGATATCTCATAATAGCAATGCTATACATATTTACATTATAATTGTTTGTTTCTTTTTTTAGTGTCTGCCCTATTCATATTATCAATTAAAATAAGCATCCTAAATTCACATCCTTTTCAAATTGTATTTTCATAGTTTCTTTCTTTACAATTCGGAAAACTATTTTCCAATAATTATATTTATTCGTCCTGTTTTATTTTCTTTATCATTCTAATTAACAAAACCCCCCTTATTTTCTTTATTAAAATAATAAACATAAGAGTCTGAAATATTCTTTATTCCTAATTTCTTAATTTTGCACATGTTAAATTCTATGTAAATTATTTAAATATGTGTATATTTGTGCCTTCTTTGAGTTTTTCTATTATAATAATAAATAAAACACGCCGCATATTTTCTTTATTAAAATAATAAACAAAACTATTTTAGATATTCTTATTTTCTCGTTTATTTTAATTTAATGAAAATTTACAAAAAATATTACAATTTAAAATGTATTTATTTATATGCTGATAAAATGTGTCCGTACATAATTCTCTATTCTTATAATACAAAAATTATATAAGATTCTTCAAATACGCTCAATTATCTGTTCGCCTCTAATTTCAGTATTTCTATAACTCATTAAATGATGTTAAACTCTTATACTTTCTTTATTGTTTTATTCTTTATTCACCGGATTTATAGAAACAATTACCGATCAATGCAAAATTGTATTCGTTTTGATACTTGCAAAATTTCTCCGCATGTACTTTTATTTATTATTAGAAGCATAATTCCTATTTTTTTTAATACCTATCAAAGTGAAAAACAATTCTTACGAACAATATCATGACGTCTTTTTTTAAATTTGAAATCCCCTTCTGTTTGCCATAATTTTAGAATAACTAACCTTTTTCCATGTCGCGCGTTGTGTTCTTTTCTCCCGTAATAATCCGTAATCCGTATAGTGGTTTTTTCTTTACTTCTCGGTTCGCTTTCAGCACGTGATCGCACTTGTGGTAATACTAAGTTCAAATCCAAGGTCACCATAAAAGTTCTGTGTGACGTAATTAATTATATGGTTCGTTGGGAACCACAGGAACAAACACAACAGTTCATTTCTCGTTTCATCGCGATTTATTTCTGTTAAATTTTTTGTAACACAACGCTTGCTAATGTTCGTGAGATACAATCTAACAGCGTGGCGGGCCAACATGGCCGCCACGACACAAAAACGTGACTTCTCTGGTCACTGGCTAAAGGTGGAATGATCTCTTTATCCAAAGTACCTATTAACATAAAATAATACGATTCTTTATAACATATTTGCTTGGTCAAATCATCTGACATCTTATTGGTCTGGTCAAATAGTTCCCTTGCTATAAGTTAATTGCCCACTCCCCAGGAATATAGTAATCAAACCATTCATGTATTTATCCATGTATCGAATAATCCTCTTATACGTCTGGTCTGACCAATTAATGTATTGTCCAAGAGGTAATTTTCAAGGATCACGATTTCGGTTGCATCACTCTATAAAGTCTAGCGGCAATAATGTACAATAGTATTTCCTTTGACCGGTGTAGATCAATGGATATATTAAGTAACTAAGTCTGATTAGACTTTCCGTGTCAATACTTCTGACCGTTTTATCAATTGGATGTCTTGTTGAATAAACGTCTCTAATTAGCAGATGCACCTTTGACCTTTCAAACTGTTGACCTAGTGTACTTTAACAATAAATGCAAAGATATGTCATGTTTCTACTTGCAAAATGGCCAATATATCATAAAGATTTGCTATTAAATTTCCAAACTTCATTTATGTTATTATTATTCCCAATATTCAAATATTTTCTTTATATAATTACTATGATATAAGATTTATCATTAATAATTATCATTAATTACAATAGTTATTTTATTTATAATGATGTAAAAAAACTCTTAACATTTTCTTATATTATTAAAACATCTATTTCTATTTATAAAATAATCGTTGGACCTGCAGCTATGTTACACATCAAACATATCTCACAGCCTAAAAAAAAAATGCAATTATTCAAATTTATCTAAAAATACGCTCCATGGTCAAATATGTGAGTACGGATGTCCGCAAGGAGATTGATCGCTAGGTGGTATTCACCGATACACGACGGTCAATCCAATTTCCGGGTTTCTCCTAAGCGAGCTGTGTTATTTAAGATACATTGGTTAAAAGACGGTTCAAGTATTCGAGATGCTTACCTAGCGTGTATGAAACGTCTGTGAAACAGAACTAAGCCTTCGCACAGGTTTATCAGGAACAACACTTTCCGCTTTGATTTAATATTTCGTTTGAAAAAAGTCTTTTCTAAACGGAAATCTAATTGTGGTGGAAAGTGTCGTCCCTGATAGGCCTGTGAATACTGCACAGGCTAATCTGGGACGACAATTTTCAAACATTCATTAAACCCGGTCGTCCGAGAACGCGGCTCATGTACACTACACAATATCAAAGAAATAATTTAGCTATATACTTGGTGATCAGAATTTTTTGCTTTCTGTTTAGAGAAATTATTTGTGCTATAAATATTCCCAACGTAACCTTTGCGTTGGCAATACATTATATTTTGATCAAATTACCATTAATGTCTCATATTTATATAGTTTAAACCTATTTATTTTAGCTCGATTGCATCGAAAGCTGTAGGCTTATATAAACGCTCTCGAGTCCTGGGACTATAACCAGTACTTGGTGTCTTTGAGGGAGATCAAAGGAACGCTCCCAGTGAAGTTCGAACCCATGACCTTCCGATCGCTAGGCGGACACCATATCCACTACGCCACGGCGATCTTTTAAAAAAGATCATATTTATATGACAGAGCCGTTAGTGATTTACGTGTATCGTGTTGACGTTTTTCTCAGGTTCATGGGAAATCAGCATGAACTCTGTTTTACAACCTCTTTGCGTCACATTTTGATGAAAACATTCATACTACATTCATAACATTCATAATAACGCCGCCATGAAAACCGTTGACGACAAACTATACTTGTCATGGAATAATTGAATGAAACAATCTCAGAGTTCAATGTCTAACATGTTTGACAGCTGCATACCTGTTAAATAGTTGTCTCTTCAATTGACACCTTTGTCGAAAAGTAACGCTGTCGTTTACCTACTAACAAAACAATGAATTTTTAGTGAACCGCGCTCTTGCAAAAGCGGGCTTAATGCATGTGTGTAAAGTATCATCCAAGATTAGCCTGTGCAAACCGAACCGGCTATTAAGGGGCGACACTTTCCGCTTTTATGGAATTTGTCGTTCAAAGGAAGTCCCTTCTTAACCAAAATCAAGTGTCAATGCGGTAATTGGCGACCCGGCTTTGACGATACTTTACGCTCAAACCCGGTTTTTACAGAGACAGATTAAAGTATATTAAATTATCATGCTCACAAGCTGCGACTCCACAGCCAATAAAACTAACATCAACTGCAATCATCGCTGCCTCTTCTAACATAAATTAACACCACCAACAACAAAAATATCGCCATTATGAGTGTTAATGTTCCTCATATCCGACATAATTGTAGTTTATCAAGAATATCATGAGTAAAGAACAAAGCAGCGCACATCAGGAGAATACAAAGTGTTCATCATTTAGGTTTTTTTGTATGTTCAAACTGTTTGACCTCTCGATGTTTTTGTAAAGATCCATTTTATTTCAGACATAATTGTGAATGCTTGAAAAAAAAAACACGATTTTAAATTGTATCTCCATGTAATCAGCAAATGTAGCGCTGTGATTGTATTACCAGCGGTAATGTGCGAATGTTCTATTCCATCAAGTGTGTCTGTCACAATTTCCTTTTATATTATCTTAGATCTGTGAAAGATGGTTTCAAATGCAATTTGACTATGTTTATAGTTCTAAAATAACTTTTCTTGCTATCAATAATTTAGTTTTGATTTAGATCATGTAATAGCGCTATCGTTAAGTGAATAATATTTTTCCTTAATAAAAAAAATCCAGACATGACAAGAATAACATTTTTTTTATTTTTCCATTCCACAAATCCCATTCCTCCCATCATTAACAACAACGACTACGACGCAAACATCATCATCATTTTCAACAGCGTCAACAGTACAACCAACAACATAAAAAGACCATCACCCTTATCAGCTAATATAGCAATTGAAGCGTCAGCAGCATCACTACCATTATCATCATAATGATACTGATTATATCACCGAGTAAAAATCAGCTCACTCGGACAAATACCATGATAAAAGCAAGAATTAGAGTTTAACACCAAGTTGTCGCATACACCGACTTTTATTCCTTTAAACATTTGATTTAAAGGAAAGATATAAACAGGAACATAACGCTTAATATTTTTAACGTAGAATAATAACTTTTCATATCCATAGCTTCATCTCATATGGAACAATTCGTGTATGACAGATTGACAAACAGAACGACATACAGACAGACAGAATGGCAGACAGACGTCCACGGGGAATCCAATATGCCAACCCCCACTGTACTGGCGAGGGTATCAAATGGCGTTGTTCTCGTCCATTACTTCGTTTTCTCGTTAGCAGTCTTACCACCATAATAAAACACATACAACCAGCCTAGCACATGACAAAGCGAATAACACACAGGAATAATGCAACTTAATTTTTTCCCACTGTATCGTGGCGACTACAAATGAGATTCCATGGCAACGCCTCATCACATTTCCGGCCATCACGAGGCAACGGTGTTTTGTCTTTATGCGAGTTATTATTGCCAGAAAAATAGGAAACTTTCTCGTAATATAACTACACGGCTAAGAAATAAAATTTATGTTCCGCAATTTGTTCTGGTGTTAGCTTTATTTCATAGTGTATAAATGTCGTATAAAAAACATACGATTTAAGTTATTAATTTCTTTTATTTTTTTAACATTGTATTAATTTAGCTGTTTTCCTTTATTATTAAATTATAGTAATGCAGTTATTCTGGTAGTAGTAGCAGTAGTAGTAGATTGTTGTAGTTGATATCTGTAGACGAAGAAGCTGAAGAATTTCCTGTTCCTTTTTATTTTGATGCTGTTGTAACGTGGTTTTACTGAAGTTTGGTTATTTAAACCCATTATGCAAACAATGAAGTTTGATTAAAGGTATATTTACATTTATACTTGCTTAACTTGCTATACAAAACAAGACATCCGATCTAACGAAAACTGAATTCTTACACATTATTCTATATTGGGAAAACATTTAACAATTCAACGTCAGCTCAAGATCTACGAGCGATCATTAGGCGGTAATTGACGTCATCGCCAACAGACTGACACAATCTCCCCTCAGAATTGTTGTTGTAATTTTTAATATTTTGTAGAACGAAGTTCGTCGAAAAGGGTGGATGAAAACAAACAAAACAATACGCTAAGTGAAGAAATAGACTTTATTTGAAATGTTAAATATATTTATCTGTTTATTTTAAAATATAAACGCACATATGCTCTTTTCTTAAAAATTACGTTACTTTAAAAATATGTAGATTGTTTTTACATTCCAACAGATATACTTAATTAAAGGTTTAAATTTCATTTTTCGTTCAAATAACATGTCTCCGATCGGTTTGAAAACAAAATAAACAATAATTGAGATAGGCGAAGAATACTTTACAAATATTGAAACTGAGTGTGTATTTTTCAAGTCAATGTTATTTGTTGTTATTAAAAAAAAGTTGATAGTTAATATTTACAAGTTCTCTGAATCGTATCTGTTGTATTGAAGTAACGTAAAACATAAGTCGAAAGCAAGTTATGCAACACATTACAACATATTCATATAACGAGAAGTTGTCATGAACAAAAGACCAACTTTGGAAATGTAAAACAAAAACATTTTATAAACATGAAATAACATCATCATATTTTAAATGCTATTAAAGTAAAACGTTATAAGCAACTTAGCCACGATACAAAGAAGACGTCTTAATGAGTTTAAGTTATGACTATGTTTTTTTGCTTCAAATTAATAAGTCAATAACTACTGAAGCAATGTTGTACTTATCATGCAATGACATATGTCAATGAAAGCTTTCGATAAAGTAGAATGTCAAAGTTCAAAACAATGTGATGATGAAGTATGCATACATGGAATGGAAAATCAAATGTCAAAATCATTTGTGAAAACTCGACAAATACCAGCGACAATTGAGTTTAGTTATAGCTAGAACATTTTGGTTTCAACACACGACTTCCTAAAGCAACGGAAAAAAATATTTGGTCCATAAAAATAAATATACGAAATTATTAATGGGACGTGTTCACAGATATTATTTTCTTAAGTATGCAATTGAATTTCCTAATTTGAAATTTTCACATCTCGCCATGGAAACTAATCAGTCAAACCGTAAGCTAATGCAATTTACAGTCGGCCATTTAGTTTTGTTTGCATTTTTTCAGATTTTTAAGTTTTCTTTGGCCTGAAATGGTCATTGGCTCTTATTCTTAATAATTTGTTCAATGTTGGAATCTGTGATAAAATGTCGCCAACATGTCTCATTTTCTGTGAACTTCTGTTCGGTAAATTATATTTAAAGCTAAAAAAATAAAAGTAGTTTTATTACATCTCTCAAACATTGGTAGGTCGGCTTTTTAATGTTTTCTTATTGTTTTTAACACGATTTACATCACACTTTAATAAGGGTGTTAAATGACAAAGTTCTTCGAAAACACTATACAACATCTTTCCTTCTTTGTAAACATTAATTTAGCGAATATGATCGAAAGTTGCAAAAATAATCGAAACTTCAACCATTGATACCAAAACAGTTTCGGGTTGGTCCGATAGTAACAACTTTTTATTTTAGCCTTATACGTGTTTTTGATGTTTCAGATACTGTTGGGTGAATTCGGAATGACGGAAAGGATATGCTCCATGTTGAATGCAATTGTTCACAAACGATAAAACAAATGTGATAATTCAGTTTCTTGTGATTAAAAGCGAAACACGATATAACACTTAATACGAAAGTTAAATTTTGATTAAATTATCAATATATACATGTTAACCCAACAAGAATAAAATTAAAAACGAGTTGAAACATGCGAAAATAGGTATAAATGATACAAGTAGGTAATTATTTTTGAAACATCATATACAATTACACAAACATATTTTTTATTATCAAAGTAAAAGCACTGGTCATTCTGAAGTTTCACAATTAATCAATTGCACGTGACCTACGTCATTGTTTAACCATGGAAAATGGCATTACTTAATTTAATAACACATAATCTTTCTCATTCTATGTTAAATATTGTGCTGTCTTGTTTTATCCTGTATTGAATGGACGATCTGTCACTTGCATTTATTATATAAAGACAATCGGCTGTTAACAATAGTGTCTATTCTGTTATTTATTTATTTCTTGAAAGGTCCCTTTCAGTGAAAATGATTCCAAACTTTCAAAAAATGTACACACGGATAAAAAGTAACTCTTAAAACATACATATTCTATGCACCATTTTAATCTTCTAGCAACAAGTAACATTTGTATCACAGCGATTGCACGCAACACATCCACGCTTTAAAAAGGCAAAAACAGAAGTCCTGTGTCAGGTCTCTTGAATGAAAATTGGGAGCGGGGGGGGGGGAGAACAAAAAGGCAACTTTGTTTGCTTTTCAATAAATGTTAACATACTTTCATTTGCGTTTCAACCATTTAAAAGACTGTAAAGCTACTAAGTGCTGAAATATACCTTTACATTTGGTTACCCATTATACCTGACTAAATTCAATAGATATGCGAAATTACAATTGATGAAAGACATAACTTATATAAAACTAATATTGATTGTATAACTATCTTGATCTGATCAATTCAATTTGTTCTTTCTTTTTAAAGTAATAAAATAAATATATCTCTTATGTCGAAACAGTCCATACATAAACAATGTATAATTTACAAACACGGCGGGTAAGATCATGACCGTTTATTTTTGCACTTATTTCTACATATCAAATGATGTAACGTGCCCGCGTAAAAAATATTTCTAATGCTTGTATTGTAAAATGGGTAGGAACAAGTAGTACAAACATAATAGCCTTTAACACACACACATATGACAAACAGAAACCACGTCGAGTTGAAATTAGCATACATGCACGATGTGTTTCTTAGTTTGTGTGTGTTATCAATATGGGATATATAAATTAATCGCTCATAAACTTTACAGAGAGCTCAAATTAAGTTAACAGACATGTTATACCCTTTTCGATGTCAACCCGATTACAAAGGTCGAGTTAGTGTGAAATAAACGTAAATCAATTTCCACAAGGTCTGGTGAATGATGCTCAAATGTCAGACCAAATCCATATAATTTACTAATACTATTATGTCTACGTTTACCCATACTAATTGTGATATTCGCCTTAACTGGTCATCTCAAGGAGGTCACAAGGTAACGCCAATATGAGGTCAAAGTAAAGTCAATGCTCAAACAGAATGACCCTCACAGGAGCATACTAATTATATAATTCTCTTCGTTGTTCATGTAGCATAATGCTACACTGAAATGTTCATGGCCATAACAAGATTAAGCCACGATCAATAAGGCCATATAAATATAAAAGCCAGAATCACGTCAAGTTTGAGGATTAATCATAATATGTTTATGGTCAGGAAAGATCAGAAAATAATTCGAAGCTTTATACACAGAATGGATCAAAACGTGCCATAATTATTTAAATAAATTGAACTAATTGGCGATTAAATGTCAAGACAGAATATGAAAAAAATCAGGTTTTGAATTATTGAAGGTAGTGAAAAGTCAATGTAAGACGGTGTTAATACCAAATTCTCGCATAGGAAAATGTATATCAAATCAAGAACGTGTAAATTTTAAGTGTGGGTTAACGTCCACTCGAAATCAGACCATTTACATTTCATGGTAAGTTTAAGGCGAAGTAAAGGCTTTTTCAAATTATAGGTCAAAAACAACAAGCCAATCCTCACCAAGGATGGATCTTACTAGTGCCTTGTCGCTAGGATGATTTGTAGGTCAAGGTTATTTTACATAAAGGTCGAGAGCACATCGTCATTATCAGAAATAATATATACTCGTAGCAACAACGGAATCACTGTTTGTATAAGTACCGACAAACTTTTAAAAACTATTTTATAAAATTAGCAATTGAATACAAACACTTAAACATATGTGAAGAACCAGTCTCCATTTCACAACAAATGTGTTATGTGTGTTAAACACACGCAAGTCTTCTCTCCAATATCAATATAACATTTCACGTTTCCATCATCCTAATCACCAGTACAATCAAACCTTGTAAACTCATCATGATTGATGAGAAGAAATTACTATTCGCACATTGTCATGTTTATAAAAAGTGATGTATTGTATCCATTTACAATAATGAATATAGGGTTACTAACCGGTCAACGGAGTAATGTTTCTAGTCATCTATGATTTCATTTCTACAGTTGCTTCAATTAACATTACGTAATGTTTGCCGTTGCCAGGCACCCTTGCGATGTGAAACGTTACCATATTGACTACTTAATACACACGGCAATGTAAAGACAACTATTTAACTATTTAAGTGTGTTCAATACACAGACTTGTTGCGGATAAAGTTGATGTATATTGGCAGTCTCAAGACTATACCATACCTGTTTGTATGACATTGGCATTTTAATACCATACCTGTTATATGGCACATAAAGACCATACCTATTATATGACATAACAATACCATATCTGTTATATAGCATATAAATACCATATCTGTTCTATGGCATTTAAAACTATTTGATGTTATATGCATGGTGTATGTTACGTTATGACGACATTGGCTATGTTTATATGTGTGTGATTAATTAATACGACAGCTTGTGTTTTTAAAGATTGCATAAGACCAGAGCATACTGTGGTCGGTTCGACCGACTTAGATATTATCGAGTTCGAAAGTAGTCACTTATCCATATGCGTAAAATGATTTAAATTTATTTTATTGTTCTACATAGTAATTAAGAACATCGTTGTATTAAATAATATGCATTGTGTATGTTACATTTCTGACGACATTGACTCTGTTTATACGATTATAATAATGCTCATGGGTCTTTTTGACCTAACGCATTGTAGATATGTGTTATATCGGATTTGAATAAAACGTTCTTCTTCTTCTTCATATAAATACCATACATGTTCTATGGCATTGAACGACCGTACCTGTTATATGCGACAGAAAAATCATACCTGTTCTATAACATAGAAAGACCATACCGGTTATATGGCATAGAAATACCGTATTTTTTCTACGGCATTACAAGACCCTACATGTTATATAGCATAGAAAGACCATACCTGTTAAATGGCCTAGAAATACCGTATCTGTGTTCTATGACATTGCAAGACCATACCTGTTCTTTGGAATATAAATACCATATCTGTTTCGGTGGCTCTAGTCAGCCACTGGTTCGGAGCGTGTTGATCATATCATCCAGAGACACGGGCTTTTTGAGGAGGTAGTTGATATACGCATTCTCATCCTCAGTCACACTCGGGGCTGAGTTGCCTCCGAAGCCGTACAAGAGGTACACATCATTAGGGGATTGCTGAAACAGACCCAAAGAGAAGATGCATTGAAAGGACCGTTTACAACGTTAAGACTGAACATGTTAAAATTGAAATTTGAGGTTAATATAAGCAGTGTCAACAAAACAAAAATTACACCAAACATGTCGGTTGTGTTAGTATTTCTCACAGCACAAATCTGTGGATGCCAAAACGCTGCTTTAGAGTACATGCAGATAGAAAAACCGGAATTCAAAAACGCACTGTTATTTTAAATATTTTTTTGTATTTAGCGTAAGTAAGTTGTTTGAAACTCTCTCTACCTATTGTAGTCTTAAATAATGTTATTAAAGAATCGTCCAATATTATATGCAAATTGCGAAATGTTTATCTGTTTTTGTTAAAAAGGTTTAAAGTTAAATTTTTTAAACTTGAGTACCGTAAGCGCAAGCAGTTGTATGCAATTGACGTACAAAATATAATAAAACAATTGTTACATAATTGTGCACATACTGAAGAACAGTTTAAAATTCCGTTAAAACCTGAATAAATCATTTGTCATAGCAGTATAAGTTACATTAACAGACACATATTGCTATGATACTACTAGTTTAGTAATCACTTGCAGAAGCCCGCCTGTGATCTCAGTTAGATCAGTAATTGTATACACGTCAACCACCGGGTCATTTTAAAAATTCCTTCGTGAATTGGTCAAATGGGTGAGGTTTATTTCTACATTAATATATACCTAATCACTAAATATCCAGGAACATGTTTTAATTATTATAAACATACTGTTAAATTTGTGCATTATAATGTGACACATTTCATACAATTCACATCCCAATCTAGCAGTGACAAGATGCAGGTCTCACATCACTATAACTTCATTTATCAAACTTCATGTACTTCCATTGCTATGTATTATTATACCTTTCAGTATCATATATCATATTCAAATAAGATCCGATCCCTGGATACTGCTTATCCTATGAATCCAGCACTGATGATTCCATGTTCTATTTTGAATGCCATCTAACTTTATATTTGCCTGTTTTAAACTTGGGGCTTGCATGGGAAATGAAAGATTTCATGATTAAGGAGGATTTCGAACCATTATGATGACTGTTGATCCTTGAATTCATGCTTGTTGTTAATGCCATTTAGCATAACATTTGTCACAAATGCTTTTGCCTCAGTTTCAATCTCACTATCATAATCTTGGCAAGTCTCAAGCTTCCGAGTCCGAGTCCATTTCAGACTCGTCGGGTTCTTGGCTCGAACATTCCCCCTCCTTGTTATGGCACACTGGGCACTTGAATGTCTTGCACAGCCCGGCAAAGTAGCACACGTTACAGTTCTGAAACATACAAAATCGGACAAAACAATCGAAAGAAGTTTAAAAACAATTATGCAATGGTAAAACTTGGGCTAAATGTACATGAGTAACTTGTTGTTAATGATCAGTGTGTCCGTGCTCATTACTTTTATTGTATTTGTAGTGTTTATTGTAGTTTATTGAAACCATTGATTCCATGGTAGAGAAAATCATAGGGCACAAAAAGTCCACTCGTCCTATAGTCCTGAAGACTGAGTTTTGTTTGAGAACGAGCTGAATATTTTTGCTGCTTATCCCATATGTTAACTTAAGTGAACTATTATAACATATTTAACTATTTATGTAAAAATATAACAAGAAGGTCATGTTGACCTGTCAGCGCTAAACCAATTTCACTGTACACCAATTATTGAAGACTTGACTCTTTAGATTATTTTTTATTATTTGACATTGTGACCTAGATTTAACACATGTAACCCATATTCGAAATTGGCCTAGATATTGTCAAGATAAACATTCTAACCAACTTTTATCAAGAAAGAGTCATACATATGGCCTCCGGACAGGTAGCAAGGAGTTTTCTAGAATTTGACCTGATGACCTAGTTTTCGGACGAACATGACACAAATTCGAATTTATCAAGATTGAGTCATAAATATGGCCTCCAGAGTGGAAGGTCGCCGTGGCGTAGTTGATATGGTGTCCGCCAAGCGACCGGGAGGTCATGGGTTCCATCCCCGCTGTGGGAGTATTCTTTAAGTCTCCCCATAAGACACCAAGTAATCGTTCTACCCAGGAAACGGACTTGAGAGCCGTCCACCGTCGAGTTAAAGCCATAATTGGTATCTTCAACGTATCCATCCAGATCAAGTGGTAACATGGTTTTCTAGAATATGACTTGGTGACCTTTTTTGTACGCACATGACCAAGATACAAACTTGGCCAAAAAAATGGTCAGGGTAAATATTCTGACTTAGTTTCATCAAGATTGAGTCATAATGTGGCTTCTAGAGTGGTAATAAGGTGTTTCTTAGATTTAAGACCCATTGTGATGGTCACAGGGTGACAACAATAGCTCACCATGAGCACTTTGTTCTAAGGTTATAAAGGAAAAATACAACAGTCTTAAATCTTATTTAATTCATAATTAACACAATAAAGAACTGGTACATTAAATAAAACAAAACACCATTAATATCCATCACTGTAACTAGTCCTTACAAGTTCCTTAATATATAATTGTCATGCCCTAAATGTGTGGAGAGCATAAGCTGATCCTGGACAAAACTGTTCACACACGCATTCATTATGTTTTTTTAGATAGGCAATAAACTAGAGAACAACAAAGTTAATTAATTTAATACAGTAAACTTTCATAAGTGCAATCTACATTGTAATTATGCAATTAAAACCAAAATTGCACTCTTGATTGAAGAAAGGGATATCAATTAGTGCAAAATATATCCAGCTTGTCTGCACGACAGTTCGCCAGTTTTTATGTCATATCACAAGCTGTAAAGTTAAAAAACAATCATGGAGCACGAAGTTCACCTGACAGTGCAGGTTCCTGTAATCCGTGCAGAGTGCACACTTGAGGCAGTGGTTGCGTGGCATCACATCTTCGTTGCACAACTGGGCTGAAAAAGCAACAGCATTCTTGGTGTTAAACATGTATTCACTCTGTACATATACTGTTACTGTACATAAAAACAAATGGGTGGTTATATGATGATGTTAATGAAATTCCTAAAAGAATATAAGTTCTTAAAGACATTTGATTGTTTTTGTTCAAATGTTGCCAATAAATTATTTGAAGCCAGTATCATTTTCAGCTACTTCAGTGAAGATGGAATGACAAATTCTTTACTAAAGACAAACAGAACTGAAGAGACAGGTTTAACATGAATCGCGGGTTATAACTTTGCAACCTCTAGGTGAATTATCAAACTAATCCAATAATAAAAAAGTAATGTCATAAATAGTTTTAATCGAATCAAATAAAAACAAGAGGGCCAAAGGCCTTGAGGCTATCACCTGAGACACCAAGGACCTGAACTGTTCTGAGTAGATTTCACAATAGACTTATAAGGAAAACTGTCCCAAATACTGGCTGCCATGTTTTCAAACAACAATCATTTTTGAACTTACATGCGTATATACATATAAAAGTTTAAAATGTTCCAAGCAAGTTTCACAACGAGTGGGTAAACAGTTTGATTTCTTTAGTGTTCAAATAGTTTACGTAAGCCACATACGAAAAACTGCCACAGCTCAAGGCGAAACTTTTTTCAATGGACAGGAACCATATCTTAATAGTCTGAAAAATTATAACATCAAATGTTCAGAGCGATTTTCATGAATATTGCACAAAAAAACAGGACTTCTAGAGTGTTCATAAGCTGTGACACATCGTGACCAATTTGTTGAAGCCACCTAGTCCAGTTTCAAACTCCTCTAAGATATATATAATTGTGACTAATGTTTCATGAAGATTGCGCAATAAATTTCACATAGTGACCCAGTTTTTGACCCAACGTTACCCAGTTTCTAACTTGGCCAAGATATGATTGGGACAAATGTTCTCAATGTTCTCAAATTTTATGAAGATGAAAACAATTAAAAGGCTAGAAGCCCAATATTAGAAAATCAAGAACCATTTCTTTGAAGTAATTATGAGGAGAAGGCTGAAAATAACACTTGGAAGCGTTATTATGCAACAACACTGATCAAAAGTAAGAAGACTTTACATTGGTTTCGCTGTTCGGTTCTCATAAAGAAAGACAGTTATATGCAGAATGCGAGTATGATTTCCGTGCCAATCCACATCTGCGCAACAGTAACACATGCGATCAATTTCTATCCTAATCATATATCAACGGCCCAACAAAGAAAACTACTTTAGCAACGGCCAATTCAACAATGCAAAGACATATCCAGAATGTGCTAGCTTTTGTAGAAGAAAATACAACATCATTTATTTAGGACAATACCACAATACTTTTCAATTAAAAATCCTGTAAAAACATACATCATCTCAACTGTTGAATGAAACTACTATTGTTGTTATTCGGAACTTTACAAAATTGAAAATCAAAATTTATTTCGTAAACAGAACGCTGTCCGGATTTATGTACATGTGGAGGTTTTGATCCGAAAAGTGTAGATGCTAACATACATGTTTGTGATTTTGAAAAGTTTTACATCGAATGGCTTTGTTTTCTACCCACATATTATTGAGGTGTTTTAAAATGCGCCCAAATTCCGGAGTTAATATATTTGAAACAATGTCTCATAAATTGAAACTGACGAGTTCACGCACCTGGTATCCGGGATACACTGGGAACATGGGTCGTCCGGCCATCATGTCGTAGCCCTGGGCAGTCTGAAAATTAGAGTAGTTGACGTCATTTATAGTTATAACGATTTCTTCTAGGTCTGCAAAGAAATTGATTCATAGTTCATAGTTTAATTAATTGACAGTTAATACAAAGCTTCGCACTCTGCAATGAAACGCAAATAACGTTTAAAATGCGAATACTAGTACGCCGCATACCATTGGTTGCATACACCTACTTTGTACCATTATTATGACTAGTAAACCGCATACCATGTATTGCATACACCTACTGTTTACCATAAGTATTACTAGTACACCTCATAACATACGCCAACTGTTAATACTTATGTCTGAGCTCAAAAGATAAGAAAGTCACTCACGTTGACGCCGTTTTTACTCCTCTCCATTTTGTTGAGCTCCTCCATGACAGCCATTTCGTACTCTTCCGCCTCCTCCGAGAAAATCTGCAAGAATACAATGTTACGACTAATTTATGTGGGCATATGACCCTTTTGCGCAGGACACATCTTATTGTGAGCCGCTTCTTGCGAACATGGGTCATATCCGTTATACTCGTTTTCCCTTCTTTACAGACATCTAGTCGAGGCGAAAAGTTTCGCGGATGCACAGGCTCATCTGGGACTACACTTTACGCGCATGCATTAGGCCCAGTTTCCCCAGAAAGAAGTCGCGAACATTCTATAGTCATGTGTTTTGCTCAGTTTATTTGTTATATATGGTCGCGCATTATTTCGTATATTATTTATTACGTATTTAATAGGTTAGTAGAGTGCTCATGTTTTTAGAGAAACATTCAAAGTTAATTAAACATTAAACATGTGAAATATTAAATAATGAAATGATCAAATTGAAATCTAAATCGCGTGTAAATAGTAACATCATCATGTGTTATGTGTTTTTTGAAGTAGTTTTATAGGACAAAATTTCCAGTTCAAGTGTTTTTCACGTGGAACCAGACATACATTTTAAGATGGTCAAAAGCATGCACAGAACAATTCATTTTAAAAGACATTCATCGCATATTTCTCAACATCACACCAAGAACAGTCCATCATTCCTCATTCCTCGCAAAGAAAAGCCGAGATAGTTCAAACAACGCAATAATTACTTGTCAACGTTAGATCTATTTCAATTGATCAAATTACTATATCTTTGAGATAATTGCATGCATTATTAAGAGAAACGCGATTTTGACCTAGTTTTTGTATTGATAATATATATAATTATCCATTTATAAATAATTATCATTTCTGAGTGTCTAAATTCATGTCGGCCATTATCGCGTGTCGTTCATCAGTCACTTGGACATGATTACATCCGGTAGAATTCTAAATATAGCTCATAATATTGTCATTGATATTGGGTGATTGCACGAAATTGACCGCGCCACTCCGCAAAGAGAACTGTATTCTGCGAAAATCGATAACATCTCGCGAAGTCTCCAAGAAGCTTACGCCAGTGGTTTAATGTTATTGATGGTTGCGCGGATAGCGAGCTGGTTCTTTATATGGAAAGACCGTGGGTGCGTTACAATCGCTTGTTCAAGTAATGCGTTGAATTACAATTAATCGACTGTGTAATAATGAGTTCGTAACAAGTAAAATGAGAATGAACTATACAAATAATGTTAACCTGAGAAAGTTAACTGATGTAGCTGCATAATTAATATGGTCAGAATGAAATGCATAATGAAAATTTAAACCTAATTATCTGTACTTATACTAAATTAACTGGACTAAGTGGCTACAGAACGAACCGAAAACACAAAATATATGATAATGTTTTTTTTTTTTACTTTGTAATATGAGTCTTTAGAAAACGTTGACCTGTTTAACTTGCTTTAAGGCTTCCCTAAAATTATATCGTGAAAAGAAAGTATTCATCATACTTTATTTTTAACAACTAACTACTTGATGCATTAATTTATATTATATGTTTGTATGTAGAGTGTAAATACCAATATTATTTTTTCAAAACTGTTATTCCCACGAGACTGTTCAGTTGATTACAGTCTGCAATTTTATACGACTGTGTCCTTGACGCTAACTTCCATGAAAATAAAGACGTATTGAGAAATAAACATTTTAAACTGTCGACTCTGTGTAACGTTAATATAATGATGCGCATGTCTTTCAATAGCTAATTCGCATCACACATCGCTCTTGGCATTGACATTCAACAATAATTTGGGTTTGTCTATATGTTAACAAACAATTTTTTGAACACGTGTGTGTGATTCAATCGTTCTATAATCAACTTTTGATTTTAGTTCAAAGTATCTTAAAAAAACATGAGTTTTATGAACCTTGACATTTATTGTACCAATAACATTTGCATTGAAAATACCACTGACCTTGACTTTATGAGGTTGCCAAATTGTTACCTGCGATTTCTTGAAAAATAAATGTGTTGTGCTTTCATTTTTTACCTACTTCTTTCTAGCTTACATAATGTAATGACCGTACATAATAGGATGATAGATTTGTACATAATAATCGTAATGCAAAACTCTCAAATATTTGCCGGTTTAGACACCATCGTCTTTATGACTCGGAATTATTACAACAGCGTTTGTTTACAATGCCGGAGTTTATGGTTGAACTCGGATAAAATCATAATTAGGCTCTTACCATGAGAACAATATAACTCACTCGCTGGTTTCTTGACATTAATATAACTCAAAGAATGGCTCTAGGGCCGATATGATAACACCATTATACGTTTTGATATGAATTATACACGCATGTACGAATCATAATGCATTGTGGGATAATTCGAATTCGTTGGTTAAGTTTTTACCGTAAATCGGTAACATTCACAAGTACGCAGGACTACCAATCTAGAACCGTTCGTAGGCAACGCTTATAAAAAGGCCGCAATAAGCGAATTGTATACATTTGATTTACTCTAATAACTGCATACGTATAGTTTATAACTGCGAAGAAGTTTCTTACAGCTGGTACTAAAGATATTATTAGATTAATATTTATGAAAATTTATTAAGGGCTTGTTAAATGTCTTGTTGTATGTATTGCCTTAAGACTTCTTGTTATCAAGAATTTATCTCGTGATCATGTTTCTAGAATTTCATTATTCCTCTATACCTGTTATATTTTATTTTCTTGATAAGAATTATAATCTACCACTTAAACAAATGAACTTATCTTGTATTCCAAATTGAGGCTCATTTTCATAAAGTAATTTATAATACGCTGTAAAGACTTAACACACCATTCCAATATATTCAATGCATTGAAAAAAAAACTGTTCAGTCTTTAAATTGACATTCATATAAGGTTTAAACTTTCCCAATTAGAGATACACATTCGCTTAAGTAAGCACAAACCGTCTCAAGAGGTCTAAAATACAGCAATAGTTCGAGTCATTAAAATGACCATTGGCATTTGCAAACGTGTAGCATTTATATAATAATGGACAGTATAATGATAGGATGCATCATGTTTAATAATTCGTTTTATTCAGGCAGTCTTGCAATACATAATCTGTATGTTTTAAAACAGTAAACCATAGTACTTTATCACTATGGGCAATACGAAAAACAAGCCATTACCCAAAGAAGACAAATTTTTCTGTTGGTGCAAACTTAATGTTTAAAGAAAAAACATTCACCATTCATGTTCAACGTTTTCATATGAGTATTGGCAGAGTTCCCAAACCTTTTGGTCTTTAAAAAAGAGATACAAATGCTTGGTGCGTGAAGTCGTTTTGAAAATATACACAACAAGAAAAACATGGTGTTTTAATGGCCATGGTGAAATATGACAAAAAAAACCTTGGTTCGAAGGTAAAGGTATTTTGCAGTTAAAAGTGTTTCAAGAGCTGACGGGTTATATAAAAAAAATACATCCACGACATTGACATTGTACGCGACATATCATAGCCACAGTTAACATGTTTGTGTGTTCATTTATGTCCTGAAGCAGATGTTCGCTTGTACAAACTCGAACTGTTTTTCACAGTAATGAAACACGATAATTGGCTTCTCACGTCTTTCACAAGGACGTGTCAAAGGCGAATACACAGACAACAGTGAAAGTATTGTTTGTACATACCGATGGACAGAGTGATATAGAAGTAGGCGCATGCAAATACTATGACGTCAATAAGGATAGTTTCAACTAGATGGGTGCTCGTTACTTAGATCACAAAGGTAAACATATGGCATATTGTGTTTGCATGTTCGTGGGGGAATAGTGAGCACAAATCTCACGACTGGTTTTTACTTGTATGAACTAATTGAATGACAACGGTATAATACAGTGACATTACTTCTTCCTTTTGCTATTTATCCAGCATACGACGGCAACTATTAAACACATTTATTGACATTTTATTCATTTTTTAATCAAAGCGAGTAGGTCGTGGGAAAATCCGATTAGTTAGTGACATTGTCTGTATTTATGATAACATTTCCATATGTCTCTGAAATTAAAAACACACACGAGGCAAACATAAAAACTTTCTTGACAAACAATAATTACAAAATTATCTTTTAGTACATCATCTCTACTGAACGATTTAAGAACGTTCACTTCTGTATTTTTTATAAAATGACTTTGCAGAAACTTACACCAAATGATGAATACTACTTAAAACGTATTGAACAAATCGTTGAAATTTAGAAATTATATGTCGATTAAAAATGTAAAAGTGTATTAAATTACAACGACATTATATAAAACTGAAGCAAAAAGATAATTATCTTTGGTAATTTAGAATCTTGTCATTGTCTACCAGGAGATATTAAAAGCCCTTGAAGTACCGACTGAACTATGAAACACTATACACACATAGGGATTTGCATCCACAATTAGATTACATATAGGTGCGCTCTATACATGATATCATGATTGGCGCTGACATGTAATAGGCTTGCAAATGTCATCTGTGGAAAAGACAACAAATGCGAGATAAAAAGCATCATACAAAGACAAAAGCACTTAAACCTGCCTAGCCTGCGGCTTTCATGTTTTCAAAGAACGAGGATTGGCAGAACGATGCAGTTTGTCTTAAGACATCAAACATACTCAAACGACAGCAACAAATCAATGCACGAAAAATGGTGGTAAAGCAAGGCTTGTCATTTCATCGACTACAAGACTAAAAAAGCAACAAAACTGTTAGCAAGGATTGGGTGCCATTTCAGTGTGTTTACAATAAAAAAAATGCTGAGGAAAGGCTTGTCATTAGTCGGCAACAAGACATATTAACCAAGGCAAAAACCCTGATAAAGGCTGATTTAATTTAATTTGCAAACACTGAAACCGGGCTTGTAAATTCGTCGTCAAAGATGCAAAACATACAAGCAATTTTGTTAAACATGAAATCGTATGTGCAAAAAAGGAGAGAGGTGGAACGATGATTGTACGGCTTTGACATACATTATGACAAACAAATGCCACTCAACGCCAAATCTGGGAAATCGCATACAAGGTTGAAAAGTGTCATGTGCAAAGCAAATTCTTTAATAATAATTATAAAGTTATGCAACGGTCAGAACATATTTCGTGTTATTTTCTATTCCGACGTCACGCCACATCGTGATTTATAATAACCAAATACTGAACCCAGGGCAATGTACATGTAGCTGTTATGCACGAAACGTGCGAAGAAATTCTTATTTTCCAGACATGCTTCTTGGAATACAACCGTCGTGTGACAATATGGTGTGACACTAACAATCAGGTCCAGGGATAATATCATCAATATGACACCTTTATTATGTTCCGCTGATTTTATTTTCTAAAACCAAAGTTTAAAGAACGAATTCACTGTTTTAATTATGACAATGACATCGGAGAGTGATAATATAACCATATATGTGTCATCAAAATTGGGATATCAAAGATGCATTGTCTTATGTCGGTATCAAACTTTACTGCCATGTCATTATGATTTCATGTTATATATTCGGTATAAATTATGTATTCTGACATAAAAAACCTATCATTTCTTAGTTCCATTCCTGGATTGAGCGTTATACGTGGATAATGAGTCAGGGATTGAAACGCAATGGTAGAACATTGGTAGGAAAATGTAAACTTAATATTGAAAAAGATCTGGGATTTTACATTTTAAGATTTAATAAGGCATTCAGCCCCATCTTTCGATAATGGTGTTGACTATTTAATAAAGCAAAGTATCTAGACAAATAGAACGAGGTCACACCTCAACATGGCGCCACAGCTCTCATTAGGGCTATTACACATGTGACGTCAAAACACACGATGACGCCAAAGCACATATTACATAATCTGTGTCACTGAAATGCATCGCAAATACCGTAAGAAACCATAATAGTATGCTATGACTAGCATAACGAACCTCATTAGCTTACCGACACAAACAAAAACAAAATTTGCGTGGAAAGCAAGGTTTAAATTTCCCTAAGCTTTAAAAAAAAGGGACTTAACACAAAGTTCCTTTTTGCAGCATTGACGAAAAAGCAAGTCGTTAATTTTTTCACACACCTATCAAACAAAGCACATCATTATGGCGTCATTACAATCTCCCTAACCAACAGCTGATGAACACTGGACGTCACAACACCTAACGAAGTAACAGGGCTCATACCACACTAGCACGACACAAAATATATTGACGTAACGAAATGTTATGACTTTACAAAACAAATCGACATCACAATGGCATTATGACGTCATGACATTGACCTCAGACGCCTCCGCAAGGTCGTTTAAAAGGTTCTGGAATCTCGCCTGTCTTGTAGAGATACTCCGCCACGACATTGGGCGTGAAGTCAATATTCTGCTTGGCCGCATCGAATTCCTGCAAATACGAAAACAAGTTCAGATATTTTGTTTTAATTTTACCTTTATTATACTTTATCAGCTCCGTCTTTTGATGATGGTTATGACTATTTTAAGTTTTAAAGCCGGCATATGAGCTCGAGGCGAAATACTATGACGAACAACACAATTTGACGGCAAAGCACAAATTGACATTATATTTTATTTAAAATCTTAAGGATTATTGTGCCAATGTCTATAGGTTTGTTTTTGGCCATAAATAATACAATAGTTCTAATGTGTTCGTTAAACTGTAAATCCGTAACCCGTGAGTTGGAATCAATGACATTCTATGATGTTAAAACAAAAATAATCAAATAAGATATTCATGAAGCGGAGGTTAACGCTATAACGTTACGTGAAGTTTGTTTTTTATGAATTTTTAAATAGGAGTTTCTTTTAGAATTATTGTTTCGAAGCCCGAATTGGATAAACCGAATCCACTTATAAACACAGTAAAACTCTTAAACAGTATAAATAAGAGAAGTTATTGTCCGAATGTATTTTATAAAAGGTAGATGACCAATTGTTTAATTTGATTAACATATACTTTAATATGTTTATAATTAGTTTAATTAACATAATAAACAAGTGCTTGTACAAGGCTTACAAGGGTTGCTATGTCCTTTCAATCATGCACATAGTTAATATGAGTATATATTTTCTCTCTAGATGCCAACATCTTTTAATTCCCAATCAAAATGTACCAAGCAAACGAACATTTTAAACCAAATGAAATTCACAAATGTCAACTGAACATAAATCAAACGTCTGTGAATATCGTTATAAGAACTTATCTTTCACAAGTTTGCAAACTATAAAAATCATGCTGCATTTGCTCAAGTCGTAAGATAATGTCTAACAAACGATTACACACTAATCAAACGATGGTTCTGATTCGCTTTAGAAACTGTATTCTCTCATGCTGCAAATACTAATTATCATAGAACATTTAAAGTCATGCTTCATCGGCTCGAATCGATAGATTATATGTCACATTTACAGTGGCTTCACTGCATTAGCGTTTTGCTGGAAATGGCAAATGCCAGCTAAGTACAAATTGTAAATACATCTCAACTAACATTACAGTTCAAATGTGAATTACCGATCACATGAATACGTTGCCTCGGTGGTCCTCTTTATTCGAAACATACTATTTTTGAAAACATACACCCTCCAATATGTTATAAACCTTCACCGTATATTACGTTCAAATAAACGATAAATAACTAATATTATTAACTTCGAGAAAAACTTGGTTAAACGTGTTCCGTGCTGTAATACAATGTAACTATACAACGAATATTTGCGTGACACGTCTAATGAGTATACCCACGTTCCACGCTCTACGAGTTATATAAGCAAATGCGCATATGATAACTTCGTTAAACGTTAAACACGAGATTTTCGTGCGCATAATTTGAATATGAATCACGTTAAAATATACGTCATTCCTATTATTGTCATACATGCGTTATTTTGAAAACGCTAAATTTAACATTATTTACAGAACAGAATATTTTATTTCGACTTAAGCATATAAAGCTCATCGTCATTAACATATTTATATACAGTAACAGCATGCGTTTAAAGTAGGTACAAAAAAAAACATCATTGCGAAAAATAAAAAATGTAAAAAAAAACTAGAAATATACATGTTTTCGTGAGAATGTCACATGGATGCGGTAAATGGTAAATACATAGTGACCACATAATGGAAAGACATAATTTGTTTAGACTACATATAGAACATATTTTCTCGTATTTTAAAGCATTTTAAGTTGTACACTGCTAGTTTTCTTAACAATGTTTTATTGGAGCTCTTCAGAAGTTCAATAAACTTGAACAGATTTGTACTGGATCTTTAATACTTTGAATTAATGACTTCCTTACATCAGCATAATAGGGGCATTTTAGAACAAAGTGGTTATCATCCTCGTTATCATTTAGATTACATAATACACATTTACGTTGATCTCTTCCCATTTCTATAAATAACTTGTGAGACGACAAACGAAATTTAGCAATTATGTTCCTTTGATTTGTATTATCAACAATATTATGATACGATGATCTTTCAAATACAGGTTTGAGTTCCTTATATAAAATCATTGAAGTAGATGATGTGACACTGTCATCCCAATTAGTAATGTAATGGTCTCGTTATATGTTTTTGATTAACGGGGTAGTGATGAGTGTTTACAGATTCAGGAAAAAGCCATATATCGTAAAAATCTGTTTGATTAAGAATGTCACGTACTTTCGATGACCAATTTTGTGCATTATGTTTTCGTTCAATTTCTAACCTCTGTAATATTGTAACGCTATTGAGAATACAATGTCCCTGTTTAACAGTATATAGTTTCCAAAAATAGTTTACGATCCTGACGACATATCTGTCTATAAACAATATATATATATATATATATATATATATATATATATAGAGAGAGAGAGAGAGAGAGAGAGAGAGAGAGAGAGAGAGAGAGAGGAGAAATATGCTGTTCAAACAGTGCTAATTACATATTTTATACATATGCCCTAGCGCTTTCGACTTTTCGTCTTCATCAGGTCATACATGTCGTTTCTCCGGGCCAACTCAAATTTCAATCAAGTCTTTGAAAAAGTAGTCAATTTTTTTGAAACGATTTATAACAGTTCATCAGACAGTACTGACAATTATGAAGATTTAAGACGACAATGATTATACTTTTATAAAGACGTTTAAAAGAGAAATAAGATAACTAAATAAGCTGACAGAAAGACATTAAGCAAAACACGAAACTACTAAAAAGCATGAGAAGTATTGGTACATTGAAGCAACAAAAAATAATGTCAATACATAAAAATATAATAATGCTTGCTTTTATTGATGAAATGATGCTTGTTTATAAGAAATCGGCTCGATTTGTTGATATATTAGAAGCTATTTATTTTGCATATAGTCTTCCTTAGTACAATATATATACATGTAATCATTATTAATAATTTATAATATCCTAATTATGTAACTTTGCATATAAAACGTAATGGCTTTTTCCCATAACTCGAAAAAATCTGTTAGCAAGTCTTTGTATTGTATCTTTCATATTTCAGTTCCTTAATAAGAAAACCCAGTCAAGTTTGATATAATACTACAATTTCAAGCTTAAAAAACCATCGCGAAGTGACTTTATTGGCGGGAAATGATTCATAAATTTCTTTGCTCGCTTAAATAGTTTCGCCAACGAAAACAGCGATGATGAGTTAAAGCTATACATTTACTTACTATTTACTTTAACCACACATTCTTTCAAGATATTTTTTCTATTTTCGCTAAATCATAACCTTCATCTGTCAAAGACAAATACTAATACGTGTTCTTTCGTATTCTTTCCTGTGTCAATAGAAATTTATTGCATAGAAAATTGGATCTCGATTTGAGTCTCAATTTGGTTAGAACTGTGCGCTGTTAGAAAAGTTAAATATGACATCGAATCCGATTTAAAGATCACTGAAATAACTACCGATATCAAACATTAATTGTGATTACCGTTTTATCGCTTCAGCAAAAACCATCCTCCTCCTCATCACAACACAATAATAATAGCGTTTAATTGCATCAGCAGCAGCAGCATGATCAGTAGCAAAAGCACCAGTATCATGATCATTACATCTGTATAATCAAATTTCATTTTAATCTACCGTTATGTTTCAAATATACAACTTATAAACAAGTATGTTTGCTACATTTAATAACATTATCGATTGTTATTATACAAGACATCCGTCAGTGTTGATCGCAAGGTAATCATATCTATGTTTGGAAATAATATTCCGGGTCGACATGAAATGCAATCACTCTGCTGGTAGTTTTTTTAATGCTCGCTATATCTGGCATCGAAAATAATTTTCCTGACAGAGCGCAAAACATCGCTCATGAAATTGAGTCGATTCATTTGTAAGAAACGTTAAAATAACTAGCAAATATATCTATGATGTATGACAGTACAACAGTAACTTTATTACATCGTAAACACAACTCTAGAGTAATGTTTGCTATAACCGATTCATCATGTAATTTGTTATTGCCAGTTCATTGTTACATTTGATGTAGGCTATAAATTGTTACCTTTGCTGTAGCCAATCCAATGTTACATTTTCTATAGCCAACGCATTGTTACATTTGTTGTAACCAATGCATAGTTAAATTGGCTGTAGTCAAAGCATTTGTACATTTGGAGTAACCATTGCATTGTAAAATTAGCTGTAGCCGATGCATTGTTACATTTGCTGTAGCCAATGGATAATTACATTTGATGTAGCCAAAGCATTGTTACATTAAGTTTAGCCAGTGTAGTGTTATTTTTTATGTAGCCAGTGTAAAGGTACATTTGCTATACACAATATATTGTTGCATTTGCTACAGCCAAAGATGTGCTGAATTTGTTGTAGTCAATGTCAATGCATTGTTACATTTTGCTGTATCCAATGCATTGTTACATGTTGCTGTAGCCAATTCATTAGGCATCTTACATATATCAACTACAGTGTATCGCTTTTTGTTTGTCATATGGAACAATATTTAAGAGATATGTTATAGATCGTGTTTATATTGAACTTATCATTTTAAATTGTTTTGCTCTTACATGCGTGCACTATTGAAGTCTCGAATAAGCAGGCATTAATACGTGGTCATTATCCAAGTGCAAAGTTAATATCTCAAGTGCGAATGAGCATATGTTACAATGCGTGATTATCAACTTATAAGAACGAGAACAATAGAATATTAACCACATTACAACTATAGGTTGCCTGTGTGTATTTCGTAATGTTTTACATCTCATCGTAGTCCTTTGTGAATACTTGTTAAAAGGCCCCAAAGTTTGTACTACCTAAAAAAATAAAAAAATAAACGTGACAAATGTTTGACAGCTTCAACTTCAAGCTATTAGTTTTAACTATCAGATACTCTTTTTTATTTTCGTGTGGTGTTCGGGTACCGAGAAACTCCACTGTGTTTTGTTATGGTGATATCCTACCAAGCTCATATGCAAATGGAGTTGAACCATAATTGGCTACCAAATTCGTATACTTTGAATTGTGTCTAATAATAAACTGTATCTGATTGGTCACTTGTCTGTAACAAAGTATATAATTGGTCATTAGGACTTCCTTGATAATATAACAAAATACCTCATTGGTCGGCGGTCGTCAAGGATTCAAGAGCTTTCTCTTGTGATTGTAACTGATATTTTAAGGCGGCCTTCATCTGATCTGAAAGATAGATATAAATACATCGATGATTAATGTCATGTGCTGAGATATAATAAGAGGCAGACAATAATAAAATGGGAAGGAATTTTAAAATAATGGGATGCATGTAAGTGAAAGATGGCAAACGGAAAATGGAAATGCATTGAATTAAAAGAAAAGGAATACATACAATGACTACATCAATCACTGTATGAGCAAAGGGATACGTGAGGTTGATCTAACTTAGAAGAGAAATGCAGAATGAATGAATAAATATTAAAAGTGTCCCGGAAGCACATCTTATAATTACTTTAAATGCAATTCAGAACCGGGTTGTTTACGTCAATCTATTAAGAGAAACCAATTCGATCTTAAATTTCTCCGATGATTGTGTCTGTGAATAAGGTCTTTTAAATCAAATGACAACACCTCGCGACTTATACATTTAACACGTACACGTTTTCATGAAATTAAACCTAAATCTAACAAATCCGAGTTTTTTGTCCGAGTATCGGCAAATCAGACGTTTCAAATGTCGTGATTTTTAAGTTCCTAACAGTAGCACCATAACTCCGAGAATATGCACGGGTTTGTTGACTTTTGTGGTATGAAACTGAATGAAAGTTTGAAAGAAATAATGATAATTATTGATTGTTTATAGATGTCCAATCAGAATTCGTTAATCTTGTTTATAAAGATAAAGTTGTAATGTCAGAATGTTTAAGTAAAGTAAAAAAGAAGCAATTTGTTATATTATTTTTACCTTCATAAATTATTAATAAATGTTAGATACAAACTTTGAAGCAAATACTATTAAAATAATTCAACCTTCATTGCACAAAAGATATAAACACTTGTGTAACTTAATGGAACGTCGGAACCCACACATCGCATGCTTCTTGATTTACCGTGGGTGATTAGGTCAGGAAAATCTCGTATTCATACGCAAGGTTCCGTATCCTATTCCAACCTGACATGTAATCTATGAAGCGACACGTTATTTTGAAAGTTAAATGCAGACGGGATTCCTCTTGTCATTTGTTCCGTAACCTGTTTGCTTCTGTCGTTAGTGCCGTTATAACCGTTATCCAATTAAATGATCGTTGATTATTGGATTTGACGAGTTTTCCTAAGTGTGGTGTAATTTTATTGGTAACCGGTATTAGTTGGCTCAACAATATTCATGAACACGAACTTGTGTCATCATTATTTCAATCGGTATATAATGAAGTGACAACGATGCATTTAAGTAAAAACATAAACATTCTTAAAACGGTATGGTGATCTCATTTGTTTCAAGTTAAGTTATGAAGCCAACTATAATTCAGACAAACAGGTTCCAGAGAAGACGTTAATGACACTAACAGCAGTTTGACATTTTTATCTCGGCATTTACAACACGCTACATGGTGACATCCACGCAAATTGTAAATACCACGCGTTCCCTTGACAGCAATATGTTTTGTCTGCTTTTCATAATTTTCCGATTTACAATTTCATCAATAGACATATTTGTATTTGTGTTAAGACATTTGTCTAGATTCGAAGTTTATTATAAGGCTCTTCGTTACTATACCGATCTAGATATAAGACGTGTTAATAAAAACGATCAGACAACGACTTAACCGGTCACGTGTTTAAAAATGTACGGTATTTATTTTAAAATTAAGACAAAGAAGTAATTTACACTTCTTAAGAGGTATTTCCGAAACCTGAAAGGTCATTGAATAAGTATGTTGATGTGCGAATCCTTTTTTTGTTTACAGACAGTTTTTTATAGATATATTTCATTGCATTTTAACTTATTTAAGAATTCTGACAGCTTCCAATTAGAAATGTGAAGTATATGATTAGTTCAATCGAAGAATCCTCGTTAGTTGCCGAAAATATTCTTCGAATTTGGCGTCTTGAAGACAGAAATACTAAGGCTTGATAAAATTACCCAACGTAAAAAAATCTTTCGCCCGCTTTTCAATTTCGTTCGCTATATATTGACAGTTTCGCGTGGGCGGCATTTACGGAATCTGGAGCTTTTCATCTTGTCTTCTGTCTCAGTATAAAGCGAATAATTCTATTAACGTGCCACCCACATTACTAGGCGACTACTGGCCGCTGAAGTGAATTTATCTTAAATCGTTTAGATGTTCGGATTGAATCGTGCAAGTCGAGAATTTTACAGCGCCGAATAGAACACTAGTCCATATAAACGGACTTCCTGAGAGCCTATGATAATTTTTGCTTTGACGGCTCTGGGAGTCCATATGCACCCCTTCATAAACATGGGTGCCCTTAACCCTTGCATTGTTGATTAAATTTTGCACCCATGGACAAGAGACAGCGCATTGCAACTCTCAGCAATCCATCGGGTTATAAAGCTGAGAGTTGAATTATTGCAACTAAATAGAACACTTGTTATTTTATTTAAGCTTGTAATTCCGTAGAGATGATGGTGTGGTCGTAAGGTGTTTGTTGGTGGAAAGTGTCATACCCGATTAGCCGGTTTTCCCAGCAGTGCTCATATGTTAATATAATATTTCAAACGTATATCACAGCCTGCAATTATTCAAATCTATCTTTAAAAAAAAACTCCCTGGTAACGCGTGTGGCTACGGATGTCCGCAAAGAGGGTGATCGCTAGATGTTATTCACCGATACACGACGGTCTAATCTTATATTCTGGTTGCTCATAGGAGAGCTGTGCTATTTATAAAACATTGGTTCAATGATTGTTCAAGGATTCGAGAGGCTCCCCCTGAGTGTATGAAACACCTAAGAACCAGTTATTTGTACATTCGCGCAGGCTTATCAAGAACAACACTTTCCGCTTTTATTAAAATTGCGTTTAAAGAAAGTCTCCTCTAAACGAAAATTCAGTTTAGGTTGAAAGTGTCGTCCCTGATAAGCCTGTGAAGACTGCAAAGGTTAGTATATGACCACGTTTCACGCACATGCATAAAGCCCGGTTGTCCCAGAACGCGGCTCATATACACTACACAATATCACAATATCCGCCTTTTCCGATTTTTGCTTTCTGTTTAAAGCAATGACTTGTGCTATAACAATTCCCATCATGACCTTTGGGTTGTCAATAACTTATAAAGTGGTCAAATAACCATAAATGTCTCCTATATATATGACAGATCCGTTTGTGATGTACCTGTATCGTGTTGACGTTTTTCACAGGTTCATGTGAAATCAGCATGAACTCTGTTTCACAACGTTTAGCGTCCCATACCCTTTTGTTAAACATGAAAATGTGTCCAAAATTATGCCATGCACGTCGCTTTCTCTATTATAACAGTTTTATGAATACATTCAGACTATATTCATAATAACGCCGCCATGAATACCGTTGACGACACACCATACTTGTCATTGCATAATTGAATGAAACAATCTCAGAGTTCAATCTCTTACATGTTTGACTACTGCATACATTTTTAATTGTTGACCTATGGCTCTTTAAATAACACTTTTGTCGGAAAGTAATGCTGTCGTTAAACTACTAACAAAACAATTAACTATTATTGAGCCGCGCTCTTGGAGAAGCGGGCTTAATGCACGTGCATAAAGTATCGTCGCAGATTAGCCTGTGCAGATTGAACAGGCTGTTCAGAGGCGACACTTTCCGCTTTTATGGAATTTTAAATTTAAGGGAAGACCCTTCAAAACAAAATCCAGTCCATGCGGAAATTGTGGACCGTGTTTATCCTTTTCGGACTGCATACTAGGCTAAAAGTTGACGATACTTTACGCTCAAGTCCAATTTTCACATAGACCGGCTCAAGTATATGACATTATCATGCCCCAACATGCGCTGCCCCAACCAATAAAACTAACATTTACTTCAATCATCACTGCCTCTTCTAACATAAAATAACACCAACAGCAACAAAAACACCGCCATTATGAGTGTTTATGTTCCTCATATCCGACATGATTGTAGTGTATCAAGAACATCAGCAGTAAAAAAGCACACAGTAGGGAGAATACCAAATGTTCATCATGTATTGTTTTTTATGTGTCCAAACCGTTTGACCTCGCGATTGATCTGAAAAGATCCATTTTATTTCGCACATAAATGTGACTGTTTTCTGAATGCTTGAAAAACACACGACCTTAAATGGTATCGCCATGTAATCAGAAAATGAAGCGCTGTGATTTTATTACCATCGGAAATGTTCGACTGTTCTATTTCATCACGTGTGCTTGTCTCAATTTCCGTTTATATTATCTGTTATATGGCATTACAAGACCATAACTGTTCTATGACATTGCAAGACCATACCCGTTCTATGACATTGCAAGACCATACCTGTCCTTGACATTACAAGACCATACCTGTTCTATGACATTCCAAGACCATACCTGTTCTATGACATTGTAAGACGATTTCTGTTTTATGACATCGGAAGACGATACCTGTTCTATGACATTGCAAGACCATACATGTTCTATGCCATTGCAAGACCATACCCGTTGTACGACATTGCAAGACCATACCTGTTCTATGACATTGCTAGACCATACCTGTTCTATGACATTGCCAGACCATACCTGTTCTATGACATTGCAAGACGATACATGTTCTATGACATTGCAAGACCATACCTGGTGTATGACATTGCAAGACGATACCTGTTCTATGACATTGCGAGACCATACCTGTTCTATGACATTTCTAGACGATACCTGTTCTATGACATTGCAATACCATACCTTTTATATGATATTGCAAGACACTACCTGTTCTAAGACATTGCAGGACCATACCTATTCTATGACATTGCAAGATAATAAGAATCGTCCATTATCATATGCAAATTGCAAAGTGTTTATCTGTTTTTGTTACAAATGTTAAAAGTTAAAAACGTGAAACTTGAGTATCGTGTGCGCAAGCAGTTGTATGCAATTGACGTACAAAATATAATAAAACAAATGTTACATAATTCCGCACATAATGAAGTACAGTTTCAAATTCCGTTAAATCATGAAGAAATCATGTTTCATAGCAGTATAAGTTACATTAACAGACACATATTGCTATGAAACTACTAATTTAGAATCACTTGCAGAAGTACGCCTGTTATCACATTTAGATCAGAAATTATATACACAAAAACCACCGGGTCATTTAAGAAATTCCCGTGTGAATTGGTCAAATGAAACTGGCTAGGTATATGTCATTATTAATATACCTACGGGAAATCATACTCGCATACTACATATAACTGTCTTTGTTTATTAGAACCGAACAGCAAAACCAATTTGAAGTCTTCTTATTTTTGATCAGTCGATCTACATCTGCGCAACAGTAACACATGCGATCCGTTCCTATCGTAGTAATTTATCAAGGAATACGGACAAAACCCCTCCCGTCATTTTTATAGGGGGCGGACGAAAACCCTTCCATGAAAAAACGGGGGCGGAAAAAAACCCTCCCATGAAAAAACGGGGGCGGACAAAAGCCGTGAAAGCAATTTAACACCGACAAATGTAATTGTTTCACACAGTGTTGCATTCATTAATCCGAAATATTTACCAATTGTGTGTATTGTGTTTTCAGGGGTGTGAAATTGAAAGAAGAAAATGTGTATCGATTAACTGTATATATACCGCTTTTCTAAAGTGCATATATATCCGATAAACCATTATAATAACAACATCAATTAAAACATAAAATGAGGCCATTTATAGACAAGTGAATTTAAATTTAGATTAAATGCAATACAAAACAGAGCAACGTTTTATCGCGTCATACGCGCATTCATGCAAAAAACGTGGGACTTTCTGAAAACCTCGCGAAAATGAAAGTGAAATTCTGTTAACAATTAACAATGCGTTTGCATGTAACTAAATTGTCTGAATTACTAATTTTAATTATCTTTGACTGTAACGTTTTCAATTGCATTTTTGCAGACAATATTTAAATGCATATTGTCCACAAATAAAAATGAAGTAAAACATGCCTCGTTAAACTTGTCAAATATGTCAATGATTCAAAAGATCGATAGCACATACATTGTAACAGCATTACCGGTATATATCGACGGCCCAACAAAGAAAACTACTTCAGCAACGGCCAATGCAAACATGCAAAGACGTATCCAGAATGTGCTAGCTTTTGTGGAAGACAAAACAACATCACTAAGCTAGGGGAATACCACAATATTTTTCAATTAAAACTCCAGTCAGAACATGCATCCTCTTAACTGTTAAATGAAACTACTCTAGTTGTTATTCGGAACTTTACAAGGTTGGAAATCAAAATTTATTTCGTACACAGAACGCTGCCCACATGTATATACAGATGGAGGTTTCGATCCGAAAATTGTAGATGATAATATTCATGTATGTGATTTACAAAAGTTTTAAATCGACTAGCTTTGTTTTTTACCCACATATTATTGAGGTATTTAAAAATGCGCCCAATTCCGGAGTTAATATATTTAAAACAATGTCTCATTAATTGGAACTGACGAGTTCACACACCTGGTATCCGGGATACACTGGGAACATGGGTCGTCCGGCCTTCATGTCGTAACCCTAGGGTACGAACTGGGCAGTCTGAAAATGAGTGTAGTTGACATCATTTACAGTTATAACAATCTCCTATGTCTGCAATGATATTGATTTATAGTTCATAGTTTAATTAATTGACAATTAAAACAAAGCTACGCAATGAAACCGAGGCTAAGTTGACGTCATTTTAAAATGTTGTTATGTTTAGATCCTGAACCAATTTGAAGATCCACTCTGCCAGTGTTTAAGCTTATAGTGGAATACGTTTTTTGTGCATTAGCCGTTTAAAGTGCATTGGCCTGTTTTTGCATTATGTGGCTGCTTTGTGGCTTAAAATAACGTTTTAAATGCGAATACTAGTACGCCGCATACCATTTGTTGAATCCACCTACTGTGTACAATTATTATTACTAGTACGCCGCATACCATATGTTGCATACACCTACTTTGTACCATTACTATTACTAGTAAACCGCATACCATGTGTTGCATACACATACTGTTTACCAAAAGTATTAATAGTAAACAGCATAACATCCGCAATATTGTTAACACTTATGTCTGAGCTCAAAAGATAAGAAAGTCTCTCACCTTGACGCCGTTTTCACTCCTCTCCATTTTGTTGAGCTCCTCCATGACAGCGATTTCGTACTCTTCCGCCTCCTCCGAGGAAATCTGCAAGAACACAATGTTACGACTAATGAATGTGGGCATATGACCCAGAAACGCGATTTTGACCTTGTTTTTGTATTGATCATATATTTAATTATCCATTAATAAATAATTAATATTTCTGAGTGTCTAAATGCAGCCCGAACATTCATGTCGGCCATTATCGCTTGTCGTTCATCTCTCTCGTGTACATGATAACATCCGGTTGAATTCTAAATATAGCTCATAATATTGTCATTGATATTTGGCGATGTCACGACATTGACCGAGCCACTCCGCAAAGAGAACTGTATTCTTCGAAAATCGATAACATCTCGCGAGGTCTCCAAGAAGCTAACGTCACTGGTTTAATGTTATTGGCGCGGATAGCGAGCTGGTTCTTAATATGGAAAGAGCGTGGGTGCGTTACAGTCGCTTGTTCAAGCAATGCGTTACATTACAATTAATCGAGTGCGTTATAATGAGTTCTGCACACGTAAAATGAAAATGAAATATACAAATAATGTTAACTCGACAAAGCTTACTGCTGTAGCTGCAGTATTAATATGGTCAGAATTAAAAGCACAATAAAAAAATAATAATTAACTGGAAAACAAAAAAAGATATGATATTTGTTTTTCATTTTATTTTATAATATGCGTTTTTAGAAAACATTGACCTATTTAACTTTCGTAGAGGCTTCCCTAAAATTATATCTTAAAAACAGAGAGTATCAACATACTTTATTTTTTACAACTAACTGCTTGATGCATTAATTTATATTATATTTATTTATGAAGAGTGCAAATAGCAAAGTGATGTTTTTCAAAACTGTTATTCACACGAGACTGTGCCTTTGATTACAGTCTGCAATTTTATACGACTGTAACCTTGTGGCTAAATTTTATGAAATTACAGACGTATTGAGAAATTTACATTTACAACTGTCGACCCTTTTTTACAGTTATATACTGGTGCGAATGTCTTTTAATAGCTAATTCCCACATAAATCACACATCGCTCATAGCATCGAAATTCAACAATAATTGCGTTGGGTTTGTCTATATGTGACAAACAATTTCGAATGTAAAAGTGTATCAACTTACAACGGAATAATATAAAAATGAAGCACATATAAAATTATCTTCTGTTAGTTTGGTAATTTAATATCTTGTCCTCGTCTACTAGGAGCTGTTAAAAGTCCGTTAAGTACCGACTGAACTTTGAAACACTATACTCACCATATGTTTTTGCGTCCACAATGAAGAGTATATATAGGTGCTCACGTAACATGATACCATAATTTTCACTGTCGTGTAATGGGCTTGCAAATGTCATCTTTAATGAAGACAAAAAACGCAGGGAAATCAAAAACATCATAAAAAGGCAAGACGCTATAAAACATGTCTAGCTGGCGTCTTTCATGTTTTCAGATAAAGAGGATTGGCAGAATAATGCAGTTTGTCTTGAAAGGGACGGTCAACCACGAATGTCGAAAGAAGAAAAGTTCAAAATATCGTATTCTTTTACAATTATAAGCTTATATTGATTAAACTATCACGACTGGTATATTACATAACTTGAACAAATTTGTTACGTTTTCATATTTTCAGTATATTCGGTAATAAATTGTACTGAGTATGTCTACCAGGTAACTACCAGTTAACTATAATTAACGCAAGTAGATTGATCATCATCGTCACGTGGTAAACCCAGGAATGCAAATTGTGCATGCGTAGTGAATTGTATATATTTTATATATATAATGATCAATCTACTTGCGTTATTTATAGTGTGTATATCGTTGTGTCACCTATTTTTGCGATGTACTTTCGATTTCACATCGCGAAATTTTATTACCGAATATACTGAAAATATGAACGTTTTTCAAGTAATGTAATATACCAGTCGTGATATTTTAATCAATATAAACTAATAATTGTAAAAAATGCGGTATTAAAGAACTTTTCTTTTTTCGTCATTCGTGGTTGACAGTCCCTTTGAAAAGGAAAAAAAGATCAAACGACTGCAACACATCGAAGCAAGAAAAACGGTGTTGAAGCAAGGCTTGTAATTTCATCGACTTACAAGTGCCGCTCAACGTAAAAGCAAAGAAATCGCATACATGGTTAAAATTGGTCATGTGCAAAGCAAATTATTAAATTATAATTATAATGTAATGCAACGGTCAGAAGATATTTCGTGTTATTTTCTATTCCGACGTCACGCCACATCGTGATTTATTATAACCAAATATTGAACCCAGACCAATGTACATATAGCTCCAATGCACAAAACTTGCGAAACAATTCTTATCTTCTAGACATGCTACTTAGAATGCCACCGTTTTCAGGCAATGTGGTGTGACAATAACAATCAGGCCCAAGGCAATATTATCAATATGACACCTTTATTATGTGTTGCTGATTTGATTTCCTAAAACCAAAGAGCGTAAAATTACTGTTCCACAGTTTTAAGACAGAATTTATTGTTTTAATTATGACAATGACATCTGAGAGTGATAATATAACCATATGTATGTCATCAATTTAAAATGGGAATTTAAAAGATGCAGTGTCTTATGTCAGTGTCAAACTTTACTGTCATGTTATTATAGTTTCATGTTACATGTTCGGTATACATTATGCATTCTTACATAAAACACGTATCATTTCCGTTGGTAAATGTCCAATTTAGCTTCCAATTAGAAAACTATAGTACATGATTAGTTCAGTCGAAGAATCCTTGTTAGTTGCCGAACATATTCTTCGAATTTGGCGTCGTGAAGACAGAAATACTAAGGCTTGATATTGGTCAAAATATACTAAATAGTTTCCTTATATGTTTCAATGTAAAAGCGACAACTTTGACCGAACATAAATACAACATTTTGCACATAGAGACCCCCATAACCATACCTTTTCTTAACTGGCATTCTTAGCTGAATCGATTTAAGCAATAAAAAAGATATGTCATGTTCAAACCAAAAAAGAATTCGACTCAAATCAAAATCGACTGTTTTTGCACCTTCTTTTTTTTCTGCCGTTTTCTAGTGGATTGTAACCTTTTTCATTGCCAATTTTTTTCTTTAATCTCTAACTTTATCCTATTTCAGGGATTTAGTAGTGAACACCTATGCTTACCCTAGCAATATCTCCAGACAATAAAACCAGAACAACAGCCTAAAGTGTAAAACATGCCTTCGAGGAAAATATGATGTTTTTTTAGAGAGTACAGCCCTTCATG
>VMBQ01000961.1:0-72706 GCA_007657795.1 Dreissena rostriformis | reverse complement strand
TTCATGTAATAGCGCTATCGTTAAGTGAATGATATTTTTCTTAAATTAGTAACTACTTCAACAAAAGTGTTCACACAATACAAGATTTACATTATTTTTTATTTGCATCCCAGTAACAATGACCACTTCAATTTTTTCTCATACTTCTCATCATTAACGACAAAAAACATCATCATCATTACCAACATCATCAACAGTACAACCAACAATAGAAAAATACCTTTATCATATTACAGCTGATATAGCAATTGAAGCGTTAGCAGATTACTACCATTATCATCATTATGATACTGATTATATCACTGATAAAAAAATAAGCTAACTGGCGCAGAGTAGGGGTTCGTGCATTTAATGGACCAACTATTTTTCCCTTGCTTTTAGGAAGGCGTGTGTTGAAACCAAAATGTTCTAGCTATAAATTAACTCAATTGTCGCTGGGATGTGTCCATTACTACTCAAAATCTGCGAAAATTTCGTACACTATTTCGCAAAATAAAGTTAAATAATTAAAAATCAGCGTTCCTTATAGCAATTTGCGAAATTTCAACGCCCGATGTGGTCTGGTAACATAGATTCTTGTAGATACAAAATGCTCGTTTTTATTTTTTTGTGACACAAATAATTCCATTTTAATTAACCGCAAATATATCTAGTCATACGACACCCGGACACTAAAATGGCACCATGTTAGTGTTCATGTGTTGTAGGAATAGATATCGTAAAATAGAATTAATTATGCAACAACAAATAATAAAAAAGAACATTTTGTATCTACAAATATCTATGTTACCATACCACATCTGGCGTTGTAAATTTCGGCAATTGCTATAAGGAACACTGATTGTTATTTGTTAAACTTTATTTTGCGAAATATTGTTCGAAATTGTCGTTGATTTTGAGTAGTAATGGGTCTTAAAAATAAAAACAATCTTAGTCTTGTACATTTATATTACCTTTAAAATGTACATCAGAAGTATTTATATACTTTTAAATAGTCTAACTCGGCCTATAATCTCTCAAAGTATTGTAATTTAATACCCGCGAAAATATTAAAGTTAAAAGCATAAAATTATAGACTATAGTTTTTATACTTATACTTTATTCATTATTTCCAGAAAGAAATAATTAAGTTTAAGGCAATTGCTAGATAGATAGATAGACTTTTATTATTTAAATCACGTTTAATTTATCAACGCTGCTATAAATATCGAAACATTTTCATGTTTCAACTGTGTTCAGTTCTATTGTGCGAAGTAATACAATATTGTGTATTGAAATCAAGCGGGCAGACACGCGTAGTAGCGAATTATAACGTCAGATAACAGAGTGAGACTAGATGCTGCTCGATTGATGTTACGCAATATTGATCTCAATTTCGCTGCGCTAATACCCGATATTTTCTAATGGTCCGAATAGATTTTTCCAATCGTTGTTTATTTATAGATCTTTGCTTTAATACATTAAAGTAATGCGCATGCGTAGGGCTGAAAAGGCGGAGTTATTATCGCGAGTTACAGCTCGCGATAATAACTCCGCCTTTTCAGCCCTACGCATGCGCAGCAATAGCAAATGCTCACATTCTAAACTCCGCCTTTTAACCTGTACGCATGCGCAGAGTGCTAGCATCCCTATTCAGCCCTAACAATCCCAAATAATCCGTTTTCAACCCAAACAATCCCTAAAACCCCCTAGACGGGATTGTTACAGATTAACCCATAAAAAAACCCGGATTATTAGAGATTAATTCACCAGTAATATTCATCTCTAAGCAACCCCTTATTTGCGGAACAAAATCCCTAACCCCACTGTACTTCTTCCGTTTGCTATTTATCCAGCATGCGACGGCAACTATTAAAAATTACCATTGACCATTGTATTTATTTTTTACTCAAAGATAGTCAATGGTGGAAAAATCTGATAAGTTAGTAACATTTTGTGTATTTATGATACAATTGCCATATGTCTCTGAAATTTAAAATCAAAAACACGAGGCAAACACAAAAATATTTTGAAAAACAATCATTAAAACATTTGCCTTCTTGTTCATTATATCTACTGAACGATTAAAGAAAATTGTTTTTATTAAAATGTTCACTTCTGCTGTTTTTCAAAATTACTATGCAGAAACTTACCACAAATGATGCATACTACTTTAAATGATTTAACCATCCGTGAAAATGTAGAAATTACTGTTTCAACTAAATAATTTCAAAGTGTATCAAATTATAACGAACTGATATAAAACTGAAGAACACAGATAATTATCTTCCACTAATTAAGTAATTTAACATCTTGTCCTCGTCTACTAGGATCTGTTAAAGGTCCTTTAAGTACAGACTGAACTTTAAAACACTATACACACCATATGTATTTGCGTCCACAATTAAGAGTACATATAGGTGCGCTCTTACATGATATCATATTTTTCACTGTCGTTAAATGGGCTCACAAATTATCTTAAATGAAGAAAAAAATGCGGGAAAATAAAAAAAAAAACATAAAAAAGCAAGACGCTATAAAACATGTCTTGATGGCTGCTTTCATGTTTTCAAAGAAAGAGGATTGGCAGAATAATTCAGTTTATCTTTACACAGAAAAAAACGCAAACGACTGCAACACATCGAAGCAAGAAAAACGGTGGCTTGTCATTTCATCGACTTCAAATTTTAAAAAAGCAAAAAAAAAAAAAAGCATGGCTGGGGTGCCATTTAAGTTTGTTTACGACGAAATAATAGTGGTGATGAAAGGCTTGTCCTAATTCGGCAGCAAGTCACAAATAACCAACGCAAAAAAATGTATGTGAGAATGGCTGCATAAACTTAATTTGCAAACACAGAAACCAGGTTTGTAAGTTCGTTGTCAAGATGCAAAACATACAAGTTATTTTGAAAAAGATGAAACAGTGTTTTCAAAGTTGTCGTCACTTGCTTTCGCCAAATTAAAAAATATCGTCAAACAGGGGCCATATTGATCAAAGAGGATCATGTTTGCAAACCGTGTGTGCAAAGAAGGGGACAACTGGAACGATGATTGTACGTTGATGAGCTACATTATCACAAACAAATGCCACTCAACGTAAAACCAAAGAAATCGCATACAAGGTTGAAATTGTACAAAGCAAATTCTTAAATAGTTATAAATGTATGCAACGGTCAGAACATATTTCGTGTTATTTTCTATAACGACGTCACGCCACATCGTGATTTAATATGAACAAATAATGAGCCCATCCGAATGTAAATATAGCTCCAATGAACAAAACATGCGAACACATCCCTATCTTCTAGACATGCTACTTGGAATGCCACCGTCGTGTGGCAATGTGGTGTGACAATTACAATCAGGTCCAATTCAATATTATCAATATGACTCCTTTATTATGTGCTGCTGATTTGATTTCCTAAAACCAAAGAGCATAAAAGTACAGTGTCATAGTTTAAATAACGAATTTAGTGTTTACATTATGACCATGGCATCTGATAGTAATAATATAACCATAATTATATGTGTCATCAGAATAAAATGGGGATTTAAAAGATGCAGTGCCTTATGTCAGTGTCAAACTTTACTGGCATGTTATTATAGTTTCATGTTATATGTTCGATATAAATTATGCATTCTTACATAAAACACGTATCATTTCCGTTGTTTAATTTCCAATTAAATTCTTGAAGAATACATTTATAAAAGGAAAACTCAATATTTCATTACAATGTTAGAATTATTATATGGTCGTGTTACAAACGTTTTTCTAGCATGTCAACTTGTCAGAACATTAAAAAAAAAAAAAAAAAAAAAAAAAAAAAAAAAAAAAAAAAAAAAATCGTTTTTTAAACAATACAATCTACACAAAAATTAAAAATGTCATACATTAATCTCATCCCTAGTTAAAATGACTTGTTCACAATTTGACAAAATGGCATCTAAATGGTGTTATATATTCCAAACGAATATATAAATTATATTCAAACAACCCTACATCAGGGCTGGCCCTTTAAACGTGATATATTTTCTTGTTATTGTCATTATTTTTTAAATAGTCTAAAATATTAAGGTCTTGTTATTTAATTCATGCTATGACTATTGTCAAAAAGGCGTCAATCTGTGAACAACTCCCTTCGACATTCCGTATAAAATGCTATGGTCCGCAGTCCTTTTCAACATACACAATATTGTACCTGTGAAATTAGTTCAATGCCGGAAATATTTTGATGTATAACGGCTAAATTTGGCTCGACCATCGGCCATGAAACAGCGGATGCTCCGCGAATAGAACCCTGTCGTAATGTAATGATAAACGTCCCAATTAGCACAAACAAATTTCTTATTTCCATTCCTGGCTGGAGCGTTATTCGTGGATAATGAGTCAGAGATTTGCATGAAATTGATAGAATGTTGGTCGGAAAGTTTAATGCTTGATATTACATTTAATGATAGTCATTTATAATTCAATCAGCCCCGTCTTTTGTTGATGGTTATGACTATGCATTAAAACAATTATTTGAGATTTAGGAGAAACAGTTTGAGGTCACAACTCAAAATGGCGCCACAACTCACATAATAGATTTAACACAATGTGACGTAAAGACACATACTAAATAATATGTTTCACTGCAATTCATTACAAATTCCCACCCTCAAGAAACCTTAATTAATTGTTCGTCATGATACACCCCATTAGCCTTACCAATTGAAAAAAAAGGTTTCAAAACAAACACAATGACTTAGCCGCATTGAAGAAATAGCAAATATTAAAAACTGTGCACATCTCTTTAGAAACAAAACAAACCATATTTGCGTCATACAAATCACCATTAAAAACCACTGCTGAACACTAGACGTCACAACACTTAATGAAGAAACACCATATTAAGGGTAAATACCACATAATGACGACTCGACATACCGTATATTGACGTCGCACAATTTTATGACATCAAAAGGGCATTGTGACCTCTCGACATTTACCTCAGAAGCTTCCACAAGGTCGTTTAAAAGGTTTTGGAATTCTCCCATCTCGCCTGTCTTGTAGAGATACTCCGCCACGACCTTGGGCGTGAAGTCAATATTCTGCTTGGCTGCATCGATATCCTGAGAATACGAAAACAAGTTAAAACATGTTTTATTTATTTTTTATTTTACCTTCACTATATTTTGTCAGCTCCGTCTTTTAATGATGCTGATGACTATTTTAAAGTCGGCATATGAGCTTGAGGCGAATTACTATGACGAACAACACACTTTGACGCCACAGCACAAATGGACATTATATTCTATGTGAAAGCTTAAGGATTATTGGGAGAATGTATAATTGTTTGTTTTTGACAAGAAATAATACAATAGTTTTAAAGTGTTCGTTAAACGGTTAATTAAAACCGTTAATTAAAAGGTTAATTAAACGCTTCTGGAATGCCCCCATTTCGTGCACACCCCTTTAGAAACCAAACCAGCCATATTGGTCAATCATGAACCCGTGAGTTTGAATCATTGAATTCTTTGATGTTGAAACAAAAATAATAAAAATTAGCTACTTGGACTGATATATGAAGCGAATGTTGAAACGCTATAATGTTTAGTGAAGTTTGTTTTATATAAATTGTTTGATAAACGTTTCTTTTAGAATTATTGTCTTGGAGCCCGAATAGGATTACACGAATCCACTTATAGACACAGTAAAACTCCAAAACATTATAAAGAAGTGACGTTCTTGTTCGAAAGTGTTTTATACACGTTAGATGACCATTAGTTAATTTGATTTACATACACTTTTATATGTTTATAATTAGTTTAAAAATACATCATACGCAAGAGTGTGTACAAGGAAAGAAAATAGTTCTCTTAAAATGCCAACATCAATAAATTTCCAATCAAAATATACAAACATTTTAAACCAAATGAAACTCAAAATGACAACTGAACATGGATCAAACGGCTGTGATGATCGTATTTAGAACTTATCCTTCACCATTTTGCAAACTATAATAATCATGCTACATTTGCTCGAGTCGTAAGATACTATCTAACAAACGATTAAACACTGATCAAACGATGGTTTTGCTTCGCTTTAGAAATTGTCTTCTCTCATGCTGCAAACAATAATTTTCATAGAACATTTTAAGTCATGCTTCATCGGAATCGATAAATAATATGTCACTTTAACAGTGGCTTTACTGCATAAGCGCTTTGCTGGAAATGACATCTGTCAGCTAAGTACACATTGTAATGTACTTATGTACTCGCTTTTGTGAAGTAACTGGATTTATCTGGATTGCGATACAAACTCATGATGGGTGCGTGGATAACAATGGATATTATTGTCTTTCGAGTGCACGGTAATTCAGTCTTTAACAATTTAAACATTGGACATAATTATTGTGATGTTTAATTCGTGGATCGGTCTACCCACATAATCAACGAATAGTTATGCCCCACGAATAATATAGGTTTCACAGAACATCTGAACTAACATTACAGTTCAAATGTGAATTACCGATCACATGAATACGTCGCATAGGTGTTCCTCTTATTTGAGACATACGATGTTTGAAAACATACACCCTACAATATGTAATAAAACTTCACCGTAGCTTACGTTCAAATAAATGATAAATAACTAGGATTTTGAACTTCGAGGACAACTTGGTTGACTCGTGTTCCGTGCTGTAATAACTATACCAAAAAAATAAATATATTTGCGCGACATGTTGAATGCCTTTACCAACATTCCATGTTTCAAGAGTTATATAAGCAAACGCGCATATGATATCAACGTTATACGTTAAACACGTGATGTTCAGTCGCGCATAATTTGAATATGCATAACGTTAAAATATACGTCATGCCTATTATTGTTCGACATGCGTTATTCTGAAAACGCTTTACTTTAATATTATAGATTTTCCACATCAACTGATAAATACTCAAATACAATTTAATATTAGTAAATGTAAAACTTTATTGCTCAGTTTTTATAGATATAACTTTAGCTTACCTAATTTTCGTACGTCGTTGTTTCTTTTTTATTAGATATAACAGTGTGGATACCTATATCTGAAATGAAAATAAGCAGAACTTTATCCAGTGCATTAGCTGTTTATTATGCAATTCTAAATGATGTTAGCAACAATAAATTAGTTGCTAACATGAAAACACAGACATACATACGTCACAGAACATATTAACTGGTCATTCTGCGCAAATTAGCTTAATAGTAGGCGAATACGGTAAATGACGATTTGTATACTGAGAGTATTTTGTTTGCAAGAAATGCATTTAACTACGTGTGTGTTAAAATACGCTTGGTGCGAAATGAATACACACTATCGTCGCTTGGTTCAAATGGAGTGTACTTACTCGATTTACTAATCGCATGTAATTATAGTTCGTATATAGAAACTATAAAGGTTCATAGTTACCAAACCGTTATAATATTACCGCTTTAAAGGCGTATACATGTAGTTTGGTCTATGACACAACCATTGTTTTATTACATATGTAGGGACGTTAAAGGAATATGTTTGTCAATTCGATAAATGGTTGACTAACCTGGAATGTCTAGCATTGCTTTAAAGCTTGGTTCCGGTTTAGCATCAGGCTGAGATGTTCCTTAAGATTCGAGACCACGTGATGGGTTTCCGGCTCGGACACTAAAATTTTAGAAAAAAACACTTAAAGGGGCTTAATGAAGGCATTTCCATCAGAATATTCATAATGATCTTTTCAAGTACAGAATAATTATTTATTGGCATTCAGACAAATAGTAAGGGTTTGTGTATAGCATATAAGCTATCACCAATTATAGAACAAGTATTACTACTTAAACTTACCCTTTTCTTCAGTCTGTGGTTTTGTCTTTGAATATTCTACGCCTTGCGGTTCTAAAAATAATGAAAGAAACAATATAAAAGAGTCATATGGCATCTAATCTAGACAAGACAATCGCTGACTGTGTCGGCCAATTATCGGTTTATATTGAAATGGTAAATAATATAATATGGACACATAATTTATTTTAGCCGGTCTCTTGAAAAATCGGCCATAATGCATGTGCGTAAAGTATCGTCCCAGATTAACTTGTAAGCCTTTTGTAAGTATTTTCTTAATCAAAATCCAGTCATCCGGAAAGTTTCGTCCCCGATTAGCCTGTGCGGTCTTCACATTATTATTTTGACAATCAACCGTTGACGAGCACAAAGGCGAAGTAAACTATGTTTTCTGTTCGTTTGCTATACCATGCAACACCAATATATAAGAATATCGTTTATCCCGGTATTCGGTAGATTGTGTAGCTATAGTTCTTGTCACATGGCTAAATACGTGTCTGATAATCATATTTATTATTATTTTTCCTAATACAAAATATACGGAAAACATGTTTGTATGTACTATAACGGCATCTATGTTATATCTGAATAAAATAGTTCGGTTTAAAATAGCATTTTTCTTTTTTCCATAATGCAATACAGTTTTCAAGACATTCGAGTTTATGCATTTTTTACAATCTATTACTAATGTTTAATTTCTAACTAATATTTGCACGTTTGTAACCAAATAATAACACGAAATCGACATCAAAAACACACATGCAATAGAGAAAAATTACATGCATATACAACAAATGTTTGTATATCAATAACTCGTAAAATCATTTATAGATACCTCAAACTTGGTATGATTGATTTGATCTTTAACCGAGTAAATAGGTTGACAACAAAGATATTTTCAATATGCGATCACATGCTAAATTTTTTCATCGTGAGATGTATTTTTCGCAACACATAATCCTTATTCCAACAATACACGCTGTTTAAACTTTTACAGCAATTGCGTCAGCATTTATTTTTGCTGTAACAAAAACGATAACGATAATTTCCAAAAGCGTCATTCGTCTTAGCTTTGCCAGTGTTATCATTGGAAGGAAATAGGTTTGTCAACGAAATGACGTTGTCAACGAAACACAGATTTCTATTTTTGTCAAATGAAGTGTATTGTCATTGGTCATTATCTGGTCCAAGTAACCATGGCAACCGCTAATAGAATACATTAACATGCCGTTTATCCGGGCTTACACAAATTTAAATCAAGTCTTAGACAATTTAGTCAATATTGAAACAATTCATTACAGTTCACCATGCTAGAATGACAATTATGTAGATTTAAGACGACAATGAACAGGTATTATACTTTTATAAAGACTTTTGAAAGAGAAAAAATATAAATAAAAAACGCTGACAGAAATACATTAAGCAAAAAACGAAACTACTTAAAAGCATGAGAATTATGGGTACATTGAAGCAACAACAAAATAATGTCAATATCTAAAATTATAATGTTCTTTTATTGATGAAATGATGCTTGTTTATAAGAAGGCGGATCTATTTGTTGATATATTTGATACTATGTTTTGGCATATAGTCTTCCTTGGTACATTACATACACATGTTACCATAATTTATAATGTAAAATATCCTAATTATATGAATTTGCATTAATAAACGTAATGGCCTTTTCCAACAACTCGAAAATCTGTTATTTATGAGAATTCACAGTCAAGTTTAATATAACACTACAATTTCAAGTTCAAAAACCATCACGACTTGATATAAATGGCGGGAAATGATTCATAAATTACTATTCTTGCTTTAATAGTTTCCATATTATTTCGAGAACGAAAACAGCGATGATGAGTTAAAGCTATACATGTCTATAAATTAATTGTGGTAACCGTTTCATCGCTTCCGCAACCACCATCCTTCTCCTCATCATCATGATCATCATCAACATCAACACCAACAACACTCTAATAATAGCGTTCAATTTCACCATCATCAGCAGCAGGATCAGTAGCAAAAGCAACAGTATCATGATTATTATAATCAAATTTCATTTCAATCTACTGTTCAATAATCATGTTTCAAATATACAAATAAATAACAAGTATGTTATATTTACTAACATTATGGATTGTTATTTTACAAGACATCCGTCAGTGTTTATTGCAAGGTAATCATATCTATGTTTGAAATAATTTTCCGGGTCAAAATGAAATGCAATCACTCTGCTGATATGTTTATGTTTTAAAAGTTTGCTATATCTGGCATCGGAAATAATTTTCCTGTCAGAGCGCAAAACATCGGTCATGAAATTGAGTCCAGTCATTTGTCAGAAAACCTCTTAAATAACAGGAACATATCTCTCTGATTTATGACAGTACAACAATTGCTTTATAACCTCGTCAACATAATTCTATAATAATTAATATTTGATATAACCGATTCATTGTGAGATTTGCTATAGCCAATTCATTGTTACATTTGCTGTAGGCAATGCATTGTTACATTTGCTTTAGCCAGTTTAATGTTACATTTCCTATAGCCAACGCACTGTAACATTTGTTGTAACCAATGTATTTTTACATTTTCTGTAGCCGATGCATTGTCACTTGTTCTGTATCTCATGCATTGTCACATTCGCTTTTGAAGATCAATTGTTACATTTGCTAAAGCAAATGCATTGATAAATTTGCTAAAGCCAATGCAAAGTTACATTTGCTGTAGCAAATGAATTGGTACATTTGGTGTAACCATTGAATTATTAAATAAGCTGTAGAAGATGCATTGTTACATTTGATGTAGCACAAACATTGTTACATTAACTTAAGCCAATGTAGTGTTATATTTTCTGTAGCCAGTGTATGGTTACATTTGCTATAGCCAATTCATTGTTACATTTTCCATACCCAATAGATTGTTGCCTTTGCTACAACCAACGATTTGCTAAATTTGCTGTTTCCAACGCATTGTTACATTTGGTTGTATCCAATGCATTGCTACATTTTGCTGCAGCCAATGCATTTGCCATCTTACATAGATCAACTACAGTGCATCGCTTTATGTTTGTCATATGGAACACTATTAAAGCGATTTCTACTAGATCTTGTTTATACAACAATTATCATTCACAATTGTTTTGCTCTTACTTGCGTGCACTAAATAATGAAGTCTCTTAAAAGCAGGCATTAATACCTGGCCATTATCAAAGTGAAATATCTAAAGTGCAAATGAACACATGTTACAATGCGTGATCATAGACTAATATGAACGAGTACAATAGAATGTTACCCACATTAATACTATAGGTTGCCTGTGTGTATTTCGCCTTTTCTTTTACATCTATGTAGTCCTTTGCGACTACTTGTTATAAGGCCCAAAAGTGTTTTCTTCATAAAAAAACGTTTTAGAAAAAAAAACGCGACGAATGTTCGGCAGCTTTAACTTCAAGCTTTGGAGTTCGTATATTTTGAAGTGGGGTCTAGTAATAATTTTTTTTTATTGGTTACGTGTCTGTAACATAGTATATACTTGGTCATTAGTTATTTCTTGATAATATAACAAAGTACCTGATTGGTCGGCGGTCGTCAAGGACTCAAGAGCTTTCTCTTATGATTGGAACTGAGATGTCAAGGCGGCCTTGTTCTGATCTGAAAGATAAATATAAATACATCGGTGATACATGTCATGTGCTGATATATAATAAGAGGCAGACAATAATAAAATGGGAAGGAATTTTAGAATTATAGGTTTCATGTAGGTGAAAAAAGGCGAACGGAAAGTGGAAATGCACTGAATTAAAAGAAAAGGAATACATACAATGACTACATCAATCACTATATGAGCGAAGGAATACGTGGGGATGATTTAACTTTCATGTAGAAGAGAAATGAGTAATTATTAAATATAAATTGAAAGCGTCCCGGAGGCACATCTTAGATTTACTTTAAATGAAATTCAGGTTGTTTACTTCAATCTACTCAGATATACCGATTAGATATTTAATTTCCCCAATGATTTTGTATGCGAATAAGGTCTTTAAAATCGAATGACAACACCTCGAGACTAATACATTTTACACGCACACGTTTACATGAAAGATAACTTAAATCAAACAAATCCGATTCTTTTCTTCGTGTATCGGCAAATCAGACGTTCCAAACGTCGTGATTTTTAATTCCTAACAAAAGCACCATCAATCCGAGAATATGAACGGGTTTGCTGACTGTTGTGGCCTGTAACTGACTGCAAGTTTGAACGAAATAATGGTTATTCGTGTTTATACATTTTCAATCAAAATACATAAATCTTGATAATAAAGATAAAGTTGTTAAGTCAGAATGATTAAGAAAAGTAAAACAGATGCAATTTGCTATATTCTTGTTTAACCTTTATAAAGTATAAGTATATGTTAGATACACACTTTGAAGCAAAAACTATTAAAATAATTCGACCTTCATTGGACTGAAGATAGAAACACTTGTGTAACTTAATGGAACGTCGGAACCCACACAAGGAATGCTTCTTGATTTACCGTGGGCGATTAGGTCGAGAAAATCTCGTATTCATAAGGAAGGTTCCGTATCCTAGTCCGTCAGGAAATGTAATCTATGAAGCGACACATTATTTTGAAAGTTGAATGCAGACGGGGTTCGTCTTGTCATATGTACCGTTACATGTTCGCTTCTGTCGTTAGTGCCGTTAAAACCGTTATCCGATTAAATGATCGCTGATTATTGGATTTCATTAGACGAGTTTTCCAAAGTGGGTTGTACATTTGTTGTTAACCGGTATTAGTTGTCTCGACAATATTCACGAACACGCAATTGTGTCAGCATTTTCTCCATCGGTTTATAATGAAGTGCAACGAAGCATTTAGGTAAACCCATAAAGATTCTTGAATTGGTAGGGTGATCTCATTTGTTTCAAGTTAAGTTATGAAGCCAACTATAATTCAGACAAACAGGTCCCAGAGAAGACGTGTATGACACGTACAGCAGTTTGACATTTTCATCACGTCATATACATCACGTTACAATATGAAATTCATATGAATGTTAAATGCCATGCGTTCCCTTGACAGCAATATGTTTTGTCTTCTTTACATAATTTTTCGATTTACAGCAATAGGTGAATTTGTATTTTTATAAACATGTCTAGATTTCGACAGTTTTTCATACGGCTCTTCAATACAATACCAATAAATATAAGGCGTGTAAATAAAAACTGTCAGACAACGACTGAACCGTTCACTATTTATACATGTACGGTATTTATTTTAAAATTAAGACAAAGTATTACTTAACACTTCTTAAGCGTTATTTCAGATACCTGAAAGGTCATTGAATAAGCATTTTGATTTGAGAATCCTTTTTTTTTTTCGTTTTCAGACAGTTTGTTATAGATCTTTTTCATTTTTAACTTTGTTTAAAGAGGCCGAGAGCATCCAATTAGAAATCTTAAGTTCATGATTAGTTAAATCGAAGAATCCTCTTAAGTTGTCGAACATATAATTCGAATTTGGCGTCGTGAAGACAGAAATTCTAAAACTTGATATTTCGCGGGAATTGAGTCAGACATTCGAATAATAAGGAATGTGGGCATTCCGGTAACATCACCCAACGTATAATAAATCCAAAGCCCTCTTTTTAATTTCCGATCGTACATTTCTTTCGATATATATTGACAGTTTCGCGGGGGCGAAATCCACGGAATCTAGAGCTTTTTATCCTGTCTTCCGTCTCATTATGAAGTGAACAATTCAATTAACGTGCCACCCCAATTACTTGTCGATTACTTGCCCCTGTACTTAAATTCTCTTTAATCGATAAGATGTACGGATTGAATCTTGCAAGGCGAGAACTTGACAGCGCCGAATAGAACACTTGTTGTTTTTTTTTTATTAAAGCTTGTAATCCCGTAGAGATGATGGTGTGGTCGTTAGGTGTTTGTTGGCGGAAAGTGTCATACCTGATTAGCCTGTTTTACCAGCGATGTTCATATGTAAATATCATATAGCAAACATATATCACAGCCTCAGAAAAACTGCAATTATTCAAAACTTTCTAAGAGAACACTCCCTGGCCACGCATGTGGCGACGGATGTCCGCAAGGAGTTTGATCGCTAGATGTTATTCACCGATACACGGCGGCCAATCTAATATCCGGGTTGCTCATAGGCGAGCTGTGTTATTTATCAGACATTGGTTCAATGACGGTTCAAGGATTCGAGAGGCTACCCTACCTTGTATGATACGTCTGTGAACCAGTCCGTTGTGTATTTCGCGCAGGCTTATCAAGGACAACACTTTCCGCGTTCATTAATTTTTTCGTTTAAAGGAAGTCTCTTCTAAACAGTTTAGGCTGAACGTGTCGTTCCTGATGAGCATGTGCAGACTGCACAGGCCAATCTGGGACGACACTTCACGCACATGCATTAAGCCCGGTTGTCCCAGAACGCAGCTCATATACGCTACGCAATATCGAAATAAATTATTCCGCCATATACTTGGTGATCACACTATCCGTCTCATCCGAGTTTAACCTTTCTATTTTAGCGCAATGACTTATGCTCGTTGCGTTGTCAATAACGTATAAAGTGGTCAAATTACAATTAATGTCTCCTAATTATATGACAGAGCCGCTTGTGATTTACGTGTATCGTGTTGACGTATTTCACAGCTTCATATGAAATCATCATGAACTCTGTTTCACAACGTTAACAGTCTCATATCACCCTTTAGTTAAACATGAAAATTCGTCCTAAATTAAGCCATTCAAGTCGTTTTCTCTATTATCACAGTTTTATGAATACATTCAGACTATATTCATAATAACGTCGCCATGAATACCGTTGATGACACATCATACTTGGCATGGCATAATTGAATGAAACAATCTCATAGTTCAATCTCTATCATGTTTGACTAATGCATACCTTTTTTAATTGTTGACCTAAAGCTCTTTAAATTACACTTATGTCGAAAAGTTACGCTGTCGTTAATATACTAACAAAACAATGAATTATTATTGAGCCGCGCTATTGGGGAAGCGGGCGTTATGCACGTGAGTAAAGTATCGTCCCAGATTAGCCTGTGCAGACTATATAGGCTGTTCAGCGGCGACTCTTTCCGCTTTTAAAAAAAAATCGTTTAAAGGAAGACTCTTCAAAACAAAATCCAGTCCATGCGAAAATCGTTTAGCTTCTTCGGACTGCATACTAGGCTAAAAGTCAACGATACTTTACGCTCAAGTCCAATTTTCACATAGACCGGCTCAAGTATATGACATTATCATGCTCCCAACATGCGCTGCCACAACCAATAAAACTAACATTTACTTCAATCATCACTGCCTCTTCTAACATAAAATAACACTAACAGCAACAAAAACATCGCCATGAGTGTTAATGTTCCTCATATCCGACATGATTGTAATGTATCAAGAACATCAGCAGTAAAAGAAAACAACAGCGCACATTAGGGAGAATACCAAATATTTATCATTTATTGTTTTTTTTTCCAAACCGGTTGACCTCTTGATTTATCTGTAAATATCCATTTTATTTCGCACATAAATGTGACTGTTTTCTGAATGCTTGAAAAAAACTAGACCTTAAATTGTATCGCCATGTAATCAGAAAATAAAGCGCTGTCATTTTATTACCATCGGAAATGCTCGACTGTTCTATTTTATCACGTGTGTCTGTCTCAATTTCCGTTTATATTATCTTAGATCTGTGATAGATGGTTTCGAATTTAAAACGACTCTGTTAATAATAATGAAATAATTTTTCGTGTCAGTTGTAATTTAGTTTTGATTTAGTTCATGTAATAGCGCTATCGTTAAGTGAATGATATTTTTCTTAAATTAGTTACTAAATCATCAAAAATGTCCAGACATATCAAAAAATACATTATTTTTTATTTACATCCCAGTTACAATGACCACTTCCATTTGTTCTCATTCTTCTCATCATTAACAACAACGACAACGACAAAAACATCATCATCATCATCATTCCCAACATCATCAACAGTACAACCAACAATAGAAAAAGACCTTCATCCTTATCAGCTAATATAGCAATTGAAGCGTCAGCAGCATCACTACCATTAACATCATAATGATACTGATTATATCACCGAGTAAAAATCAGCTAACTCGGACAAATACCATGATAAAAGCAAGAATTAGAGTTGTCGCATACCCCGACTTATATTCCTTTAAACATTTTATTCAAAAAAGAATATAACGCTTAAAAAGTTTTAACGTTGAATAATAATAAAAATAAATGAAATCCAATATGCCCCCTAATATTACGAGGGTATAAAACTGCGTTGTTCTCGTAGATTCCTTTGTTTTCTCGTTAGCAGTCTTACCACCATAATAAAACACATACAACCTTCTTTGAGTATGCCAAAGCGAACAACAAACAAGAATTATGGAACTCAATTCCGTCCCACTGTATCGTGGCGACTACAAATGAGATTTCATGGCAACGCCTCATCACAATGTTTTGGCCATCACGAAGCAACGGTGTTTTGTCTTTATGCGAGGAAAATAGGAAACTTTCTCGCAATATTACTACACGGCTAAGAAATAACATATATTTTCCGCAAATTCTACTGATGTTAGCTTCATTTCATAGGGTATAAATGTCGTAAAAAACATACGATTTAAGTAATTTCTTTTATTTTTCAACATTGTATAAATTAAGCTGTTTTTCCTTTATTATTATATTTTATAGTTATGCATTTATTCTAGTAGTAGTAGCAGTAGTAGTAGATTGTTGTGGTTGATATATGTAGAAGAAGAAGCTGAAGCATGTCCTGTTCATTTTTATTTTGATGCTGTTGTTACTTGGTTTTACTGAAGTTTGGTTATTTAAGCCCATAATGCAAACACTGAAGTTTGATTAAACGTCTATTTACATTTATACTTGCTTAACTTGCTTTAAAAAGCCAGACATCCGACCTAACAAAAACTGAATTCTTACACATAATTCTATATTGGTAAAACATTTAACATGTCAACGTCAGCTCAAGATCCACGAGCGATCATTGGGCGGTAATTGACGTCATCGCCAACAAACTGACACAACTCCCCTCCGAACTTGTCCTGTCATTTTTAATATTTTTATGACGTAGTTCGCCGAAAACCTACGGATGAAAACAAACAGGACAATACGCCTAGTGTAGAAATAGACTTTTTTTTTTTAAATGGTTAATATATTTATCTGTTTATTTTAAAATATAAACGCACATATGCATTTTTCTTTAAAATAACGTTACCTTAATAATATGGAGTTATTGTAACATTCCAACAGATATACTTAATTAAAGGTCTAAATGTCATGTTTCGTTAAAATAACATGTCTCCGATAGTTTTGAAAGAAAAATGAACAATAATTGAGGTAGGCGAAGAATACTTAACAAATATTGAAACTAAGTGTTTATTTTTCAAGTAATGGTTAGGTGTTTTTAGTAAAACATCGTTGATAGTTAATAGTTTAAAGTTCTCTAAATCGCAATCTGTTGTATTAAAGTAACGTAAAACATTTTATCACATGGTATACATTGTTTTCAATGTAATACAGACATTACGTATTTTTTTATATTACACATGTGTAATACAACATTTTTAAGCGTTTTCATTGTCTACATAGTCAATAACTAACCAATCGCATGGCTTTATTTTGGTGAAATGACGTCGTCAACATGAAATGACGTCACGATATTAAACAACATTTAGCTCTATCAGCATTTGTTTGGTCAATTAAGATGCATTTTATTTAGTTTGAAAGCATGTGATAAAAAAAAGATCTGACACTCGTTGTCATATCATACCATATTTTATTAAACTCGTTCAGGAAATTCGTTAGTAAAAAGGCGAGCTTACTAACAAAACTCCTGAACTCGTTTAATAAAATATGGTATGATATGACAACTAATGTCAGATCCTATATAGTTGAAAGCAAGTTATGCAACACATTACAAAGTATTTATACAACGACAAGTTGTCATGAACAATAGACCAACTTTTGAAATATTAGAAAAAAAAACATTTTATAAACATGAATGAACATCATCATATTTTATATGCTGTTAAAGTAAAACGTTATAAGCAACTTAACCACGATACAAAGAAGACGTCTAAATGAGTTAAGTGTTCAAATTAAAAAACAATAAATATTTATCTAAGAGCCTTGTTAATAACTACTGTAGCAATGTTGTTCTAATCATGCAAAGAAATATATCAATGAAAGCTTTTGATAAAGTAGAGAGCCAATGCATGATTTCAAAACATGGTTGTAATGAAGTATGCATACATGGAATTCAAAACCAAATGTCATATTATTTGTGAAAACTCGACAAAAACCAGCGACAATTGAGTTTAGTTATAACTAGAACATTTTGGTTTTAACACACGACTTCCTAAACGCAACAAAAATAGTTGGTCCATACAAGGGACGAACCCCTACTCTGCGCCAGAGTGCTGCTTATTTTAGAACAGTACAAGTATGCGTTATTATTAACGGGACATGTTCACAGATATTATTTTCTTAAGTATGCAATTGAATGTCTCAATATGAAGATTTCACATACCAAGCCATCGAAACTAAACAGTCAAAGTATAGTCAGACAATAAGTAAAATACGAAATGAAAAGACAATTTTCCAACCGTTAGCTAATGAATTTTATAGTCGGCCATTTAGTTTTGTTTTCATGCTTTTTTTTCTTTTTTTATTTTTAGTCGGTGATCCATGTGTTGTCAGAAATTGTTCCGACATCAACATAATTACCTTAATTTTCCCCAACATTAAGTATAACAAATTCAAAATGATAATGTTAACTTCTGGATATTTACTAACACCAAGAATTTATTGTGTCGTTTTCTTTGGCCTGAAATGGTAATTGGCTCTTTTTCTTAATAATTATTTTAATGTCGTAAATATGTCTAATTTTCTATGACACGTCTGTTCGGTTAATTCCATTAAAAGCTGAATTAAATATAAGTTGTTTGCTAACATCTCCAAACTATAGGTAGGTTGACCAAACTCTTCTTTGGTATATTTTTTCTTACTTAACACGAGTAAGAATCCATTAAAATAAGTGTGTAAAATGATTGAGTTCTTCAAACATATCGAGCAATATTTGATCTTCTGTAAGCATTAATTTAGCGAATATGATCCAATATGCAAAAATTATCAAAACCTCAACATTGATATCAAAGAGTTTCGGGTCGGTCGAAATAAAAAACGGTTTCCTTAAACCTTATTCGCCTTTTAGATGTTTCAGAAACTGTTTGATTAATTCGTAATAAGAGAAATTGTATGCTCCATGTTGAATGCAATCGTTCTCAAACGATAAAAACATATGCAATCATGTTATCACAACACTAATAAAATTAAAAACCAGTTGCAACATGCGCATACAGGTAAATATTATACAGGTATGTTATTATTTTAAAAACATCAAATACAATTGCTCAAACATATTTTTTTAAATAAAAGTAAAAACACGAGCCTTCTGAAGTTTCACAATTGATCAATTGCACGTGACGTACGTTATTGTTTAACCACGGAAAATGGCATTAACTTAATTGAGTAATACATAATCTGTATCATTTAATGTTAAATATTGTGTTGTGTGTTTTGTCCTGTATTGAATGGACGATCTGTCACTTGCATTAAATTAAAGACAATCGGCTGTTATCAGTAGTGTTTCTCTTGATATTTGTTTATTTCTTAAAAGGTCCTTTTCCGTAAAAAAATGATTCTATAAGTTTCAAACAATGCCCACACGTATAAAAAGTAACTCTTAAAACATACATATTCTATACATCATTTTAATCTCCTAGCAACAAGTAACATTTGTATCACAGCGAGTCCATGCGACACATCCACGCTTTATAAAGGCGAAAAAGAAGTTCTGTATTCGGTGTCCTGAATAAAATTTGGAGGGGGGTCGAGAATAAAAAAGGAACTTGTTGCGCCTATCCACAAATGTTAACACACTTTCGTTTGCGTTTCAACAATTTTAAAGACTGTATAGCTACTAGGGGCAGGAATGTGCATTAAAATTTGGTTACCCATTATACCTGACTACAATTCAATAGATCTGCCAAATTAAAAAATTTGATGACAAACACAACTTCTAAAAAGATTAATATTATTTGTATAAATATCTAAATCTGATCAATGCATTATGTTCTTTCTTTTTTAAGTTTTAAAATAAATAAATATCTCATGTCGTATTAGTCCATGAATCAACAATGTATAATTTACTTACACGACGGGTTAAATCATGACCGCATAGTTTGCACTTATTTCCACAAATATTTTGTCAAATGATGTAACGTACCCGCGTTCAAATTGTTTATAATGCTAGTATTGTGAAATGTGTAGGAACAAGAAGCACACACTTTATAGCTTTTAACACACACATATGACAAACAGAAACCAAGTCGAGTCGAAATGAGCATATATGCACGATGTTTTTCTTAGTTTGTGATCTTCAAAGCTCATAAGCCGCATGGAATCTTATGATAACAGTATACATCCATCTTTTTACGCAGAATTAAGCTCAAAGCATTCACAAATACCAGTTGCGTAAATTTACTTTCTTTCTTTCTTGGATTTCACATTTGCCGAGACTGTTCGACATTTCAAGCAAAACAACTTTACTGATTCTTATGAGCAAGAGTATGCTATTTGGGAGCGATTAACACCAGAGAAGGTATTTTCGTATTGTTCTGGATGCATCTACTGTCTTATACGATATGTTCTAACGAAACGAGTCAAACAAATATACACTTGATCCATATAGAGGTGGTACATGACACGACCACTAACAGCATTCATTCTAAAAAAAAAAACATTCTGGAATTTTCATTTTGTCTTCTTCTGTCGGGGACTTAACTAAAAAGGAAGACACAAATAATATACGTATACGATTTTGTATACAAAAATAAAATATGAAAATATATAGTCATTCAATTTTGTTTCAGTCACTATGATTGCCGATATAAAAGAATCGTGAACATATACATTGAACAAAAATACATTTTAACACGTGTCATCGTGTCAACGAAATTATTTTCGAAAAACCACTTGCTCCATATAACGTAAATTTTATGATACTTAACACTCGAGATAATCATATTCAAGCAGCAGTACCTTTCTCTTCTGATGGCTTCTTTGAGTTTTCCGCTGGGACTTCCTTGACAGCTTCCTTTAAGGTTGATTCTAAATTTGAAATAGAAGACCACTGTAGCCTCGTTCTGGCAAAACAGGGCTTCATGAAAACAAGTTAAGTGTACCAGAGTAGCTAGTGCAAAAGGTCCAATCTGATCCGAGATGGTACACACCGCGTTCAATGGACCACCTTTTTAATGTACGTTCTTGAGAAACGTAAAACACCAAAACTGGGACACGGATTAGCGTATATAGACTGCATAAGCTGATCCGTGACGGCACATAACAAAGCTCTGTACAAAAACTTTTTCCCGAAATACATCCCTAACGAAACGCGTCATTAATTATTTCACCGAAGCTGTTTCCCGCTTGACGCAAATTTAAAGACATCACTACAGATGTTTTCATTAATAAGTGCGCCTCAAAGATGACTTCATTAAATTTGTTTTCCGAGTGATGCTGTATTGATCACATTACTAAATTTATATTTTCGCAAGAAGCCAAACAGATGACGTCATTAAGTTTTATTTCCTCGAGGCGCCCCATGTATGACTTTACTAAATAGAGCCTCATACCTGCGGACTGCTTTGTCTGTTCGGAGGCCGTCGCCGCGTCCTCCGTCTCAACCGGAAGTGAGTCGATTCCCATGGAGATGTCTTGAGGCGCAATTCGAGGGGTCAGATCTTCAAAAAGAGCCTCAGCAAAAATGTCACCTGCAACGAAAATGGACTCGACTATAAATGCGCGCTTTATCAATCTGGGATATATTAATTAATCGCTCATTTACTTAACAAGAGAATCTCAAATAAAGTTAACAGACATTTCATACCCTTATCGATGTCAATCTGGTTACAAAGTTCGAGTTAGTGTGACGTTAATGTAAACAATTCCTACAAGGTCTGGTGGATGATGCTCAAATGTCAGATTAAAGCCATACAATTTCCTGACACTATTATGCCTCAGTTTACCCAGAATAATTGTGATATTCGCCTAACTTATACAAGTTCATATTCAAATTAGACCAATAACCGTAACTTTAAATGAAGTAATACCAAATAATACTCCAGCAAATGGTCATGTCAAGGAGGTTACAAGGTACAGTCAATATAGGACTCCCTATATTCGGCAATTCGGGGATTGCTGAAACATGGCAAAAGAGAAGATCCATTGAAACGACCGTTTATTACGTTAAGACTGAACATGTTGAAATTAAGGTTAACATAAGCAGTTTCAACAAAACAAAAATGACATCAAACATGTCGATTGTGTTAGTATTTCTCACAGCTCAAATCTGTGGATGCCAAAACGCTGCTTTAGAGTAAATGCAGATAGAAAAATCGGAATTCAAAAACAAAACTGTTATTTTTAATATTATTTTGTATTTTGCGCAAGTAAGTTGTTTGAAACTCTCCCTAACTATTGGAGTCTTAAATTATGTTCATTAAAGATTCGTCCATTATTATATGCAAATTGCAAAGTGTTTATCTGTTTTTGTTTAAAAGGTTAAAAGTTAAAAACGTGAAACTTGAGAACCGTATGCGCAAGCAGTTGTATGCAATTGACGTACAAAATATAATAAAACAAATGTTACATAATTGTGCACATACTGAAGTACAGTTTCAAATTCCGTTAAAACATGAAGAAAACATTTGTCATATCAATATAAGTTACATTATCAGACACATATTGCTATAATACTACTTATTTGGTTATTACTTGCAGACGCCCGCCTTTGATCACATTTAGATCAGTAATTGTAAACACGTAAACCACCGGGTCATTTGAGAAATTCCCTTGTGAATTGGTCAAATGAAACAGGCTAGGTATATTTCGTCATTAATATACCTACGGGAAATCACACTCGCATACTGCATATAACTTTCTTTGTTTATGCGAACCGAACAGCGAAACCAATTTAAAGTCTTTTTACTTTTGATCAGTCGATCGGCATCTGCATATTAGTATCCATTCCTATCGAAGTAATATATCAACGGTCGAACAAAGAAAACTACTTAAGCAACGGTCAATGCAAACATACAAATACGTGTCCAGAATGTGCTAGCTTTTGTGGAAGACAAAACAACAACACTAATCTAGGGAAATACCACACAATTTTTTCAATTCAAAATCCTGTCAAAACATGCATCTTCTCAACTGTTGAATGAAACTACAAAAGCTGTTACTCGCAACTTTACAAAGTTTGAAATCAAAATATATTTCGTACACAGAACGCTGCCCACATGTATGTACAGATGAAGGTTTTGATCCAAAAAGTGTAGATGATAAGATACATGTATGTGATTTACAAAAGTATTATATCGACCAGCTTTGTTTTTTACCAACATATTATTGCGGTTTCTAAAAAAGCGCCCAATTCCGGAGTTAAAATATTTGAAACAATGTCTCATAAATTGAAACTGGCGAGTTCACACAGCTGTTATCCGGTTTACACTGGGAACATGGGGCGTCCGGCCATCATGTCGTAGCCCTGGGGTACGAACTGGGCAGTCTGAAAATGAGCGTAGTTGACGTCATTTACAGTTATAACAATCTTACTAGGTCTGCAATGAAATTGATTCATAGTTCATACTTATATTAATTGACAGTTAAAACAAAGCTACGCGCTCTGTAATGAAAAAGAGGCCTAGTTGACGTCATTGAAAAACGTTGTTATGTTTAGATCCTTAACCAATCTGAAGGACCACTCTTGTGAATAAACCATTGAAATGCCATTCGCATCTCTTTGCATAATGTGGCTTCTCTAAGTCTTAAAATAACGTTTTAAATGCGAATACTAGTACTACGCATACCATGTGTAGCATACACCTACTGTGTACCATTAGTATAGCTAGAAAACCGCATACCATGTGTAGCATACACCTACTGTGTACCATAAGTATAGCTAGAAAACCGCATACCATTGTAGCATACACCTACTGTTTACCATCAGTATTACTAGTGCACCGCATACTATGTGTTTCATACACATACTGTTTAACATCAGTATTACTAGTACACCGCATTCCATATGTTCAATACACCTACTGTTTACCATCAGTATTACTAGTACACCACATACTATGTGTTGCAGAAACCTACTGTTAACCATCTGTATTACTAGTAGACCGCATACCATGTGTTGAATACACTTACTGTTTACCATCAGTATTACTAGTGCACCGCATACTATGTGTTGCATAAACCTACTGTTGACCATCCGAATTACTAGTACACCGCATACCATGTTTTGAATACACCTACTGTTAACCATCAGTATTACTAGTACACCGCATACTATGTGTTGCATAAACCTACTGTTGACCATCAGTATTACTGGTACACCGCATACCATGTGTTGAATACACCTACTGTTGACCATCAGTATTACTAGCATGTGTTGCATACACCTACTATTTTCCATAAGTATTACTAGTACACCGCATAACATACGCCAACTGTTAACACTTATGTCTGAGCTCAAAAGATAAAAAAAAGTCACTCACGCTGACGCCGTTTTTACTTCTCTCCATTTTGTTGAGCTTCTCCATGACAGCCATTTCGTATTCTTCCGCCTCCTCCGAGGAAATCCGCAAGAACACAATGTTACGCTAATGTTTTGGGGCATATGCCCTTTTTTCGCAGGACGCATCTTATTATGAACCGCTTCTTGCGAACATGGGTCATATACCTTATACTCGTGTTCCCTTCTTAAAAGAAATTCAGTCGAGGCGAAAAGTTTCGCGGACTTCACAGGCTTATCTAGGAGTACACTTTGCGCATGCATTACGCCCAATTTCCCCAGAAAGCAGTCACAAACGTTTTATATGCATGTGTTTATCTGAGTTTATTTTTTTTATCACCTCGGTAGCGTGTTTAATATGAATGGTAACGCTTTATTTTGTATAGTATTTATTACGTCTTTAATAGGTTAATAGAGTGCTCAGAGAAACAGACATTTCAAGTTAATTAAACATGTGAAATATCAAATAATAAAATTATTAAATTGAAATCTAAATTGCGTGTAAATAGTAACATCATCATGTGATAAGTGTTATTTTCAAGTAGATTTATAGGACCTAATTTTCAATTGAAGTGTTATCACGTGGAACCAGTTATGTGTTAAGATGTTCACAATCATGCACAGAACATTTAGTTTAGAAGACATCCATCGCATATTTCTCAACGACACCAAGAACAGTCCCTCATTTCTCGAAAAGAAAAGCAGAGATAGTTTAAACAACGTAATCATTAATTGTCAACGTTGGATTTATTTCAATTCATCAAATTACTACATCTTTGAGATAGTTGCATAAATTATTAACAGAAACGCGATTTTGACTTTATTTTTGTATTGATCACAGATTTAATTATCCGTTAATAAATAATTATCCTTTCTGAGCGTCTACATGCAGCCGGACATTCCTGTCGGCCATTATCGCGTGTCGTTCATCTCTCAGTTGTTCATGATTACATCCGGTTGAATTCTAAATATAGCTCATAATATTGTCATTGATATTGGGCGATGGCACGAAATTGACCGAGCCACTCCGCAAAGAGAACTGTATTCTGCGAAAATCGATAACATCTCGCGAGGTCTCCAAGAAGCTTACGTCACTGGTTTAATGTTATTGATGGTTGCGCGGGTAGCGAGCTGGTTCTCAATATTGAAAGATCGTGGGTGCGTTACAATCGCTTGTTCAATCAATGCGTTTTATAACAATTAATCGAATGCGTTATACATGTAAAATGAGAATGAAATATACAAATAATGTTAACCTGACAAAGCTATCTGCTGTAGCTGCATTATTAATATGGTCAGAATTAAATTCACAATGAAGAATTTATACTTAATTAACTGGACTTACTGGCTATAGAACGTACCGAAAACACAAAAGATATGATAATGTTTTTCATTTAACTTTATAATATGCGTCTTTGGGAAACATTGACCTATTTTACTTCTGTTAAGGCTTCCCTAAAATTATATATTAAAAAGAAAGAGTATCAACATAATGTAATTTTTAACAACTATCTGCTTGGTGCATTAATTTATATTATATTTATTTATGTAGAGTGCAAATAACAAAGTGTTGTTTTTCAAAACTGTTTAGTTCAGTTTAAACATATTTTATTGTATAGACACATTCATTTACGAACAATTACATATAATAGACAGTTGGAAGAACATGTATACAAATGGATTGGGCCTAGAGTTATACCAACATCATCGAAGGGCCCTCTCCATTATGACAGTTTATTGTAAAAGTTAACAATATGGGTATGCTAAGATACAGGTAAATCGGTAGTCCAATGTTGTGTGTACATACTTAATAAAGTAAAGTTATGTAAGGTAGAAGTAAAATACAACAGCCTATTAAAATAACAAAATTGTTTATACTGAGTAAGTGGCTAATAGAAAGTGTGTGTATACTTAATATTAGACGAAAGAGACAATAAGAAAAAAAAACACAAATAAAAAAAAGAATAACAACATAATTATAAACAAAGATACACATGTTTACAAACAAAAAACCCTGACCAGCTCGACCATAATCTTCCTTTCAACTTGATATAGACAAGCTTAAGGGGGTGCTTTTTATTACTGGTTACTTGATTGTTATACATTAAATCGTTTCGTCCGTTTGATAAATAACTGAACTTCTTGAAAGAGCTAACAGTTGTCGTCGTAGTTCAAATGTTGTATGCCAAACATGAGCTTCGATGCATTAATTGGGTGAAATATACGCGTGTTTATAAACATTTGTAAGCGTTCGTCCTGATAGCGCGAACAATTAAAGAAGTAATGATCTGCATCCTCGGTGTGGTAACCACAGCTACATTTGGTTGAGTCAGTTAGGTGATTTCCAAAAAGATGCGCTTTCAGATCACTGCATTGGTTTCTTATTCGAGCATGTATTACTTAGTATGTTCTCTCACCCTGTGAATAATATGCAGGGACTTTAGGTGCTTTCATTTTTTCCTTAAGTTTTGTTTTGAATTCGTTCAATGTATTAGAATTACGGATATCAGAATCAAGATCGTTCCATAGTTCGATTGCTGATGGTATAGCGGAGTTTGAGTATATTTCAAGTCGTCTAGGTAATGTAAGTAGATTATACCATTTCGTAGGTTATACGCGGAATTTTCATTTACGGTTAATAGAAACATGTCCGAAAGATATTCTGGTAGGGTACCCTTTGTGTGTTTGTAAATTAAAATTAGTTTTTGAATGCAGCGTCTGTGTTCCAGTGATACCCAACCAATTTCAGTCAATAAATTGGTTACAGATGACGATCTCGTTAAACCACTAACGATTCTAGCGGCGTCATATTAATTTTTTTCTAAAACATCTTTTTCATATTGTGTACAATTATCCAACATGACCGACGCGTATTCTAATAAAGAACGTAGCTATGATACAAATATTTGGTTAAGCGTTTGACGTTTTAATTTGAACTTAAGAATTCTCATAGATCCTAATATTTTAGATGCTCTGCAAAGAATAGCGTTAATGTGATTGTGCCATTTACCATTTTGACTGAACAAGAGACCTAGGTGTATGTGCGTTTCAACAAAGCCTAACTGATTGCCGTCGAAACTTAGTTGGGGTTTTGGCATGTCCAAAAATGAGTAAAAGACAACTTCAGTTTTGGAGAGATTTAAGGAAACCAACCATTGTTTGGCCCATGTATTGATTTTGGTAAGGTCATTGTTGAGGATCCTTTCCATAAAAGCATGGTCATTTGAGGTTACTGAAAGTGAGCTGTTATCGGCAAACAGACTTAAGTATCAAGTAGATTATCAGAGATGTCGTTAACATAGACAAGAAAAAGGTGAGGTCCTAAAACAGATCCTTGGGGTACCCTAGCTTTGATAAATATCTCATTGGAAAATGTGGTATGGACAAACACGCGCTGTGTGCAGTCGGATAAGTAATTTGATAACCAATTAAGGATATTTCTAGATATTCCATACTGACGTAGCTTGAAAAGAAGCCCTTTACGCCAGACGCGATCAAAAGCCTGGGAAATGTCGCAGAATACCATGCACGTGCTTTGTCTGTCGTCAAATGCTTTGTATATTTGACTATATACAATGTATGTCAATAAGTTGATATGTAGTCGAGTGACCAGGCAGAAAACCCGATTGATATTTGTAAATAAGTTTGTTTATATGCAAATGATTATATACATATTTAAATACTACTCGTTCCATTACTTTTTCTACGCAACTAATAAGAGAGATCGGCCGGTAGTTTGACGGTTGATCCTTGTTACCTTGTTTGAAGAGAGGCATTACGTTTGCCTTTTTCCAAGAGCTAGGGAATATGTTTTCTTTAATGGACCTATTAAATAAAATACAAAGCGGTTTACATATTTTTTCAATGTTTGTTTCAGCATTCGATGACTGACTTCGTCAGGACCGCTTTCTGTATTTATAATAAGATTATTTATAACGTCCTGAATGTTTTGTTCAGAAATGTTAAAATTATTTAAAATCACATCCGTTTTCAAATAAAAAGACGGCAAGTTTTCATCTCTGTCATCAACATTCGAAACAGAAACAAAATAGTCATTTAATGTAGTGGCCTTTTCAAAATCTATTATTGAAACAGACTGATCACTATTGATCAGAGGCGGTATTTTTTCACAGTTCGATGAATTGTCTTTTATAAGACTTTTGATAAGCTACCAATATTGTTTAGGGTTTGATGATGATATATCGCTTAAAGTGAATACAATAGAGTTAAAAAAACATCTCCTTTGCGTACATATTGTTAACCTTGTTTCGAAGGTTTTTAAATTTGCTCCAGTCTGATGCCTTTCCGGTAAGCATTGCTGTACTTTTATGGCGATCGCGCGAGCGAGTAGTTCTCCGAATTTCGGAATTATACTAGGGTTTGTCGTTAGGTCGAATAGTTACAAATTTATTTGGAATGCAGGACTTAACAAGAGACAATATTTATTCATAAATTTGTCGGTGGCAGTATCAACAGCTCCATGTTCTATTAATGACCAATCAGTAGACTCAATTAAATCATTCAATAACGTAAAATTCGCTTTTTTTTATTCCCATATTCGTCGTTTGTAGGGCTTTTCTACATTGAAATCGATTTTAAGGTGCACATAAGTTCCGTGGTGATCTGTTATAGTTCTGTCTGTTTAAAAAAAACCGGCATCAAAGCAGTGTTCGCTACTTGACAGAGCTGTGATATCCATTAGAGTGCTAGAGTTACTTGTAACACGAGTTGGATCTGTAATTATGTTTCGTGATTTATTAAGCGTCATTATATATTTAAGTTTGTGGTTTCTTGGATTCAGTTTGTCTTCATTTATATCACCAACAAGTATACTATGTGGAGATATTTTTTATTGCCTTTTCAATACAAATATTTAGCTTATACCAGAAATCCATAGTTGAGCTTGGTTGCCTGTACAAAGTGCATATTAAGAATATTTGTGAATGATCTTTGATTTTCACCCAGATATCTTCTGGCAGTAAAAGTTCTAGTTCAAGAATTCGTTGTGGACGTAAAAGCGATGAAGTATAGACAATAAACCCACCAGGATATGAATTGATGTCTTTTCTGAACACTGTATCGAAGCCCTCAATTTGTAATAAATCATCACCGATATCATGTGACAAGTGTGTTTCGGTGAAACATAAAATGCTATGTGTACATTCAGAAAATGGGTCTCGTATATAGCTCATCTTGTTTCTTATGCTTCGAATGTTTAGGTGAAAGACAGTGAGACATTCAAGGTTAAGAGGACCTGGATTACATTCAATATCGCCGGATAATAACAGGAGAAAACGTAAAGAAATTATATAGACACTAAATTGACTGGATGCTATAAAGTAGTTTTCATGAAAAAATGTTGGCAAATTCGTTTGTATAAGAGACATACCGCTGGCAAGTGTATAGATAGAGATGAACACTGCTAAGTTCAATGTACGTACATAATATAAAACATTGCAAAGCACGTGCATGGTAAAAAGCATTAATTGCGTCATAGATTGTTTGAGGAATGTGACATTAAATACAGGAGTTCTAAATGTCTGTCTCAAGTTGACACCCCGGTTTCGGTGAACTGTTATTCCCACAAGACTGTGCCTTTGATTACAGATTGCAATTTTATACGACTGAAACCTTAAGGCTAAATTCCATGAAAATACAGACGTATTGAGAAAATATACATTTACAACTGTCGACCCTGTGTAACATTTATATACTGGTGCATGTCTTTCAATAGCTTATTCCTCATCACACATCGCTCATGGCATTGAAATTCAACAATAATTGCGTTGGGTTTGTATATTTGACAAACGATTTCGAATGTAAAAGTGTATCAACTTACAACGTAATAATATAAAAATGAAGCACATATAAAATTATCTCCAGAATTACACATATGTGCGCTCGTTACATGATATCATAATTTTCACTTTCGTGTAATGGGCTTGCAAATGTCATCTTTAATGAAGACAAAAAATGCAGGAAAAACAAAAACATCATAATAAGACAAGACGCTATAAAACATGTCTAGCTGGCCTCTTTCATGTTTTCACAGAAAGAGAATTGACAGAATATAGCAGTTTGTCTTTAAAAAAGAAAAAATCAAACGACTGCAACACATCGAAGCAAGAAAAACGTTGGTGACGCAAGGCTTGTCATTTCATCGACTTACACATGCCGCTCAACGTAAAACCAAATAAATCGCATAAAAGATTTAAACTGGTCATGTGAACAGCAAATTCTTAATCAATATTTATAACGTTATGCAACGGTCGGAAGATATTTCGTGTTATGTTCTATTCCGACGTCACGCCACATCGTGATTTATTATAACCAAATATTGAACCCAGACCAATGTACATATAGCTCCAATGCACAAACGTGCGAAAAAAATCTTATCTTCTAGACATGCTACTTGGAATTCCACCGTTTTCAGGCAATGTGGTGTGACAATAATAATCAGGTCCAAGGCGATATTGTCAATATGACACCTTTATTATGTGCGGCTGATTTTATTTCCAAGATCCAAAGAGCGTAAAATTACTGTTCCACAGTTTTAAGACAGGATTTATTGTTTTAATTATGCCAATAACATCTGAGAGTGATAATATAACCATATCATGTCATCAATATTAAATGGGAATTTAAAAGATGCAGTGTCTTATGTCGGTGTTAAACTTTACTGTCATGTTATTATAGTTTCATGTTACATGTTCGGTATAAATTATGCATTCTTACATAAAACACGTATCATTTCCGTTGTTGAATTTATGTCTTGACGAAAACATTTATTAACTGTTAACTAAAGATGTACATAAAATGTAAGAAGTATTATCTGGTTTTGTTACAAACGTTGTTCCAAGTCAGAACATCAAAATACAACAAAAAATAACCAACCATATAGGCGTGATAAAAATCACCATAAATTCCCGCTACTGAACACTAGACGTCACAACACTTTATATAGTAACAACAAATTAAAGGCGTATACCACACTATGACACGACATAAATGGACTTCACGAAATGTTATGACTAAACAACATATTATGACATCAACAGGGCATAATGACGTCACGACACTTACCTCAGACGCCTCCACAAGGTCGTTTGAAAGGTTTTGGAATTCTCCCATCTCGTCTGTCTTGTAGAGATACTCCGCCACGACCTTGGGCGTGAAGTCAATATTAGGCTTGGCTGCATCGAAATCCTGCGAATACGAAAACAAGTTCAAACATTTTATTTTTTTAGTTTACCTTCATTATATTGTATCAGCTACGTTTGTTGATGGTGCTGATGACTTTTTCGAGTTTTAAAGCCGGCATAAGAGCTCGAGGCGAAACACTATGACGAACAACAAAATTGAACGCCACAGCACAAATTGACATTATCTTTTTATCTGAAAGCTTAAGGATTATTGGGCCAATGTCTAGTTGTTTGTTTTTGGCCAGAAATAATACAATAGTTTCATGTTTTCGTTAAACTATGAATCCATTACCCGTGAATTGGAATCATTGACAACTCCTTTGACGGTTATTCATGAAGCGGAGATTTAAACGCTATAACATTAAGTGAAGTTTGTTTGATATAAATTTTCAAATGAAAGTTTATTTTAGAAATATTGCCTTGAACCCGAAAAGGAAATTGAATCCGCTTATAGACACAGTTAAACTCCAAAACAGTATAAAGAAGAGAAGTTCTTGTCGAAAAGTATTTTAAACAAGGAAGATAAGCAATTGTTTAATTTTATATGTTTAAAAGTGGTAGTATACATATCACAAACAAGTGCTTGTTCAATCATTAAAATGATTGAATGTCCTTTCAATCATGAAAGTATTTAATATCATTATATAATTTGTGTCTAAATACCAACATCAATTAATTTCCAATCAAAATATACCAACCATACGAAAATGTTAAACCAAATGAAATTCACAAATGACAACTGAACATAAATCAAACGACTGTGATGACCTCATTTATAACTTATCTTTCACCAGTTTGCAAACTATAACAATAATTCTACATTTGCTCGAGTCGTAAGATAATGTCTTACAAACGAATAAACACTGATCAAACGATGGTTTTGATTCGCTTTAGAACGTGTCCTCTCTCATGCTGAAAATAATAATTATCATAGAACATTGCTTCATCGGCTCCAATCGATAGATAATATGTCACTTTTACAGTGACGTTACTGCATTAGCGTTTTGCTGTAAGTATAAATCGTTATGTACTCTACTTTGTTAAGTATCTGGATTTATCTTGATTGCGAAACAAACTAGCTCTGTAATTCAGTCTTAAACAATTTAAACATTGGACATAACTACTGGGATCTTTAATTCGTGGATCTGTCTACCCACATAATCAACGAAAAATTGTGCCTCACGAATTATATAGATTTCACAGAACATTTCAACTAGCATAACAGTTCAAATGTGAATTACAGATCAAATGAATACGTTGACTAGGTGTTCCTCCTTATTAGAGACATACGATGTTTGAAAACAAACACCCTCCAATATGTAACAAACCTTCAACGTAGCGTACGTGCAAATAAACGATAAATATCAAGGATTATCAACTTCAAGAAAAACTTGGTTAAAACGTGTTCCGTGCTGTAATAACTATGCAAACAATATTTGCGCGACACGTCGAATGCCTATTACCACATTCCATGTTCCACGAGTTTTATAAGCAAATGCGCATATGATATTGACGTTATACGTTAAACACGTATACTTCATACAAATACGTTCGTTCGCGCATTATTTCAATATGCATCACGTTAAAATATACGTCATGCCCAGTATTGTCATACATGCGATATTCTGAAACGCTTTACTTTAATTTTTATAGATTTCCTATAGTGTATATCAACTGATCAATACTACAATACAAGTAAATCTTAGTAAATGTAAAAATGTTAATGCTCAGTTGTCATAAATATAACATTAACTTACCTGATTTGCTTCTGTCTTTGTATCTTGTTTATTAGATATAACAATGTGGACACCTTTATCTGAAATGAAAATAAGCAGAACTTTATCCAGTGCATTAGTAGTTTATTATACAATTCTAAGTGATGTATGCAAAGATAAATTAGTTTGTAACATGAAAACATACATACATACGTCACAGCAAATATAGAATGGTCATTATGCGCCAATTAGCTAAATAGTAAGCGAATACGGTAAATGACGTTTTGTTTACTGAGAGTATTTCGTTTGCAAGAACTGCATTTAATAACGTTGATGTTCGAACACGCTTGGTGCGAAATGAATACACACTGTCGTGTCTCGGTTCGAATGGAGTGTACTAACTCGATTTACTAGTCGCATCTAATTATATTGCGTATAAAGAAACTATAGCAGATCATAATTACCAAACCATTATACTATTACAGCTTTAAAGTTGTAAATATTGGTCCATAACAAAACAATTTGAAAGGATTTGTGCAAATTTTATTGTTTTTTTTTTTTAATGTAGGGACTTTAATAGGATATTTGTTCAATTCGATAAATGGTTGAACAACCTGGAAAGTCTAGCGTTGCTTTGAAGCTGGTTTCCGGTTAAGCATCAGGCGAGGCCTTTGATTGGCTTAGATGTTCCTTTAGATCCGAGACCACGTGATGAGTGTCCGGCTCGGACACTAAAATATAAAAAAAAACTTAAAGGGGCCTAATAAAGGCAATTCCACCTGAATATTCACAATGATCTGTTCAAGTACAGAATACTTATTTATTGGCTAAGCATGCAGACAAATATTATCAGTAGGTGTATACCATATAAACTATCACCAATAATAGAACAAGTATTACTTTTTAAGCATACCCTTTTCTTCAGTGTGTTGTTCTTGATTTTCTGCACCGTTTATGTTTGAGTATGAAAATGATTTTGCCTTTGAATATTGTTTGCCGTGCGGTTTTGAAAATAAATGAAGAAACAATACAAAAGTCATATTGCATCTAATCTAGACTAGACAATCACTGACTGTGTCGGCCAATTATCGGTTAATATTGAAATGGTAAATACTATAATATGGGCACATAATACATTTTAGCCGTTCTCTGGAAAAAGCTGGCATAATTCATATGCGTAAAGTATCGTCCCAGATTTAACTTTGCACTTTACACAGGCTAACAACGGACGACACATCCCGCTTGTATGGACGTGTTCATTTAAAGCAAGTTTTTTTTATAAATAAAAATCCATTTATCCGAAAAGTGTCGTCTCTGATAAGCCTGTGCGGTCTTTACATTATTTGTTTGACAATCAACCTTTGACGAGAACAAATGCGGAGTAACCGAAGTTTTCTGTTCGTCTGCTATACCATGCAAAACCAATATGTAAGAATATCGTTTATTGCATCGCCGTTTCGTCATTCGGTAGATTGTGTAGCTATAATTTTTGTCACATGGCTAAACTCGTGCCTAATAATCATAGTTATTGTTATTTTTGCCAATACATATATCCGGAAAACATGTTTGTATGTAATATAACGGCATCTATATTATATCTGAATAAAATAGTTTGGTGTCAAATAGCATTTTCTTATTTCCATAATGCAATTCAGTTTGCAAAACATTCGAGTGTATGCATTTTTACAACCTATTAGGTATGTTTAATTTCTAACTAATTTGCATATTCGTAGCCAAATAATAACACAAAAAAGGCACCAAAAAACACACGCAAATGAAAAAAAATGGCATGCATATACAAACAATGTTTGTTTCTCAATAACTCGTTAAATAATGTTTAAATACCTCAAACTTGGTATGATTGATTTGATCTTTTACCGAGTAAATAGGTTGGCAACAAAGATATTTCCAATATGCGATCACCTTCTAGATTCATTCATCGATATTTTTCGCAAAAAATAATCATTATTCCAACAATAACCTGTTAAAACTGTGACAACAATTGCGTAAGCACTTATTTGCTGTGCGGCCGAGTCGATAACGATAATTTCCAAAAGCGTCATTCGTCTTTGCTTGTCCAGTGGTATCTTTGGCAGGAATAGGTTTGTCAACAAATTGACGTCATCAACAAAAAACAGATTGCTATTTAAGTCAACTGAAGTGTATTGTCATTAGTCATTATCTGGTCCATGTCACCATGGCAACCGCTAATAAAATTAACATGTCGTTTCTCCGGGCTTACGTCAATTTAATTCAAGTCATAGAAAATTTAGTCGATTTTGAAACAATTTATTTCAGTTCAGAAGGCAAGACGGCAATTAACAGGTATTGTACTTTTATTAAGACGTTTGAAAGAAAAATAAGGTAAGTAAACACGCTGACAGAAAGACATTAAGCAAAAAACGAAACTACTTAAAAGCATTAGAATTATTGGTACATTGTAGCAACAACAACATAATGACAATATCTAAAACTATAATGTACGTGCTTTTATTGATGATATGATGCTTGTTTATAAGAAGTCGGATCTATTTGTTGATATATTAGAAGCTATATATTTGCATATAGTCTTCCCTTGTAAACTATATATACATGTAATCATAATGTATAATTTAAAAAACGTAATAATGTAAATTTGCATCGATAAACGTAATGGCCTTTACCCACAACTCGAAATATCTGTTAGCAAGTCTTTGTAGCGTCTCTTTAAAATTTCAGTTCCTTTATGGGAATACACAGTCAAGTTTAATATAATACTACCATTTCAAGTTCAAAAACCATTGCGACGTTACATATTTGGCGAGAATTAATTCATAAATTACTTTTCTTGCTTAAATAGTTTCCGTATTCTTGCGCGAACGGAAAAAGCGACGAAGAGTTTAAGATATTCATGTAATTACTATTTTTTAACCACATATTCTTCTCAGATATTGTTACTATTTTCCTTAAATTAAAACCTGAATCGGTCAAAGACAAATACTTAGACGTTTTCCTTCGTATAATTTCCTGTGTCAAGAGAAATTGATTGCATAGAAAATTGGATCTCGATTTGAGTCTCAATTGGGTTAGAACTGTGCGCTCAAAGCAGAGATTAACATGACTGAAAAAGGTACCCATATCTAAATATTAATTGTGATAACCTTTTCATCGCTTCCGAAAAAACCATCCTCCTCATCATTAAAAGGAATACGTGGGGATCATTTAACTTACATGTAGCCTGCAACCCGAGTGAGTCGCGGTACTTAAGGAATATTCATTTGCGTCCATAAATCATCTTCAAATATCAGATAAATAATTCACAAGACACACATATCTGACTTAACTTCATTGGAAAATAGCCTTTTTATGACGAAAATCCTTCAATNATTAGTTAGACCCCAGGTAGAATATGCGTCCTCTGTCTGGAGCCCACATACCAAACATAATAGTGACAAAATATAAAAAGTACAACGTAGAGCAGTCCGCTAAGTGAAAAACAACTACTCATTCTACAGCAGTGTTATCAGTATGCAGACTGAACTTGGCTGGCAGACTTTAAAGGACCCACGTGACCTCTCCCGACTGACCATTTTTTACAAAATTGTGTATGGCTTGGTAGGCATTTCGCCGCCATCATTTCTTGAGAGGCCTATGAGGATGACTCTTCATATGCACCCACTCTCATTCAGTCAAGTCCATACATCAGCCAACTACTTTAAATATTCCGTCTTCCCTTACACTGTAGTTCTTTGGAACAGCCTACCTGCCTCAGTTGTACAGCATACAGACCAAGAGGGATTTAAGCGTTGCCTTAGCCCCTCACTACTCCCCAGTCGTCCCTGAATGCACAAAACAGTGTTTTTAACAGCTTTTAACCTATAAATATGTTTCTTCTTGTTTAACACTATCACACTTTTTATCTTCACCTCACTTTCATGCTTTGAAGTCTCCCTTTCAATGCTTTAAAACCTTTTATTCTTGCACTGACACGCGCACCTGCCAATAATACCCGCAAGGGGAGATCAGGCAGTATTGAAAGATAGAAAGATAGACATACACCCCATTCAACAAAAACAACCGAAACATCCTTCCTCAATGCAGGTGGACTACTTTTCTTACACACAGTCAGCATACGTCATCTGTGTCACTTTCAAGAGATGACTCTGAATCATAATCAACGAGTGGTAGTGGCCGTCCTGGTTTTTCTGGAATTCCAGATGTCAATGGCTGTTGCGTCTGCTGTTGTTGTTTGGCCTTATGTGTTCCCAACACTTTTTGGACCTTGGAGTCCCTCTTCACTTGCTGTTGGCGCAGTGAAATAGTGTTCGCCTCAGTTTGAAGATTCCCAACAATCTTCACTAGTGGGATGAATTTCTTCTAAGGACGCTGCACAACTTGTTTGATCTTTCTTGAATTTAAAAAACAAAGTTGCAGTGTCAGTTTCAGTCCTTGGTGCTGCCACCACCTCAGATACCGGGTCGCTCTCAGTCCTTGGTGCTGCCACCACCTCAGATACCGGGTCGCTCTCAGTTCTTGGTGCTGCCACCACCTCAGATACCGGGTCGCTCTCCTCAATGTGCACATTGGGATATATAGATGATGGGGCTGTCTGGACATCAGTAATGGCACTGGCATTGAATAGGTAAATGCCAGACTTCCTGAAAGCTGATGTAATATTTTCAGTGCAGAATGCCTTGGGAAGAGCTTAGCAGTGAGCCTAGCAATGTCTCTTGTAGTTATGGACATTCCTGGGTTGGCATGCATGAAGGCCTGACATTCCCTATTGTAGAACGCCTTCAGAGGTCCAAACAGCCCAATGTCACAAGGCTGTGTGAAGTGGCTGGAGTGTGGGAGAAAAACAAACAAAATAATGTTTCTCTCCAATTCCCATGTTGTCAGTGTCAGGGAGAGATGACTCTTGTGTCCATCATGTTAACCAATGTGACTGGGTTGTCATCCAGGTTCACATTCAAGGCTGCATAACGCGCTAAATGGCTCGTCACGTTCTCCTCAAAGATTTCCCTGTTTATCCAACCACTGTCAGACATTTTCCCCACGGACCCTGCAACCGCACCTTCTATGAAGCAGTCTTGCCACCTCTTCCCTGGAAAAATATAAAAGGGTGTGGCATGGTTGCCTAGAGCATTGATACCCCCGACCATTGTGACTGTCTTACAGCGTGGAGAGGTCACTGCTTCGGCTTAGCATCTTTCGCACATTTTTAGGAAGCCAATGCTCTGTGGAAAACTTGGTCTCGTCAACGTTTCATATGCGCTCTGGGGCATCAAGCAGACCATTGCAATGAAGAATGCTTCCTAGCTCCTCAAAGTTCCGGTCAATCAAAGCCTCCAATGCCGTCTTTGCTCACTGTAAGCCAAGCTTCTGAGGCTTTACAGCTTAAAGTTGGGCCCAACGCTGCATGTACCCATAGAACCAGTCCGAGCTTAGCTCCCCCTTGGCCCTGACATTCTTCCCCAGAGAACGGGCATAGTCTGCAGCCATGCACCTCACATCAGTTACAGAATACCCATAGCCGATATTGGCCATAAAAAAAATATGGTCTGCCAACTTTCTCTCCTCTTCACAGGTAAAGAGTGTCTCTGCTCCATGTTTACAGTTAATGTCAACATTTTGCCTTGTTCTATCCCTCAAGGTTGACTCCGAGACATTATACGCTCTTGAGGCTCTGTAAACGGACATTCCTCCAAGCGTAGCATCAAACGCTCTCTTGAGGTTGTTCTTATCGTAAGGCTTTTTCTTATGATTTGACTCTCTAATCTGAAAAACAATTTGAGTTTCATCTAAGTTCAACCCTCAAATCTATAAGCTAAATATTGAAGTGTTTATAGAGCCTGACCTATCGAAATAATTTTAAAAAATCGGTGGTGTGTAACCTCTTCACAAAGAGAATAATATTGGTAATGTCTGACCTAAGCAACCGCAAGCAGACGAACTTAAAAAGTGAAAAAGTTGAAAGGAAAATTTCATTTTAACATGGATTTTTACATTATTTTGGTTTAAAATGATGTTTAAAATCGTTTTTGGGTAGTTACTTACCAAAAATCTATTCATACTGGCAGCAAAAGATGTTTTCTGTCAGATTTCAAAAGTAGGTCACGCAGGTTTGTTTACAAACACAATCCAGAGGGCGCTTATGAAATACCGCGAGTCAAAACGACTCGCGACTCAACCGGGTTTGAGTATAGAAGAGAAATGCGAAATGAAAACATATAAATTCAAAGCGTCCCGGAGGCACAAATGAGAATTACTTTGAATGAAATTCAGAGCCGGGTTCTTTACTTAAATCTACTCAGCGAAACTAGTTAGATCTTTAATTTCTCCGACGATTTTGTCTGCGAAGTCTTTAAAATCGAATGAAAACACCTCGAGACTAATACAATTTACATGTACACGTTGACATGAAAGAAAACTTAAATCTAACAAACCCGAGTTTGTCTCCGTGTATCGGAAAATCAAACGTTTCAAATGTCATGATATTTAAGTATCTAACAGTAGCACCATAGTTCCGAGAATATGAACGTGGTTGTTGACTTTTGTTGCATGAAACTGACTAAACGTTTCAACGAAATAATAATAATTATTGTGTATATATTTCCAATCAGAATGCATTAATCTTGCTAAAAAAGATAAAGTTGTAAAGAAAGAATGTTTAAGTGAAGCAAAAGATGCAATTTCTTATATTCTTTTTTACCTTAATAAAGTATAAGTTAATGTGTAGATACAAACTTTAAAGCAAATAATATTCAAATAATTCAACCTTCATTGCACAGAAGATATAAAAACTTGTGTAACTTAATGGAACATCGGAACCCACATTTAGGCAATGCTTCTTGATTTAACGTGGGAGATAAGACATGGAAAATCTCTTATTCATAAGCAAGATTCCGTATCCAATTCCGCCCGAAAATGTAATCTATAAAGCGACTTGTTATTTTGAAAGTTCATTCAGACGGGGTTTGTCTCGTCATATGTACCGTTACCTGCTCGCTTCTGGCGTTAGTTACGTTATAACCGTAATCCGATTTAATGATCGTTTTTTTTTTCGATTTGATTTAACGAGTTTTTCAAAGTGGGGTGTAATTGTTTTGGTAGTCGGTATTAGTTGGCTCATCAATACTCATGAAATGAAATTCTGTCAGCATGATCCCCATCGGTATATAATGAAGTGACATTGATGCATTTAAGTAAACACATGAACATTCTCGAATTGGTAGGTTGATCTCATTTGTTTCAAGTTAAGTTATGAAGCCAACTATAATTCAGACAAACAGGTCCCAGAGAAGACGTTTATGACACTAACAGCAGTCTGACATTTTCATCACGTCATATACATCACGTTACAATGTGTCATTCACATGAATGTTAAATGCCACGCGTTCCCTTGACAGCAATATATTTTATTTGCTTTACATAATTTTCCGATTAACAATATCAGCAATAGGCATTTTTTTTAAAACCATTTGTCTAGATTTCTACAGTTGTGTATAAGGCTCTTCGTAACAATACCGATCTAGGTATAAGGCGTGTAAGAAACCTGAGTGAAAGGTCATTGAATAAGTATTTTGATTTGCGAATCCTTTTTCTATTTTTTTTTTCGTTTCAGACAGTTTGTTATAGGTCTGTTTCATTTTTAACTTAATTTAAGAATTCTGAGAGCTTCCAATTAGAAATATGAAGTAGTATCTGATTAGTTCAGTCGAAGAATCCTAGTAAGTTGCCGAACATATTCTTCGAAATCGGCTTCGTGAAGACAGAAACACAAAGGCTTGATATTACGCGAGAATTGAGTCAGACATTCCGAATAACAAGGATTGTGGGCATTCCGGTATAATTATCCAACGTATAATAAATCCACCGCCCGCTTTTCAATTTCCGATCGTATATTCCTCTCCTTATATATATTGACAGTTTTGCGGGGGTGGCATCCACGGAATCTAGAGCTTTTAATCTTGTCTTCCGTCTCATTATAAAGCGAACAATTATATTTACGTGCCACCCACATTACTAGGCGATTACCAGCCGCTGAAGTGAATTTATCTTTAATCGATTATATGTACTGATTGAATCGTGCAAGGCAAGAACTTTACAGCGCCAAATATAACACTTGTTATTTTAGTAAAGCTTGTAATTCCGTAGAGTTGATGGTGTGGTCGTAAGGTGTGTGTTGGCAGAAAGTGTCATACCTGATTAGCCTGTTTTTCCAGCGATGATCATATGAAAAATATCATATATCAAACATATATCACAGCCTCAGAAAATCTGCATTATTCAAATGTATCTAGAAAAACACTCCATTATCACACATATGGCTACGGATGTCCGCAAGGAGCTTGATCGCTAGACGTTATTCACAGATACAAGACGGTCAATCTAATATCCGGGTTACTCATAGGCGAGCTGTGTTATTTATCAGACATTGGTTCAATGACGATTCAAGGATTTGAGAGGCTCCCCTTGAGTGAATGAAACGTCTAAGAACCAGTTTTTTGTGTATTCGCTTAGGCTTATCAGGGACAACACTTTCCGCTTTATTAAATTTTTCGTTTAAAGAAATTCTCCTCTTAACGAAAATTCAGTTTAGGCTGAAAGTGTCGTCCCTGATAAGCCTGTGAAGACTGAAAGGTTAATATAAGACCACGTTTCACGCACATGCATAAAGCCCGGTTGTCCCAGAACGCGGCTCATACACACTACACAATATCGAAAGAAAGTATCCAGCCATATACTTGGTGATCACAATATCCGTCTCACCCGAGTGTTTGCTTTATGTTAAGAGCAATGATTTGTGCTATACAAATTCCCATCATGACATTGGCGTTGTCAATAACGTATATAGTGGTCAAATTACCATTAATGTGTCCTTTTTATAAGACAGGGTATTTTTTATTTATTTGTATCGTGTTGACGTTTTTCACAGGTTCATGTGAAATCAGCATGAACTCTGTTTCATAACGTTTTGCGTGACATATTACCCTTTTGGTTACATGAACATTTGTACTAAATTAAGTCATGTACGTTTTTTTCTCTATTTTCACATTTGTGTAAGTACATGCAGACTACATTCATGATAACGCCGCCATGAATACCGTTGACGACAAACCATACTCATCATGGAATAATTGAATGAAACAATCTCAGACTTCAAACTCTAAAATGATTTGACTTCTACATACCTTTTTAATAGTTGACCAATTGCATTTTTATTAACATTTTTGTCGAAAGGTAACGCTGTCGTTGATCTACTAACAAAACAATGAATTATACGTGAGCCGCGCTTTTGGAAAACCGGGCTAAATGCATGATCGTAAAGTATCGTCCCAGATTAACCTATGCAGACCAAACAGGTTTTTCAGTTTCGACACTTTCCGCTTTTATAAAAAAAATGGTTTTAAATAAAGTCTATCGTGAACAAAACATCAGTCCATGCGGTAGTTGTCGACCCTGCTAAGCCTCTGCAGACTGCACAGGCTAATCTTTGACGATACTTTACGCTCAAGCCCGGTTTCCACATAGACCGGTTCAAGTATATTACATTATCATGCTCACAACCTGTGCCTCCACAGCCAAAAAACTAACATTAACTTCAATCCTCTCTGCCTCTTCTAACATAAAATACCACAACCAACAAGAAAAACATCGTCATTATGAGTGTTAATGTTCCTCATATCCGACATAATTGTAGGTTATCAAGAATATCAGCAGTAAAAAACAAAGCAGCGCACATCAGGAGAATACAAAGTGTTCATCATTGAGGGTTTTTTATATGTCCAAACTGTTTGATCTCTCGATATTTTTGTTGAGATCCATTTTATTTCACACATAATTGTGAATGTCTTCTGTATGCTTGAAAAAACACGACCTTAAATCGTATCGCCATGTAATCAGAAAATAAAGCGCTGTGATTTTATTACCATCGGAAATGTCCGACTGTTCTATTCCATCACGTGTGTCTGTCTTAATTTCCTTTTATATTATCTTAGATCTGTGATAGATGGTTTCGAATTTAACACGACTCTGTTTATAGTAATGAAAGAATTGTTCTTGTTAGCAATAATTTTGAATTGATTTAGTTCATGTAATAGCGCTTTCGCTAAGAGAATGTTAGTTTTCCTAAATTAGTTACTAAATCATCAAAAATATGCAGACATAACACACAATACATTATTTGTTATTTACATCCCACAATGGCCAGTTACAATAATCACTTCGATTCTTTCTCATTCTTTGCATCATTAACAACAACTACAACGACAAAACACATCATCATCATCATATTCAACATCATCAACAGTACAACCAACCGCAGAAAAAGACCTTTATCATTATCAGCTGATATAGCAATTGATGCGTCAGCAGCGTCACTACCATCATAATGATACTGATTATATCACCAAGTAAAATCAGCTTACACGGACAAATACCGTGATAAAAGCAAGAATTAACACAAAGATGTCGCATACCCCGACTGTTATTCCTTTAAAAAAAAATCAAAAAGAAACATAACGCTCATCAATTTTTAACGTAGAATAATAACTTTTCATATCCATAACCTCATCTCATATGGATCAAATCGTGTAAGATATCTTGACAAAACAAACGACATACAGACAGACAGAGCGACGGACAGACGTCCAAGGGAAATTCAATATGCCCCCTAATATTACGAAGGTATAAAACGGCGTTGTTCTCGTAGATTCCTTCGTTTCTTCGTTAGCAGTCTTACCACCATAATTATAACACATACATCCAGCTTAGAGTATGCCAAAGCAAATATTTAACAGGAATAATGGAACGTTTTCCTTCCCACTGTATCGTGGCGACTACAAATGAGATTCCATGGCAACGCCTCATCACATTTCCGGCCATCACGAAGCCACGGTGTGTTGTCTTAATGCGAGAAAATTATTGCCAGAAAAATGGGAAAGTTTCTCGCAATATTACTACACGGCTAAGAAATATCATATAGGTTTCGCAAATTGTAATGATGTTAGCTTTATTTCATAGTGTATAAATGTTGTATAAAAACATACGATTTATGTTTTTAATTTCTTTTATTTTTCCACATTGTATTCATTTTGCTGTTTTTCCTTTATTATTATATTTTTTAGTAATGCAGTTATTCTAGTAGTAGCAGTAGTAGTAGATTGTTGTAGTTGATATAAGTAGACGAAGAAGCAGAAGCATTTACTGTTCGTTTTTATTTGATGCTGTTGTTACTTGGTTTTACAGAAGTTTGGTTATTTAAGCCCAGTATGCAAACACTGAAGTTTGATTAAACGTCTATTTACATTTATACTTGCTTAATTTGCTATACAAAGCCAGACCTCCGACCTAACGAAAACTGAATTCGTACACATTATTCTATATTTTGGAAACATTTAACAATTCAACGTCAGCTCAAGATAGACGAGCGATCATGTGACGGTAATTGACGTCATCGCCAACAGACTGACACCATTTCGCCTCAGAATTAATGTTGTAATTTGTACTATTTTTATATCGTAGTTCGTCGAAAAGGGGTGGATGAAAACAAACAGAACAACACGTTTAGTGTAGAAAAAGACTTTATTTGAAATGTTAAATATATTTATCTGTTTATTTTAAAATATAAACGCACATATGTTATTTTCTTTAAGATTACGTTACTTTAATAATACGGAGTTCTTGTTACATTCCAACAGATATACTTAATTTACGGTTTAAATGCAATTTTTCGTTTAAATAACATGTCTCCGATAGTTTTGAAAGCAAAATGATCAATAATTGAGGTAGGCGAAGAATACTTAACAAAAATTGAAACTTCATGTGTATTTGTCAAGTCATAGTTATTTGCTGTAAGTAAAACAAATCATAGTTAATAGTTTAAAGTTCTCTAAATCGCAATCTGTTGTATTAAAGTAACGTAAAACATGGGCTAAAAGCAAGTTATGCAACACGGTACAACGTAATTATACAACGACAAGTTTTCATGAACTATAGACCAACTTTGGAAATATTAGAAAAAAAACACATTTTATAAACATGCATGAACATCATCATATTTTAAATACTGTTAAAGTAAAACGTTATAAGCAACTTTGCCATGATACAAAGAAGACGTCTAAATGAGTTTAAGTTATGACTATGTTGCCCCAAAAAACGTTTTAAATGCGAATATTAGTACGCCGCATACCATTTGTTGAATACACCTACTGTGTTCCATAATTATTACTAGTAAACCGCATACCATGTTTTGCATTACCTAATGTGTACCATCATTATTACTAGTAAACTGCATACTATGTGTTGCATACACCTACTTTGTACCATTACTATAACAAGTAAACCGCATACCATGTGTTGCATACACCTACTGTGTACCACAAGTATAACTAGTACACCGCATACCAAATTTTGCATTACCTAATGTGTTCCATCATTATTACTAGTTAACTGCATACCATGTGTTGCATACACCTACTGTGTTCCATTACTATTACTAGTAAACCGCATACCATGTTTTGCATTACCTACTGTGTACCATTACTATTACTATTAAACCCCATACCATGTTTTGCATTACCTAATGTGTACCATTATTATTACAAGTAAACCGCATACCATGTTTTGCAAACACCTACTGTGCACCATTATTACTTCTAGTTAACCGCATACCATGTGTTGCATACACCTACTGTGTACCATTGCTTTTACTAGTACAACGCATACCATATATTGCTTACACCTTCTGTTTACCATTAGTATTACTAGTACACCGAATAACATACACCAACTTTAAACAATTATGTCTGAGCTCAAAAGATCAGAAAGTCACTCACGTTGACGCCGTTTTCACTCCTCTCCATTTTGTTGAGCTCCTCCATGACAGCCATTTCGTACTCTTCCGCCTCTTCCGAGGAAATCTGAAAGAACACAATGTTACGACTTATGTATGTCGGCATATGACCCTTTTTCGCACGACGCATCTAATTATGAGACGCGTCTTGCGAACATGGGTCATATCCCTTGTACTCGTTTTCCCTTCTTAACAGAAATATTTTCGAGGCGAAATGTTTTGTCCCTGATTAGCCTATGATTACTGTACAGGCCCATCTGCACGATACTTTATGCGCATCCATTAGACCCAGTTTCCCCAGCAACCAGCCCAAATACCCTCAAGGTCACGTACGTTTTATATGCATGTGTTTTGCTCACTTTATTGTTTTGATCACCTCGGTAGCGTGTTTAATATATATGGGCATGCTTTATTACGTAAGTATGCATTGCGTCTTTAATATATTAATAGAGTGCTCATGTTTTCAGAGAAATAGAAATTTCTAGTTGATTCAACATTAAACATGTGAAATATCAAATATTGAAATTATCAAATTGAAATCTAAATTGCGTGTAAATACTTTTCAGTTATAGTGTTTATCACGTGGAACCAGTTAAACGTTATAAGATGTTCACAAGCATGCAAAGAACATTTATTTAAGAAGACACTCATCGTATATTTCTCAACACCACACCAAGAACAGTCCCTCATTCCTCGCAAAGAAAAGCCGAGATAGTTCAAACAACGCAATAATTACTTGTCAACGTGAGATCTATTTCAATTGATCAAATTACTACATCTTTGAGATAATTGAATACATAATTAACATAAACGCGATTTTGACCTTGTTTTTTGTATTGATCATAGATAGAATTATCCATTAATAAATAATTATCATTTCTGAGTGTCTTAATGCAGCCCGGACAATCCTGTCGGCCATTATCGTGTGTCGTTCATCAGTCACGTGTCCATGATTACATCCGGTTATATCCTAAATACAGCTTATAATATTGTCATTGATATTGGGCGATGGCGCGAACTTGACCGAGCCACTCCGCAAAGAGAACTGTATTCTGCGAAAATCGATAACATCTCGCAAAGTTTCTAAGAAGCTTACGCCAGTAGTTTAATGTTATTGATGGTTGCGCGGATAGCGAGCTGGTTCTTAATATGGAAAGTCCGTGGGTGCGTTACAATCGCTTGTTCAAGCAATGCGTTAAATTATCATTATTCTAGTCCGTTATAATGAGTGCTTAATACGTCAAATGAGAATGAAATATACAAATAATGTTAACCCGACAAAGGTAACTGCTTTAGCTGCAGTATTAATATGGTCCGAAGTAAATGCACAATTAAGAATAAATACTAAATTAACTGGACTAACTGGCTACAGAACGAACCGAAAACACAAAAGATATGATATATTTTTTTCATTTAACTTAATGATATACGTCTTTGGAAAACATTGACCTATTTAATATCCGTTAAGGCTTCCCTAACATTATATCTTAAAAAAAGAGTTTCAACATACTTAATTTTAAACAACTAACTGCTTGATGCATTAATTTATATTATATTTATTTATTAATAGTGCAAATAACAAAGTGTTGTTTTTGCAAAACTGTTATTCCCACGAGACTGTGCCTTTGATTACAGTCTGCAATTTTATACGACTCTAACCTTGAGGCTAAATTCCATGAAAATACAGACGTATTGAGAAATATACATTTACAAGTGTCGACCCTGTGTAACATTTATATACTGGTGCGCATGTCTTTCAATAGCTAATTCCTCATCACACATCGCTCATGGCATTGAAATTCAAAAATAATTGCGTTGGGTGTGTCTATATGTTACAAACAATTTCGAATGTAAAAGTATATCAACTTACAAAGGAATAATTAAAAAAAATGAAGCACATAGATAATTATCTTCAGATAGTTTGGTAATTTAACATCTTGTCCTCGTCTACTGGGAGCTGTTAAAAGTCCTTTAAGTACCGACTGAACTTTGAAATACTATACACACCATATGTATTTGCGTCCATAATTAAGAGTACGTATTGGTGCGCTCGTTACATGATATCATAATTTCCACTGTCTTGTAATTGTAAAAATGCAGGGAAATCAAAAACATCATAAAAAGGCAAGACGCTATAAAACATGTCTAGCTGGCTTCTTTCATGTTTTCAAATAAAGAGGATTGGCAGAATAATGCAGTTTGTCTTCACAAACACAAACGACTGCAACACATCGAAGCAAGAAAACAAAGTGGTGAAGCAAGGCTTGTACTTTAATCGACTTGCAAATGCCGCTAAACGTCAAACCAAAGAAATCACATTTAAGTCACATTCAGGTTAAAATTGGTCATGTGCAAAGCAAATTCTTAAATAATAATTATAAAGTAATGCAACGGTCAGGACATATTTCGTGTTATTTTCTATTCCGACGACACGCCACATCGTGATTTGTTATAACCAAATATTGAACCCAGATCAATGTACATAGAGCTCGTATGCACAAAACGTGCGAAAAAAATCTTATCTTCTAGACATGCTACTTAGAATGCCACCGTTTTCAGGCAATTTGGTGTGACAATAACAATCAGGCCCAAGGCGATATTATCAATATTATGTGCTGCTGATTTTATTTCCTAAAATCAAAGAACGTAAAATTACTGTTCCGCAGTTTTAAGACAGAATTTATTGTTTTTATTATGACAATGACATCTGAGAGTGATAATAAAACAATATGTATGTCATCAATATAAAATGGGAATTAAAAAGATACCGTGTCTTATGTCGGTGTCAAACTTTACAGTCATGTTATTATAGTTTCATGTTACATGTTCGGTATAAATTAAACATTCTTACATAAAACACGTATCATTTCCGTTTTTAAATTTCCAATTAGGTCTTGAAGAATACTTTTATAACTGTAAACTAAGTATGTCATTAAAATGTTAGAAGTATTGTCTGGTCTTGTTACAAACGTTTTTCCATGTCAGAACATCAAAATACAAAAAAAAACAAAAACAACCATTTAGGCGTCATGAAAATCACAATTAAATTCCCGCTGCTGAAGACTCGACGTCACAACACTTTATATAGTAAAACCATATTAAAGTCGTATACCACACTATGACACGACATATATGCACTTCACGAAATGTTATGACTTAACAACATATTATGACATCAAAAGAGCAAAATGACGTCACGACACTTACCTCAGACGCCTCCACAAGGTCGTTTAAAAGGGTCTGGAATTCTCCCATCTCGCCTGTCTTGTAGAGATACTCCGCCACGGCCTTGGACGTGAAGTCAATATTAGGCTTGGCTGCATCGAAATCCTGCGAAAAAGAAAACAAGTTAAAACATTCTATTTTTTATTTTACCTTCATCATATTTTATAAGATACAGTTTTTGATGATGCTGATTACTATTGATGATGCTGATGACTATTGATGATGCTGATGACTATTGATGATGCTGATGACTATTTCGAGTAATAAAGCCGGCATTAGAGCTCGAGTCGAAAAACTATGACGAACAACAAAATTGGACGCCATAGCACAAATTGACATTATGTTTTATCTGAAAGCTTAAAGTTTATTGGGCCAGTGTCTAGTTGTTTGTTTTTGGCCAGAAATAATACAAAAGTTTTCATGTGTTCGTTTAACTGTTAATCCGTAACCCGTGAGTTGGAATCATCGACATTATATGATGTTGAAACAAACATAATCAAATAAGCTCCTTTGACGAATATTCATGAAGCGGAGGTTAACACGCTATAACGTTAAGTGAAGTTTGGTTGATATGAATTTTTAAATAAAAGTTTATTTTAGAAGCATTGTCTTGAACCCGAATGGGATAAATTAATCCGCTTATAGACACAGTTAAACTCCCTAACAGTATAAAAAACAGAAGTTCTTATCCAAAAGTGTATTATACAAGGTAGTTAAGCAATTGTTTAATTTGATTAACAAACACTTTTATATGTTTATAATTAGTATAATAAATATCACAGACAAGTGCGTGTTCAATCATTAAGAGGATTGCTGTGTCCTTTCAATCATGAAAATATTCAATATGATTATATATTTTCTCTCTAAATGCAAACATCAATTAATTTCCAATCAAAATATACCAATCATTCAAAAAATTATAAACCAAATGAAATTCACAAAAGACAACTGAACATAAATCAAACGGTCGTGATGATCGTATTTAGAACTTATCTTTCACCAGTTTGCAAACAATATTTATAATACTACATTTGGTCAAGTCGTAAGATATATCTAACAAACGATTAAACACTGATCAACCGATGGTTTTGATTCGCTAAAGAAACTGTCTACTCTTATGCTGCAAAATATAATTATCATTGAACATTTCAAGGTATGTTTCATCAGCTCGAATCGATAGATAATGTGTCACTTTTACAGTGGCTTTACTGCATTAGTGGTTAGTGTAATGAACATGCCTTTGTTAAGTATCTGGATTTATCTTGATTGCGAAACAAACTAGTGATGTCTGCGTGGTCTACAATGGATTTAAATGTCGTACAAGCGCTCGGTAATTCAGTCTTTAACAATTTAAACATTGGACATAACTACTGAGATCTTTTATACTTGGATCGTTCTACCCACATAATCAACGAAAAGTAATGACTCACGAATACTATAGATTTCACAGAACATCTCAATTAGCATTACAGTTCAAATGTGAATTACAGATCAAATGAATACGTTGCCTAGGTGTTCTTCCTTATTTGAGACATACAATGTTTAAAAACATACACCCTCCAATATGTAATAAACCTTCACCGTAGCTTACGTGCAAATAAACGATAAATAACACGGATTATAAACATCGAGAACTACTTGGTTAAAAGTGTTCCATGCTGTAAAAAACTATTCAAACAATATTTGCGCTACACGTCGAATGCCTATACCCACAGTCCATGTTCCACGAGTTTTATATGCAAATGCTCATGTGATATCGACGTTATACGTTAAACAAGGGATGTTCGTTCGCACATTATTTCAATATGCATCACGTTAAAATATACGTCATGCCAACTATTGTCATACATGCGTTTTTCTAAAAACGCTTTACTTTAACTTTATAGATTTTCTATACTAACTGATCAATACTCCAATACAAGTAAATCTTAGTAAATGTAAAAATATTAATGCTCAGTTGTCAAAGATATAACATTAACTTACCTGATTTTCTTCTGTCTTTATATCTTTTTTATTAGATATAACAGTGTGGACAACTTTATCTGAAATGAAAATAAGCAGAACTTTATCCAGTTCATAAGTAGTTTATTAGACAATTCTAAATCATGTCATCAACGCTAAATAAGTTTCTAACATGAAAACATACATACATACGTCACATCAAATACAAAATGGTCATCATGCGCCAATTAGCTACAAAGTAAGCGAATACGGTAAATGACGTTTTGTTTACTGAGAGCATTTCGTTTGCAAGATGCATTTAATTACGTTGATGTTCGAATACGCTTGGTGCAAAATGAATACACACTATCGTCGCTTGTTTCGATTGGAGTGTACAAACTCGATTTACTAGTCGCAATTAATTATATTGCGTATACAGAAACTATAACAGATCATAATTACCCAACCATTATAATAATACAGCTTTAAAGTTGTTTATGTTGGTCCATAACAAAACCATAATAAAGGATTTCTGCAAATTGTATTGTTTTATTTCAAATGTAGGGACTTTAATGGAATATTTTTTCAATTCGCTAAATGGTTGACCAACCTGGAATGTCTAGCGTTGCTTTAAAGCTGGTTTCCGGTTTAGCATCAGGCGAGGCCTTTGATTGGCTGAGATGTTCCTTTAGATCCGAGACCACGTGATGAGTTTCCGGCTCGGACACTAAAATATTATACAAACACTTAAAGGGGCCTAATAAGGCATTTCCACCTGAATGTTCACAATGATCTGTTCAAGTACAGAATACTTATTTATTGGCTAAGCATGCAGACAAATAGTATCAGTAGGTGTATACCATATAAACTATCACCAAAAATAGAACAAGTATTGCAACTTAAGCTTAGCCTTTTCTTCAGTGTGTTGTTCTTTATTTTCTGCACCGTTTATGTTTTAGTATGAAAATGATTTTGTCTTTGAATATTCTACGCCGTGCGGTTCTGAAAATAAAGGAAGAAACAATATAAAAGTCATATTGCATCTAATCTAGACTAGACAATCACTGACTGTGTCGGCCAATTATCGGTTAATATTGAAATGATAAATACTATAATATGGGCACATAATACATTTTAACCGTTCTCTGGAAAAAACTGACATAATGCATATGCGTAAAGTATCGTCCCAATTTTAACTTTGCACTTTACACAGGCTAACAACGGACGATACATCCCGCTTGAATGGACGTGTTCATTTAAAGCAAGTTTTTTTCTAAATAACAATCCATTTATCCGGAAAGTGTCGTCTCTGATAAGCCTGTGCGGTCTTTACATTATTTGTTTGACAATCAACCTTTGGCGAGAACAAATGTTCGTCTGCTATACCATGCAACACCAATATGTAAGAATATCGCTTATTGCATCGCCGTTTCGTCATTCGGTAGATTGTGTAGCTATAATTTTTGTCACATGGCTAAACTCGTGCCTAATAATCATAGTAATTGTTATTTTTGCCAATACATATATCCGGAAAACATGTTTGTATGTATGTATGCATGTTTGTATGTATGTATAACGGCATCTATATTATATCTGAATAAAATAGTTTGGTGTCAAATAGCATTTTCTTATTTCCATAATGCAATTCAGTTTGCAAAACATTCGAGTTGATGCATTTTAACAACCTATTAGGTATGTTTAATTTCTAACTAATTTGCATATTCGTAGCCAAATAATAACACAAAAACGACACCAAAAAACACACGCAAATGAAAAAAATGGCATGCTTATACAAACAATGTTTGTATCTCAATAACTCGTAAAATAATGTTCAATACCTCAAACTTGGTATGATTGATTTGATCTTTAACCGAGTAAATAGGTTGGCAACAAAGATATTTCCAATATGCCATCACCTGCTAAATTCATTCATCGATATTTTTCGCAACAAATAATCATTATTCCAACAATTACCTGTTAAAACTGTGACAACAATTGCGTGAGTATTTATTTGCTGTACCGCCGAGTCGATAACGATACTTTCCAAAAGCGTCATTCGTCTTTGCTTGTCCAGTGGTATCTTTGGCAGGAATAGGTTTGTCAACACATTGACGTCATCAACAAAAATCAGATTGCTATTTTAGTCAACTGAAGTGTATTGTCATTAGTCATTATCTGGTCCATGTCACCATGGCAACCGCTAATAAAATTAACTTGTCGTTTCTCCGGGCTTACGCCAATTTTATTCAAGTCTTAGAAAATTTAGTCGTTTTTGAAACAATTTATTTCAGTTCAGAAGGCACTTATGACAATTATGTAGATTTAAGACGGCAATTAACAGGTATTGTACTTTTATTAAGACGTTTGAAAGAAAAATAAGGTAAGTAAAAACGCTGAGAGAAAGACATAAAGGGGTGTTGCGGCAGTTTATTTAACCGATGATATATTTATAGCAACACCGATGCTATTATCACAACCCAATAGTTTTGTTATCAGAATCATCACAAATTAATGACCTAGTAAGTTCATAATAGGTACTCAGTGGTTCGATCCCAGGTGCGGTTAACTTTTTTTATTCTTTTTTTCTTTCTTTTATTTCATTCTTGTTTTTTTCCTGGAGCTCTTTAGTCCTGTTGTTTACATTTATCAATTTCAAGCATTTAATCACAAACTTCAAAACATGCCGAAATCTGTCAACAAGTCCCTGTTATTGATGATTAAGGTCGAGTTTGATACTGTATGGTCTTATGTTTGTGATTAGATATTGTATTAGTGTTGTGTTTTTAGTAAGCCTTTGTGATCCCAAATAAGATTGTAAACAATATATAATGTTTATGCATATCTCTAACAGTCTATGTTTCGGTACTTGGGTTTCGCCTAATTGCTGTATTGTAGTAAATTCGACATAGACGGTAGGGATAGTTAAACAAAAAAATCTCTGTTAAAAGTGCGGTGACCCCCTTTTTTATTTTTGTTTTATGATAACAATACGCAGATGAACATATTTAAGCAGTTTCGCAAAAAGTTATTAGAAAAAACATTTTTAAATTCCATTTTTGTGGTTAAAATAGTAAAAAAATTACGTTTTTTTGGGTGACATAAACATTATAAAAATTAAATTTCTTAAAATTTAACTTTTGTTCTCCATTTTTTTAGTAGTTTGTGGTTTAATTAAATGGTAAATGATATATATTAGCTTATATAATATCTACATGTTGCCAATTTCATAGGTTACATGTATTAATCATTTTTATGCAATTAGAGATTTTTCAGTTTTAACGAAAAAGTACATGTTATATAACGGCGAAAAAAATCAAAACAAGGCCGGTGACCCTATGTTTTTATTTCATTTTTCATATAGTATTTGTATGCAGTACTTGAATATAAATTTTGAGCAAAAGTTATTAGATGGAAAAAAANATCATCTTTTTTTTACTTCAATGGCTAACAAATAATAAACAAAACATTTGTTTTCTAATCAAATTTATCAGAGTAAAATATGATATGCGAACGAAAAACACAATAATATTCGCGTGTATCCAGTTGCACGTCGAGCAAGATGCAACCCCACCCGCACTTTAACCAGAAGTATTAGAGCGTCGTGAATAAATGATATTCATTCATCATTGATTCTATGTAATAAACTATATCAAACAACACCGTATGAAACTTGATTTACTTAGTAAATGTGTGAGAAATTAAAATTAAAAAAGAATTGAGAATAATTGTCTTAATGCGCAGGAAAGCTATTCTTTTTTATAAGTCTTAGTTTCGACACAAACATCACCAATTATGAGGATGTATCGCCAATTTTCCCGTATTAAGACTATTTGCGTGGTCTTAGAGATGATGGTCGATTCTTATTCTGAAGTTTAAAGGACACATATTGTTAAATAATTTTTCTTTGCTTCATAATAGTTGATTTGTTGGTGTTATTCCAATTTGATATCCATCCCGTTTTGATTCGAATATCCGTAAAAGCATACACTTATTGCGCAACCGGTGTTAAAGTATCCGAAAACGCATACACTTATTGCGCAACCGGTGTTACAGTGAAAACAAATTTGCGTGAAACGAAACTGCCGCGTACGTCCTTAAGAAAAAAACGAAACTATTTAAAAGCATTTGAATTATTGGTACATTGTACAACATAATGTCAATATCTGAAACTATAATGTACGTGCTTGTATTGATGATATGATGCTTGTTTATAAGAAGTCTGATATTTTTGTTGATATATTAGAAGCTATGTATTGGCATATAGTCTTCCCTAGTTAACCGTATATACATGTAATTATAATGTATAATTAAAACAAACCTAATAATGTAAATTTGCATCTATAAACGTAATGGCCTTTACCCACAACTCAAACCATCTGTTAGCAAGTCTGTGTAGCGTCTCTTTAAAATTTCAGTTCCTTTATGAGAATACACAGTCAAGTTTAATATAATACTACCATTTCAAGTTCAAAAACCATTGCGACGTGACATATTTGGCGAGAATTGATTCATAAATTACTTTTCTTGCTTTAAAAGTTTCCGTATTCTTTCGCGAACGGAAAAAGCGACAAAGACTTTAAGATATTCATGTCATTACTATTTCTTTTAGCACATATTCTTCTCAGATATTGTTACTATTTTCGTTTAATTAAAACCTGAATCGGTCAAAGACAAATACTTAAACGTTTTCCTTCGTATTATTTCCTGTGTCAAGAGAAATTGATTGCTTAGAAAATTGAATCTCGATTTGAGTCTCAATTTGGTAAGAAGTGTGCGCTGAAAGCAGAGTTTAACATGACATCGATTCCGATATATAGATCACTGAAAAAGATACCCGTATGTTAATATTAATTGTGATAACCGTTTCATCGCTTCCGAAAAAAACATCTTCCTCCTCATCATCATAATCATCATCAACATCAACACCAACAAAACACTAATAATAGCGTTCAATTTCATCATCATCAGCAGCAGGATCAGAAGCAAAAGCACCAGTATCATGATTATTATAATCAAATATAATTTTAATCTACTGTTCAATAATCATGTTTCAAATATACAAATTAAAAACAAGTATGTTATATTTACTTTAATTATGGTTTCTTATTTTACAAGACATCCGTCAGTGTTTATCGCAAGGTAATCATATCTATGTTTGGAAATAATATTCCAGGTCGACATGAAATGCAATCACTCTGCTGATAGTTTTTTTTAACAGTTCGCTATATCTGGCATCGGAAATAATTGTCCTGTCAGAGCGAAAAAACATCGGTTCTGAAATTGAGTCGAGTCAATTGTCAGAAACGTCATCAATAACTAGCAAACATCTCCTTGATGTATGACAGTACAACAGTTACTTAATTACAAAGTAAACATAACTATATAATAATATTTGCTATTACCGATTCATTATCAAATTTGCTATAGCCAATGCAGTGTTACATTTCATGTATGCAATGAATTGTTACATTTGCTGAAGCCAATTCAATCTTTAGTTTCAATAGCCAACGCACTGTTACATTTGTTGTAACCAATGAATAGTTACATTTGCTGTAGTCAACGCATTGTTACATTGGGTGTAGCCAATGGATCATTACATTTAATGTAGTCAAAGCATTGTTACATATAGTTTAGCATGTGTAGTGTTATTATTTATGTAGAAAGTGTAAAGTAACATTTGCATTAGCCAATACATTGCTACATTCGTTATACCCAATATAATGTTGCATTTGCTACAGCCAAAGATTTGCTAAATTTGCTGTAGCCAATGCATTGTTACATTTGGCTATATCCAATGCATTGTTACATTTTGTTGAAGCCAGTTCATAAGGCATCTTACATAGATCAACTACAGTGAATCGCTTTTTGTTTGTCATATGGAACAATATTTAAGCGATTTCTAATAGATCGTGTTTATATTGAAATTATCATTCTGAATAATTTTGCTGTTACATGCGTGCACTAATGAAGTCTCTTTAAAGCAGGCATTTATACGTGGCCATTATCCAAGTTTAAAGTTAATATCTAACGTGCAAATGAGCGCATGTTACAATGCGTCTTTATAGACTAATAAGAACGCGTACAATATAATATTAGCCACATTAATACAATAGGTTGCCTGTGTGTATTTCGAAATGTTTTACATCTTTTCGTAGTCCTTTGCGACTACTTGTTAAAAGGCCCAAAAGTTTGTCCTACCTTAAAACAAATTAAAAGCAAAAACGCGACGAATGTTTGTCAGCTTCAACTTGACGCTATTAGTTGTGACTATCAGATATTCTTTTCTTTATTTTCGTGTGGTGTTTGGATACCGAAAAACTCCATTATGTTCATTTATGGTGATCTCCAACCAAGCTCATATGCACAGGGAGTGGAACCAGAATAGGCTACTGAATTCTTATATTTCTAATTGTGTCTAATAATAAACTGCATTTGATTGTTCACGTGTCTGTACCATAGTATATAATTGGTCATTATTTCTTTCTTGATAATATAACAAAGTACCTGATTGGTCGGCGGTCGTCAAGGATTCAAGAGCTTTGTCTTTGATTGGAACTGAGATTTAAAGGCGGCCTTGATCTGATCTGAAAAATAAATATAAATACATCGATGATTAATGTCATGTGCTGAGACTTTAATAAAAATAATAAAATGGGAAGGAATTTTAGAATAATGGGTTTCATGTAAGTGAATAATGGCGGAAGGGAAGTCGAAATGCATTGAATTAAAAGAAAAGGAATACAGACAATGACTACATCAATCAATTTATGAGCAAAGGAATACGTGGGGATCATTTAACTTACATGTAGAAGAGAAATGCGAAATTAATACATATAAATTCAAAGCATCCCGGAGGCACAAATGAGAATTACTTTGAATGATATTCAGAGCCGGGTTCTTTACTTAAATCTACTCAGCGAAACTAGTTAGATCTTTGATTTCTCCGAGGATTTTGTCTGCGAAGTCTTTAAAATCGAATGAAATCCCGAGTTTGTCCCCGTGTATCGGAAAATCAAACGTTTCAAATGTCATGATACAGTAGCACCATAGTTCCGAGAATATGAACGTGGTTGTTGACTTTTGTTGCATGAAACTGACTAAACGTTTCAACGAAATAATAATAATTATTGTGTATACATTTCCAATCAGAATGCATTAATCTTGCTAAAAAAGATAGAGTTGTAAAGTAAGAATATTTAAGTGAAGCAAAAGATGCAATTTCTTATATTATTTTATACCTTAATAAAGTATAAGTTAATGTAGATGCAAACTTTGAAGCAAATAATATTCCAATAATTCAACCTTCATTGCACAGAAGATATAAAAACTTGTGTAACTTAATGGAACATCGGAACCCAAATTTAGGCAATGCTTCTTGATTTACCGTGGGAGATTAGACATGGAAAATCTCTTATTCATAAGCAAGACTCCGTATCCAATTCCTCCCGGAAATGTAATCTATAAAGCGACTTGTTATTTTGAAAGTTCATTCAGACGGGGTTCGTCTCGTCATATGTACCGTTACCTGCTCGCTTCTGGCGTTAGTGCCATTATAACCGTAATTCGATTTAATAATAATTTTTTTTTCGATTTGATTTAACGAGTTTTTCAAAGTGGGGTGTTATTGTTTTGGTAGTTGGCTCATCAATACTCATGAAATGAAATTTTGTCAGCATGTTCCCCATCGGTATATAATGAAGTGACATCGATGCATTTAGGTAAACACATGAACATTCTCGAATTGGTAGGTTGATCTCATTTGTTTCAAGTTAAGTTATGAAGCCAACTATAATTCAGACAAACAGGTCCCAGAGAAGACGTTTATGACACTAACAGCAGTTTGACATTTTCATCACGTCATATTCATCACATTACAATGTGGCATTCACATGAATGTTAAATGCCACGCGTTCCCTTGACAACAAATTTTTTTTTTTGCTTTACATAGTTTTCCGATTAACAAAATCAGCAATAGGCAATTTTTTTAAACCATTTGTCTAGATTTCTACAGTTGTGTATAAGCCTCTTCGTTACAATACCGATCTAGGTATAAGGCGTGTAAGAAACCTGAAAGGTCATTGAATAAGTATTTTGATTTGCGAATCCTTCTTCTTTTTTTGGTTTCAGACAGTTTGTTATAGGTTTGTTTCATTTTTAACTTAATCTAAGAATTCTGAGAGCTTCCAATTAGACATATGAAGTAGTATCTGATTAGTTCAGTCGAAAAATCCTAGTAAGTTGCCGAACATATTCATCGAATTTGGCTGTAAAGACAGAAACACAAAGGCTTGATATTACGCGAGAATTGAGTTAGACATTCCGAATAACAAGGATTGTGGGCATTCCGGTATAATTATCCAACGTATAATAAATCCATCGCCCGCTTTTCAATTTCCGATCGTATATTCCTCTCCTTATATATATTGACAGTTTTGCGGGGGTGGCATCCACGGAATCTAGAGCTTTTAATCTTGTCTTCCGTCTCATTATAACGCGAACAATTATATTAACGTGCCACCCACATTACTAGGCGATTACCAGCCGCTGAAGTGAATTTATCTATAATCGATTATATGAACTGATTGAATCGTGTAAGGCGAGAACTTTACAGCGCCGAATAGAACACTTTTATTTTAGTAAAGCTTGTTATTCCGTAGAGTTGATGGTGTGGTCGTAAGATGTGTGTTGGCAGAAAGTGTCATACCTGATTAGCCTGTTTTTCCAGCGATGAGCATATGAAAAATATCATATATCAAACATATATCACCGCATCAGAAAAAATCTGCATTATTCAAATGTATCTAGAAAAACACTCCATTATCACGCATATGGCTACGGATGTCCGCAAGGAGCTTGATCGCTAGACGTTATTCACCGATACAAGACGGTCAATCTAATATCCGGGTTGCTGATAGGCGAGCTGTGTTATTTATCAAACATTGGTTCAATGACGATTCAAGGATTCGAGAGGCTCCCCTTGAGTGAATGAAACGTCTAAGAACCAGTTTTTTGTGCATTCGCTTAGGCTTATCAGGGACAACACTTTCCGCCTTATTAAATTTTTCGTTTAAAGAAAGTCTCCTCTTAAAAAAAATTCAGCTTAGGCTGAAAGTGTCGTCCCTGATAAGCCTGTGAAGACTGCAAAGGTTAATATAAGACCACGTTTCACGCACATGCATAAAGCCCGGTTGTCCCAGAACGCGGCTCATACACACTACACAATATCGAAAGAAAGTATCCAGCCATATACTTGGTGATCACAATATCCGTCTCATCCGAGTGTTTGCTTTATGTTAAGAGCAATGATTTGTGCTAATTCCCATCATGACATTGGCGTTGTCAATAACGTATATAGTGGTCAAATTACCATTAATGTGTCCTTTTTATAAGACAGTGTCTTTTTTATTTATTTGTATCGTGTTGACGTTTTTCACAGGTTCATGTGAAAACAGCATGAACTCTGTTTCATAACGTTTTGCGTGACATATTACCCTTTTGGTTACATGAGCATTTGTACTAAATTAAGTCATGTACGTTTTTTTCTCTATTTTCACATTTGTGTAAGTACATGCAGACTACCTTCATGATAACGCCGCCAGGAATACCGTTGACGACAAACCATACTCATCATGGAATAATTGAATTAAACAATCTCAGACTTCAAACTCTAAAATGATTTGACTTCTACATATCTCTTTAATAGTTGACCAATTGCATTTCTGTTAACATTTTTGTCGAAAGGTAACGCTGTCGTTGATCTACTCACAAAACAATGAATTATAAGTGAGCCGCGCTTTTGGAAATCCGGGCTAAATGCATGATCGTAAAGTATCGTCCCAGATTAGCCTATGCAGACCGAACAGGTTTTTCAGTTTCGACACTTTCCGCTTTTATAAAAATTTTGGTTCAAAAGAAAGTCTATCGTGAACAAAACATCAGTCCATGCGGTAGTTGTCGACCCTGCTAAGCCTCTGCAGACTGCACAGGCTAATCTTTGACGATACTTTACGCTCAAGCCCGGTTTCCACATAGACCGGTTCAAGTATATTACATTATCATGCTCACAACCTGTGCCTCCACAGCCAAAAAACTAACATTAACTTCAATCCTCTCTGCCTCTTCTAACATAAAATACCACAACCAACAAGAAAAACATCGTCATTATGAGTGTTAATGTTCCTCATATCCGACATAATTGTAGGTTATCAAGAATATAAGCAGTAAAAAACAAAGCAGCGCACATCAGGAGAATACGAAGTGTTCATCATTTAGGGTTTTTTATTTGTCCAAACAAACAGTTTGGACAAATAAAAAAACCTAAATGATCTCTCGATATTTTTGTTGAGATCCATTTTATTTCACACATAATTGTGAATGTCTTCTGTATGCTTGAAAAAGCACGACCTTAAATCGTATCGTCATGTAATCAGAAAATAAAGCGCTGTGATTTTATTACCATCGGAAATGTCCGACTGTTCTATTCCATCACGTGTGTCTGTCTCAATTTCCTTTTATATTATCTTAGATCTGTGATAGATGGTTTCGAATTTAACACGACTCTGTTTATAGTAATGAAAGAATTGTTCTTGTTAGCATAATTTTGAATTGATTTAGTTCATCTAATAGCGCTATCGCTAAGAGAATGTTAGTTTACCTAAATTAATTACTAAATCAACAAAAATGTGCAGACATAACAAGCAATACATTATTTTTTACTAACACCCCACAATGGTTAGTTACAATAATCACTTCGATTCGTTCTCATTCTTTGCATCATTAACAACAACTACAACGACAAAACACATCATCATCATCATATTCAACATCATCAACAGTACAACCAACCACAGAAAAAGACCTTTATCATTATCAGCTGATATAGCAATTGATGCGTCAGCAGCATCACTACCATCATAATGATACTAATTATATCACCAAGTAAAATCAGCGTACACGGACAAATACCGTGATAAAAGCAAGAATTAACACAAAGTTGTCGCATACCCCGACTGTTATTCCTTTAAACATTTTATTTAAAAAGAAACATAACGCTCATCAATTTTTAACGTAGAATAATAACTTTTCATATCCATAACCTCATCTCATATGGATCAAATCGTGTAAGATAGCTTGACAAAAAGAACGACATTCAGACAGACAGAGCGACGGACAGACGTCCAAGGGGAATTCAATATGCCCCCTAATATTACGAAGGTATAAAACGGCGTTGTTCTCGTAGATTCCTTCGTTTCTTCGTTAGCAGTCTTACCACCATAATAAAACACATACATCCAGCTTAGAGTATGCCAAAGCAAATAACAAACAGGATTAATGGAACTCAATTCCTTCCCACTGTATCGTGGTGACTTAAAATGAGATTCCATGGCAACGACTCATCACATTTCCGGCCATCACGAAGCAACGGTGTTTTGTCTTTATGCGAGAAAAGTATTGCCAGAAAAATAGGAAAGTTTCTCGCAATATTACTACACGGCTAAGAAATAGCATATATGTTCGCAAATTGTACTGATGTTAGCTTTATTTCATAGTGAATAAATGTCGTATAAAAACATACGATTTATGTTTTTAATTTCTTTTATTTTTCAACATTGTATTAATTTAGCTGTTTTTTCTTTATTATTATATTTTTAGTAATGCAGTTATTCTAGTAGTAGTAGCAGTAGTAGTAGATTGTTGTAGTTGATATCTGTAGACGAAGAAGCCGAAGCATTTACTGTTCGTTTTTATTTGATGCTGTTGTAACTTGGTTTTACAGAAGTTTGGTTATTTAAGCCCAGTATGCAAACACTGAAGTTTGATTAAACGTCTATTTACATTTATACTTGCTTAACTTGCTATACAAAGCCAGACCTTCGACCTAACGAAAACTGAATTCGTACACATTATTCTATATTTTGGAAACATTTAACAATTCAACGTCAGCTCAAGATAGACGAGCGATCATTTGACGGTAATTGACGTCATCGCCAACAGACTGACACCATTTCGCCTCAGAATTAATGTTGTAATTTGTACTATTTTTATATCGTAGTTCGTCGAAAAGGGGTGGATGAAAACAAACAGAACAACACGTTTAGTGTAGAAATAGACTTTATTTGAAATGTTAAATATATTTATCTGTTTATTTTAAAATATAAACGCACATATGTTATTTTCTTTAAGATTACGTTACTTTAATAATACGGAGTTCTTGTTACATTCCAACAGATATACTTAATTAAAGGTTAAAATGCAATGTTTTATTTAAATAACATGTCTCCGATAGTTTTGAAAGCAAAATGATCAACAATTGAGGTAGGCGAAGAATACTTAACAAAAATTGAAACTTCGTGTGTATTTGTCAAGTCATAGTTATTTGTTGTAAGTAAAACAAATCATAGTTAATAGTTACAAGTTCTCTAAATCGCAATCTGTTGTATTAAAGTAACGTAAAACATGGGTTAAAAGCAAGTTATGCAACACAGTACAACGTAATTATACAACGACAAGTTTTCATGAACAATAGACCAACTTTGGAAATATTAGAAAAAAAAACACATTTTATAAACATGCGTGAACATAATCATATTTTAAATACTGTTAAAGTAAAACGTTATAAGCAAATTAGCCACGATACAAAGAAGACGTCTTAATGAGTTTAAGTTATGACTATGTTGTTTCGGGGTTTTTTTGTGTTTTTTTTTTCAAATTAAAAAATAAAACAATAAATATTTATCGAAGAGCCTTGTCAATAACTACTGAAGCAATGTTGTACTTATCATTCAATGAAATATGTCAATGAAAGCTTTTGATAAACTAGAGGGAAGAAACATGATGTCATGATAAAGAATGCATACATGGAATGGAAAATCAAATGTAAAAAACATTTGTGAAAACTCGACAAATACCAGCGACAATTGAGTTTAGTCATAGCTAGAACATTTTGGTTTCAACACACGACTTCCTAAAAGCAACGTAAAAAATAGTTGGTCCATTACATGCATGAACCCCTTCTCTGCGCCAGAGTGCTGCTTTTTTTAGAACAGTACAAGTATACGTTATTATTAACGGGACATGTTCACAAATATTATTTTCTAAAGTATGCACTTGAATGTCTCAATTTGAAGATTTCACATATAAAGCCATGGAAACTAAACAGTCAAAGTATAGTCAGATAATAAATAAGATACTAAATGAAAAAGACAATTCTCCAACAGTTAGGTAATGCCTATCACAGACGGCCATTAAGTTTTGTTTTCATTTGTTTTCTCATTTTTTATTATAGTGTGTGATCCATGTTTTGTAAGCAATTTTTCCGACATCAACATAATAACCTAAACTTGCCCTAACGTTAAGCATAACAAATTAAACATGATAATGTTTACTTTTGGGTATTTTATAGCACCACTTTTTTATTATTAATTTTTCTTTGGCCTGAAATGGTAATTGGCTCTTTTTTTAATAAATATTTTAATGTTGGAATCTGTGACAAAATGTCGCAAACATGTCTCTTTTTCTGTGACCTGTCTGTTCGGTTAATTGCATTTAAGCCTAATAAAATATAAGTTGTTTGCTAACATCTTCAAAACATAGGTGGGTCGACAAAACTCTTTTTTAGTATTTTTTTTGTACTTTACACGAGCAAGATTCCGCTTAAAAAAAGGGTGTTACATGACTGAGTACTTCAAAAACTCTATTCAACAATGATGTCTTCTGTAAACATAAATTTAGCGAATAGGATCCAATATGCAAAGTTATCGAAACCTCAACCATCGATACAAAAAGTTTTGGTTCGGTCCTATAGAAACAAATGACATTTTAGCCTTATTCGCCTGTTTGATGTTTCCGATACTGTTTGATGAATTCGGAATAAGAGAAATGGTATGCTCCATGTTGAATGAAATCGTTCTCAAACGATAAAAACATATGCAATAATTCAGTTTCTTTTGATAAAAAAGCGAAACACGAAATAAGACTTATTATGAAAGTAAAATTTCATTAAAATATCAACATATACATGTTATCACAACAGTAATAAAATTAAAACCCAGTTGCAACATGTGCATACAGGTAAACATTATACAGGTATGTAATTATTTTTTAAACATCATATATAATTACACAAATATATGTTTTATAATAAAAGCAAAAACAAGGGTCATTCTAAAGTTTCACAATTAATCAATTGCACTTGACCAACGTTATTGTTTAACCATGGAAAGTGGCATAAACTTAATTGAGTAAAATATAATCTTTATCCTTTTATGTTAAATATTGTGTTGTGTGTTTTGTCCTGTATTGAATGGACGATCTGGCACTTGCATTAAATTAAAGACAATCGGCTGTTAACAATAGTGTCTCTCCTGCTATTGTTTATTTCTTAAAAGGTCCCTTTCCGTAAAAAATTATTCCATAACTTTCAACAAATGTACACACGTATAAAAGGTAACTCTTAAAACATACGTATTCTATACATCATTTTAATCTCCTAGCAACAAGTAACATTTGTATCACAGCGAGTGCACGCAACATATCAATGCTTACAAAAGGCAAAAAATAACTTCTGTGTTCGGTCTCCTGAATGAAACTTTGGGAATGGGTTAGAAAAAAGGGAACGTTTTTTGCCTATCCATAAATGTTAACATACTTTCCTTTGCGTTTCAATAATTTTAAAGACTGTAAAGCTACTAAGTGCAGGAATATGCATTTACATTTTGTTACCCATTATACATGATAACAATTCAATAGATATGCGAAATTACAGAATTTGATAAAAAACAAACCTTTTGCACTTATTTTTACATATTAAATGACGTAACGTTCCCTCGATAAATTGTTTCTAATGTTAGTATTATGAAATGTGTAGGAATAAGTATAACAAACTTAATAACCTTTAACACACACATATGAAAAAACAAACACCAAGTCGAGTATAAATAAGCGTACATGCACGATGTGTTTCTTAGTTTGTTATCTTCAAAGCTCATAAGCCGCATGGACTCTCATGATAAAAGTATACATGCATCTTGTTTTCACAGAACGTTGCTCAAAGCATTCACAAATACCAGTTGCATGAATGTACTTTGTTTTTCTTTCTTTTTTTTCACAGTTGCTGAGACTGTTCTAAAGTTCAAGCAAAACAGCTGCACTGACTCTTATGACCAAGGGTATGGTATCTGGCAGCGCTTAACACCAGAGAAGGTATTTTGGTATTTGTCTGGATATGGATACATCTACTGTCTTATACGATATGATGTGACGAAACGGGTCAAACACATATACACTTGATCCATATATAGATGGTACATGACACGATCACTTCAAGCATTCATTCTGTAAAGAAACATTATGGAACTTCCGTTTTAATCTTTACATTTTCATTTTGTCTTCTTCTGTCGGCGACTTAACTGAAAAAGAAGACACAAATTATATACGTATACAATTGCGTATGACAATATAAAATATGAAAAACATATAGCATTTGAATTTTGTTTCAGTCACTGTGATTACCGTAATAAAAAACAACTTATAAATATGCATTAAACACAAAACAAATTTGTACACGTGGCATCGTTTTATAGAAATTATTTTCAATAAACCACTCGTTCCATAACGCAGATTTGATGATCCATAAAATTCGTGGTCATCGTTTTTAAGCGTCAATACCTTTCTCTTCTGATGGCTTCTTGGAGTTTTCCGCTGGGATTTCCTTGACAGCTTCCTTTAAGGCCGATGCTGAATCTATAATAGAAGAACAATAGAGCATCTTTCTGGGAAAACTACGCTTAATGCAAATGCGGAAAGTGTCGTCCGAGGTTAGCCTACGCAGTCACGCACTCGCCGTGATACAAATATTACTAGACTTATGAAGCTGACACTCGGTACATCTTTATATTAAGACTGAAGATAATTTATAAAAATGGTACAATTTATAGAATTGTCATATATTACATTTATATTCTAACTTAAATAAAAGTAGGTCGTCGAATCAGATAAAGATTTTTGAGAAACGTACAATACGTTATTGACTTATTTATTTATACGTTGTTTCCGCGAGACGCCCCATTATTAATGACTTAACTAAATAGAGCATCATACCTGCAGACTGCTTTGTCTGTTCGGAGGCCTTCGCCGCCTCCTCTGTCTCAACCGGAAGTGAGTCGGATCCCATGGAGATATCTAGAGGCTCAATTCTAGGGTTCAGGTCGTCAAGAAGGGCCTCTGCGAAAATGTCACCTGGAGTATATGGACTTGACTATAGATTATTATTGCGCGTTTAATCAATCAGTGATATAAACATTAATGTCTTATTAACATAATGATGCGAACAAGTGTATTTGTAAGTTACAATAAATTTGCATCGATATTGGATGTCAACGGTTACAAAAGTTAAATGAAAGAAAGATAAACATCACTCAATTCCCACAAGGTATGGTGGATGAGGTTTAAATGTCAGACCAAACTTATCGAATTTCTAATTCAATTATATGTTTCAGTTTATCCAGAATTATTCGGAAAGTTCGTATTTAAGATAGACAATAACCGCAACTTCCAATGAAGATAATACCAAGTATAGCTTCAGTAAATTGTCAAGTGAAGGACGATACAAGGTCAAGTCAATGTCAGGTCAAAGCTTAGTCACTGCTCAAACAGGATAACATTGACAAGGACATACTAATCATAGAAAACGCATCTTCTCAGTTCATGTAGCATTATATTACAGGGAAATGTTTATGGCCATAACAAGATTAAATCACAATCACAAAGGTCATATTAATTTAAAAGCCAGTATCAAGTCAAGTTTAAAGATTAATGACGATTTTTTTTAACACGCCAGACTGATAAGGAAACAATCTATGCTTCTAACGCAGACTGGATCAAATATATGCCTTCATTATTTAAATAAATTGTACGTCATGGGCGATTTAATGTCAAAACAAAATGAAAAAGATTTATAAGAGGTCTTAAATAGTCAATGTGAAAATAATGTAGATACAATGATATCGCAAGGCAAAATAGAGGTCACATTAAGAAAACATACATTTCAGTGCCAACTTCCAATTAAAATCAAGCCATTTATATTTCATTGTCAGCTCAAGGTCAAGTCACAGAGTTGTCAAAACACAGGTCAAGAACAACGAGTCACTCCTCAACATAGTTGGCCCTGGTCAATGCATTGTTAGGTGTCGGTTTTTTCCAAAATAAAGTTATGGTTACTGCGAGACTACTAACCGAGGATAGCTCGGACCTGTGCTTCGTCGTTCGGGTTGTCGTCCTGGGAGACGTAGTCCACGATGTTGTTCAGAATCTCTTCTGCCTCTGGGTCGTCTAGAAATGCAACAGTGAAACCGTCATTAAAGTATCAGTTTATAATACATTTGTTGGATCTCCATATAGCATGCACGTTTTCATGATCTAAAAAACTGTTTTTAATTGGGTAACTGTCATCATCATCATCAGCAGCAGCAGTAGCATCATAATCATCATCATCATCATCATCTTCATCATCATCATCATCTTTATCATCATCATCATCGTCATCTTCATCAACAACAACAACAACATCACATTACATCACATCATTATCATCAGCAGTAGCAGCAGTATCATTATCATCATCAGCAGCATCAGCAGCAGCACCCTTGCGATGTAAAAGGTGACCAGGTCGATTGACAATCACGGACAAAGTGCATAGGTGCCGAAGTGTCATTTACACATTATTCTTTATTATACATGAATCAAACACGACAAATGCGAAAATATGGACATAGTAAATGCAAGTTTCAATCGCCCGGTATAGAATTAATCCGTAAATTGGTTGTCACGAAGAACAAAGCTAAGCAATTTCGACGGTTGTTGGGAGTGTAGCGGTGTTTGCAAAGGATAACAAATCAACCGTTTAGTTGTCAAATGTGATAAAAATTCAACGGTCGTTTGCCGTGTGTTTGATAACCAAATACCTTATAAACTAATAACTACTCATGGAAAATGCAAACCGAAAACGTTTTTAGTGTATGTGTTTATGTATATATAGTATACATGTGGATATATAGTTTGAACCATCCACCGAGGACTTTGATATAGGAATATGGGCTTCTTTCGGATATAGTTTATATACAATGCTAGTTTCAATATTTTACTATACCTGTTTCTATAACATTGTAAGACAATTCATACCTGATTGTATGGGATCAAAAGAGTCCCACACACCAGTTTATATGACATCGCAACGATAGTCATACCAGTTTATATGATATTTTAAGAATGTATCCATACATGTTTCTATGGCATTTCCAAAAACTCTCCATACATGTTTCTCTGATCTCGCAAGACTATCTCCATACATGTTTCTATAGGATTGCAAGACCATCTCCATACATGTTTCTGTGAGATTGCAAGGCCTTTTCCATACATGTTTCTATGAGAGTGCAAGGCCATTTCCATACATGTTTCTATGAGATTGCAAGACTATTTCCATATATGTTAATCTGCCATCGCAAGACTATGTCCATGCATATTTCTATGAGATTACATGACTATCTACATACATGTTTATATGAGATTGCAAGGTCATTTCCATACATGTTTCTATGACATTGCAAGACTTAATACATGATTTATGATATTGCAAACAGATCTCCATTCGTTTGTCTATGACATTTGAAGAATATATCGATACATGTTTCAATGACATTGCAACAATATCTCCTCGCATGTTCCTATGAAATTGTGATAAAAACGCACAAAATGTTTATATAACATTTCGAGAATCACGCCGTACATGTTTGTATTGCATTGCGATAATAGCTTCATACATGTTTGACTACCCCGTACCCTTCTATACAATTGCAAGAGTATACCTTTATATGTCATAGAAAGACCATACCTCTTTCGATTGCTCTAGTCAGCCACTGGTTTAGGAGGGTGTTGATCATATCGTCCAGGGACACGGGTTTCTTGAGGAGGTAGTTGATATACGCATTCTCGTCCTCTGTCGCACTCGGGGCCGTGTTGCCTCCGAAGCCGTACAAGGGGTAAACGTCATTTGGGGACTGCTTAAACATGTACAAAGAGAATATGCATAAAAGGACAGTTTAAAACGTTAAGACTGGACATGAACAACTTGAAATTTAGGTTAACATAAGCCGTTTCAACAAAACAAAAATGACATCGGTTTTGCTAGTATTTCTCATAGCACAAATATGTGGATGCCAAAATGCTGCTTTAGAGTACATACAGATAGAAAAATTAAACACACTGTTATATTAAATATTATTTTTTATTTGTGAAAAGTCAATTATTTGAAACAATCGTTTAAACAAATCGACCAGCTTTGTTTTTACCAACATATTATTGAGGTATTTAAAACAGCGCCAAATTACGGAGTTAATATATTTGAAACAATGTCTCATCAATTAAAACTGACGAGTTCACGCACCTGGTATCCGGGATACACTGGGAACATGGGTCGTCCGGCCATCATGTCGTAGCCCTGGGGTACAAACTGGGCAGTCTGAAAATGAGCGTAGTTGAGGTCATGTACAGTTAAAACAATCCTACTAGGTCTGCAATGAAATTGATTCATAGTTTCATAGTTCATATGTTGATGTATTGACAGTTGAAACAAAGCTACGCACTCTGTAATAAAAACGAGGCTTAGTTGACGTCATTTAAAAAGGTTGTTATCTTTAGATGATTTAACAATCTGATAGTCCACTCTGCCAGTGTTTAACGTTATAGTGGAATACGTTTGTTGTGCATTAACCGTTTAAATTACATTCGCCTGTTTTTGCATAATGTGACTGCTTTGTGGCCCCAAAAAACGTTTTAAATGCGAATACTAGTACGCCGCATACCATTTGTTGAATACTGTGTTCCATAATTATTACTAGTAAACCGCATACCATGTTTTGCATTACCTAATGTGTACCATTATTATTACTAGTAAACTGAATACTATGTGTTGCATACACCTACTTTGTACCATTACTATAACAAGTAAACCGCATACCATGTGTTGCATACACCTACTGTGTACCACAAGTATAACTAGTACACCGCATACCAAATTTTGCATTACCTAATGTGTTCCATCATTATTACTAGTTAACTGCATACCATGTGTTGCATACACCTACTGTGTTCCATTACTATTACTAGTAAACCGCATACCATGTTTTGCATTACCTACTGTGTACCATTACTATTACTAGTAAACCCCATACCATGTTTTGCATTACCTAATGTGTACCATTATTATTACAAGTAAACCGCATACCATGTTTTGCAAACACCTACTGTGCACCATTATTACTTCTAGTTAACCGCATACCATGTGTTGCATACACCTACTGTGTACCATTGCTTTTACTAGTACAACGCATACCATATATTGCTTACACCTTCTGTTTACCATTAGTATTACTAGTACACCGAATAACATACACCAACTTTAAACAATTATGTCTGAGCTCAAAAGATCAGAAAGTCACTCACGTTGACGCCGTTTTCACTCCTCTCCATTTTGTTGAGCTCCTCCATGACAGCCATTTCGTACTCTTCCGCCTCTTCCGAGGAAATCTGAAAGAACACAATGTTACGACTTATGTATGTCGGCATATGACCCTTTTTCGCACGACGCATCTAATTATGAGACGCGTCTTGCGAACATGGGTCATATCCCTTGTACTCGTTTTCCCTTCTTAACAGAAATATTTTCGAGGCGAAATGTTTTGTCCCTGATTAGCCTATGATTACTGTACAGGCCCATCTGCACGATACTTTATGCGCATCCATTAGACCCAGTTTCCCCAGCAACCAGCCCAAATACCCTCAAGGTCACGTACGTTTTATATGCATGTGTTTTGCTCACTTTATTGTTTTGATCACCTCGGTAGCGTGTTTAATATATATGGGCATGCTTTATTACGTAAGTATGCATTGCGTCTTTAATATATTAATAGAGTGCTCATGTTTTCAGAGAAATAGAAATTTCTAGTTGATTCAACATTAAACATGTGAAATATCAAATATTGAAATTATCAAATTGAAATCTAAATTGCGTGTAAATACTTTTCAGTTATAGTGTTTATCACGTGGAACCAGTTAAACGTTATAAGATGTTCACAAGCATGCAAAGAACATTTATTTAAGAAGACACTCATCGTATATTTCTCAACACCACACCAAGAACAGTCCCTCATTCCTCGCAAAGAAAAGCCGAGATAGTTCAAACAACGCA
>VMBQ01000960.1:206335-224648 GCA_007657795.1 Dreissena rostriformis | reverse complement strand
CCAGCGGACTTTATTTAGTCATACAGCGTGTTGTATAAAGTAATCACCAATATAACCGCAACGTTCTACACAGCCGTTCCCAGTGGGCTGGTACCAGACGTTACGTGATGTCTGACATTATAGGTCAAATGGCATACATTTAAATTTAACTTGATTTCAATACAACTGCACGCAGTCTACGTGGCGTGTATATTAGGCTCCGCCTACCATTAACCAATATGTTATCATAGTTATAGAATGCTGTGTAATATTTAAACTCTTGTATATGCAATATTTGAAGTATTAATTTACCAACACAGCCCCTATGTCAGTTATTTAAAGTATTCGTCTTCTAGCCATATCAATATGATTAAAAGCTTTTTAACACTAGCTATATCAATTGTTTGGAAAGCTTTTAAACACTAGCCATAGTCAAAATAGTGAACGTTTTAAAAAAAAAGAAAACTCTCCGGAACATGTACCTTTTGAAACATTTCATCACAACGATTCTGTTTTTATTAAATGGTTCATAGTTTAGCAAAATAACGATTTGCAAAATAACTATGATAGATTCAATGCATTATGTTTGAACAAGCGGAATAACATTCCTAACTAAGAGAAATAATACAAAAATTAGTGTATAAATCGATTATCATCATTTGAAATCGGTAAAATTATATATCGATTTTCAGGCTTTTACTCGAAAATTTGGAAACAACTTTGTGTACTGTTATAGCGTATGTTTCATTTATTTAATAAAAACCTATAACTTGCGCGACGCAATGGTATCCGATAAGCTTTTGCTTCCAGATGTCATGGATTCGAATCCCGGGTTCGGGCACATTTTTATTTAACCTTTCTTCTTGCTGTTATAATAAGTTAAGACTCTTTAAAACATTTAAGATTTCTTAGTTAGCAAATCTAATGTCTGTTTTCATAAATAAGGAAAATCTGTGAACTAGCCCCTTTAACAGGCACATGGCAATTCATAGGTATATCAAGTTTCATGATATGATCATATTGAGTAATTCTTGCAAATGTCAATTTTTTTTATTTTCCTGCGTAAGTACGTATGATTGAACGAATGAACCAAAAAAGGGATTGACAGGCAGACACAAGGCCAATACATTTCCACATCTGAATACGGAGCTTCATAATAATTTCTTATGCTGTTGTTGAGAAATTAAAATATCAAGTATAATTCTATTTGTAGAAACATATTAACAGTGACATGACCTTTACTCTTTGGTGAAAAGCGAAATATATTTAATACTTTCTTCAAGACCTTTTAGAAGTATTCCAAGTTTTATTCCAAGAATCTTCAGGTGTTTTTTTCCAGATAAATCACAGACTCCACCTATATGAAAAGTGTTTTTTTAATATACTTTTGCGGACGGACAAACGGATTGTCGGTTGAACCGACTGACGGATTAACAGACAGACGTACAGAAAACCTACAGCGGAGAGCTTATACCAAGTTTCATGATAATATTTTATGTTACTACAATTTTAATTGTTTGAGTCTGAAAGAGGGAGGGATGAGCAAAAAAGGGATTGAAAAACAAACATACAAAAATGTTACATGTGTATGTGTATACCATGTTTAATAATAATAATATTTTTTGCACTGTATACATTATTACACGTTTGATTTTTGTTCTATTTTTTTATTAAGATCGACTTGAACTGTGAATAAATGTAAAAAAAAATCGCGCATACACTTTTTATTGTCCTATACAAGTGTACCAGATTTCATCTTGAAGTTTCTTCAGCACTTATGCTGAGAATTTGCAAAACCAATGTTTGTGGACAAATGGACTGACGGAGTGACAGATGGACGGACGGAAGTACGTAAAGACGGACGGAAAATAAACCGATTGTCCCCGCTAGTGAAAGCGATAGAGGACTTATTGCGCTTTTCTAACTGCTTTATCCATCCATCCATTTGATCAAATCCATCCATCCAGCCAACAAACATTCAATTAATCCATGTTATACACAAACAAATCATTACTAAAGCTACCCCGTAGACAAGCATTTTACACAACAAGTAATCGTTCATTCATTGTTTTCCTTTATTAAATACTGCCATTTTTTACCATTTCCTTCCCGACGGATCCCAGACAAAGTGTATCCACCTGACGCCCGTCTGCCTTACAAACCTGAATCATGCGGTCGAATAAATTTAGAATAATCCACAGAACCGCGGGAACAAAATTTCTTATGCTCAAGACGAAAATTGTCGCCAACAATCTATAAACAGTACATTATGTAATGATGCAGTAGAAAACATTGCACACGTGTTCTGGTACTGCCTCTATACCCAAGAAATTGTTAAATTTGCTGTTGAAATTATCCAGAGAAGTAGACCTAGCTTTTCTACTTATCTGACATGTCAGGGTCTAATACTTGGAATTACAAATTCAAAAATGACTGATATAAATATTATGTGACTTGAAATTAAACGGTACATCTTTGATTGTAAGAATAAAAAAAAGAAGTCCTAAATTGTAAACAGCATGAAACAAACATTTGAAATGAACAAAACTACAATAAAAACAGAAGAACAATTTAAAAACTGGTCACTAGTCAAAATATTTTCAGACATCCCTAACAAGTACTTTATTAATCATAGCACCTAACATAAATAGTGTTTATCACACATTTATTTTGTTAAGTCTGCTTTATAATTGTAATATACACAATGCAACTCAGCAATTAATTTATCTTTCTTATGTGCATATTATTTGTAGAAAGAAGATATGCATGAATACATGTGAAACTTTATTTGGATTAGTAAATAAATGTTAGTTTTTTGTAAACAGAATTTTGAAACATATGTGTGAAACATATGTTTTATACATAAATGTATGATCACAACTATGTTTATATAAATAAATGTGTAACTTTATTTTAATAACAACATAAATGTTTGTTTTTGTGTCCATTTTTTAAAACGTATGTGTTATATATGTATGTATGATTACAACTACGTTTATATACACCCATCAAGTATGTGTTCATGACCTGCTATGTATGTAACATGCATGTATGCATTACTATAAGGTGGAAATACAGTGTTCGAGTTAAATAAATATACGATAAGATTTTTTTTTAAGTGCAATAAATACACACAAATTAGCAAAAACAGATAAAATGCCATACGTTTGTGTATGATGACGACATCAAAATATATGCTAAACAACACGATTTCACCGTTTTAACCCTATATTTTACTGAATAGCATACAGTAAATGTACTTTAAAAAATTATTTAATAGCCNTATCATCACAATTTAATATTGGCAGCTTTTCAATATACAATATATAGTTTTTCAAAACATCAAGCCAAACATTTTTTTCAAGTGTAAACATATTTTTTCGGCATACATTTTACCAGTATTGAATAATATTTTAAAATCTATTAACGATTTAGCCGGTGAATAACAATTTCCTTCGCCTGACACTATTCTTTTAAGCCATGTTATTTTCATGTAATTTTCAAAAGAACATATATCTATGTCTTCCAAACAATTATGATATTGTGCAGCTTTTCAAGTTTACTTGAGAAGTTTATTTCTATCATTTTCTTTAAATCAAAATCAAATGCTATTCCTAAAACTTGAAAGTTTGTTGTGCCCCAGACTAGTTTATATTGAGTTTTAATTGATTGTATGCTATAATTTTGGGAGCCAATCCATATCATAATTGATTTTTAATCCAGAACATAAGGCGAAGTTATTTAAAAGAATAAGGGTAGCTGTGAGGGAAATATCGGTGCCATTCAGTAAGAGAGATGTATCATCAGCAAACTGAGAAATTTTATATTAAATATTGTCTATCACTAAACCTTTAATTGCATTACAATTTCTTATTTTAATTGCCAAAATTTCAGCACAAAGAATAGAAATATAAGAAATAAGAACTTATTGGATCTCCTTGTCGGCAACCCCTTTCAATTGTAATAAATTCTGATAAAAACTCATTGATTTGAATTGCCGTCAAGGTATTATGTAGGAAAAGTGTAATCCATGTTTTCAATGTTGTACCAAAATTAAAATAATCTAATGTTTTTTCTATAAAACCAAACTCAAGCGTATCGAACGCCTTTTAAGTCCATGGTCATCAAGAGACCAGGAATATTTTTATCTTCTGTATATTTCATAATGTCATATAAAAGTTTGGTATTCTCAACTAATATATCTACCTTTAATAAATCCTGTCTGATCTTTAGAAATAAGAGTATCAAGGATAGTTTTTTTGTCTGTAAGCAATAGTCCCAGATGCAAGCTTGTAAATTACATTTAAAAGCGTTAATGGCCTTAGGTTTTTCAGAAAATGTCTGGATTTATTATCTTTGGGTATACATGTGATTATACTTTGTTTTTGAGTAACTGACATAGTTCCAGAGGTAAAACCATAGTTGAGGCTTCTCACTATAAAGTGGCCTAAATCTTTCCAAAAAACTTTTAAAAAATCTGCTGCAAAACCATCTGATCCAGGGCTTTTGCCATGCTTCCTATTTTTTTAAAGTAATTGATATTTCCTAAAGTATCAGAAAGCCTTATAATGATTGAGATTGTTCAGTGTTTAATTTAGTTGTGTGTATGTCTTTAAGGTCATCATGTATATTGTAAGAATCATTGAAAAGGTTTTATACAATGTTTTGTAAAATTGGGCAGCTTCTTTTAAAATACCATGATTGTCGAATAGCCGTTCACCTTCGTCGTTTTCAATAAAAGGGATGTGTTTATTAGATGCATATTGTGTTTCTTAGCTACAAAAATATTTTGAGGGTTTTTCGCTATCATCAATCCACTTTGCCTTAGCTCTAATAGAAGCGCCTTTCATTTTCAAATTACGTATGCCTGAGAGCTCTTGATGCAATAGATTGAGCTCTTCAATGTTTTCATTTGTTAATTCTTTTTCAATGTCTTCAATTGCTTTTAAAATATAATATTCTCTTCCTTTTCTCTTTTTGAATTTGAAGCTCGAATATGATATGGTTTTACCTCTGATCTCCATTAATAAAATTTCTAGAAACAGTTGATCATTTACGGTAAACTGAATTTAATCATTTCTATAGTATTAAGATATTCAATGTTATACACAGGTAACACATATTGCTGCTTAATTTCTTCAAGTTGTTGTTTTATACATTGAATATATTCTAGGTCATGAAGTAACGAATTATTAAATTTCCACAGGCCCTTTCCGTGTTCTATTTTGCTAAAATTAAATTCCAAAGTAATAGGTGAGTGATCGGATTTGTACCTTGCATGTATTTCTGATTTTCCTGATAAACTGACTAAAATCATTTGTTGTTAAAAAAAAGTCCAATTTGGCTTGTTGGACAGTGTTAGGCTTTCGCCAAGTGAAACGTTTAGCATCACCGTTTATGACTCGAAAAGTGTATATTAGGCTTTTATCATTGATTACAGAAGATACCAATTCCCTTGATTTCGTATTAGTATTCATTGTTTTATAGTTGGCATAATCAACATTGACATCAAGTACTAAATTAAAATCTCCACATAAAATATAACACTCCTATGGTCTCTATTAAACAAAACAGTTTACTATAAAACAAAGGAGTATCATAATTTGGTCCATAAAGAGTGCACAGAGTAAATCTATGGTTATCTATTGTTACGTCTAAAATTAATAAATTTCCCTTTGTATCTTTTTCTTGATTGAACACTTTAACATTCAGATTTGCCAAACATTTATTAAATAGAATACATACTCCTCTTGAATCAGAAGTGCCAAAACTAAAATAGCATTCGCAAAGTGAGTAAATTTGTTTTTTCATTGAAGAAGTAAAATGACATGTAAACAATATATATGGGCATTTAGACTTTTTAAATATGTAAAAACATCAGCTCTTTGCGAGACATTATTTAGACCAGGACAGTTGTGCGATACAATCTTTAAATTATCCATTCTCAAAACAATGGAATACATTTTCGTTAAAATACCAAAGACAACAAAAATCATTATCAATTCCGCAGTCGATACACAATACACAATTGAAGTCAATAAACAATACATTTTACCTTCGTCCAAACAAACAAAAAGGCAATTAAAATATGCTTAAGTTCGCAAAACATTTCTTAACTTAACAGTCATTTATGTTCAACCCACAACATTGTGACAAACAGTAAGTAACATAAAATACTATGAAAGTATTCACTGTTAAAAGTATTGCCTCTCGTTTATCATAAGTATAATAATAAAGTTTTGATTACGTACTTTTTGTAATATAATTATGACAAAAGCAATAAAAACTTTTATATGAATGTTTTATGTTAGTAAAATACATTCTTAAGCTCAAGGTAGGGAGGGGTGATAATCATCAAGTCAAAATTTCAATGCGCCCATTTGCGAGTTGATTAACACTATCAATACAAGAACTTCTTTTGACACCAATAGTAACTCTGTATCTTGAAAATAACCCCAACCACTTGACAATAAAACAAAGGAGCACGAACAGTTGAATGTTCTGCACATACCGCCTACCTATTATAAGATATTCTTACTGTTTTCTATATATACTGTTCAATAAATGCTTTCATAATCATATAGGAATTATTTAACACTAATAAAAGAATAAATGTTACACATTAAAGTAACTCTGTAAATTGAAAATTACCTCCACCCACCACTTGAAAATGAAAAACAAGGAACACAAAAGTACCATTTTCTGCACATTTCACCCGGTATGCAAAAGCTATTCTTACCGTTTGTCTATACCCATGGTATGCTTACGACATTCCCACAGCCTTCTAAAACTAAAATTCTAATATGGAAAACTTTGGAAAGTATTTGTTATTTAAGATACAAACAAGTTCAATGTCTTTCTTGGAATTGCTCATATTTCTGTGATGTTCGGTCACTCTTCTTGCCTAGGCATACCATGCGAACATTCTCTTACCCCTGTGCTGTTTTCATCCTTCTCTACCCACTGGGCACCTGGAGTTTGAAGATTGGATCAATTCTAGACAAGCGTGTGCTTGTTTCTCTGGTAAACTGGACCTTAAGTTATTTTCCCTGCAGCTTTGCAATTTTGTCCGGATTTCCGTTTACAAGGAACTTTTCAAATTATCCACTGTCAGTAAAGGTACCAACTTTGGAATTCAGTATGTCCATCAGGTCTAGTATCTTCATCTCCTTTCTTTAAACCATTTCCTGTAACCCACTCTGATTTTGGTCTTCATGAGTTTACTTCAGTTGAGTTCAACCGCTCTTTTTGCTTGGGCTGCTGCCTTGAAACATATAAAGGATGGAATCTGTCCACCCTTAAGCTCCTGGCTCCTTTCTAAAATAATTGACCTACTGACTGCGTTCAGTGAGTCTAGCTTCTTCAGTAATAATAGGCCAGTCAATCTACTCCAAAATGGGGGTCAACCTAGAACTAATTGCAAAAGTTTTGAAAGTTGGTTTTCTGTTACTATTGTGTGTCTACAAGAACCCATAAAAAGTCATGAACTTTTGCTGTTGCGGATTTTGAAATATTGACGTCAGAATACAAGAGGTACAAGGGGTTTCTTAAATATATGCAACAGCCTTTGATTCGCCTGAACATCCATATTTATCTTAAATATTTAGTTTGAATTCATTGTATCACAACTAATTTAGTATGAAATTATAGAAAACATGTTTTTCAATCAATTAAAATGTTTTTATCATATAATAGTACTTACGAGGACTGAATTTTGAGGTAATATTACCCCACCCACTAATGTCATTTCATAAAAGTACTAGTAAAAACATGTGCAAAATCAAATTAATTAAAACCGTTTCGAATGTTTGATTTTCTGTAAGTAGTATATGCCTGCAAGTAATCATCGAAATTTATCGACTTTTACAGGCTCAGATTTTGAAATATTAGCACTGGAATACAAGAGATAGTTGTGATTTCTCTTTATATACAAAATCCTGTGACGAGACTGTACGCACATATTTATTATAAAAATAAAACAATTGCTTTGAATGCAACACATTTTGATAAATAAAGTGGTTGATGTTGTTCAATAAATTGTAACAGTTTATTTCACTGGAAAATACTTACAAGGGCTGAAATTATAAGTAATATATGGTATTAGTATACCATATAATATACCGTATAACCACAGCCACTAATGCCAATCCATACAAATATTAGTGCAAACATGTTCAACACTCAACATATTGCTATTACAAAAGCATTAGATTAGAAGACATCGTCGACCTTTCATCTTCACACAAAAGAACAATGTTTTGCAGATATCCATTTGTACCAACGTCATTGGCTGATATTTTATTTTTATCAAGATCGTCATACAACAATGCCAAGTTTTGTAAATCAGCATTTTTCTGCAGATTTCCCCAGACGGGGAACGGTTTTCCTCAGTACGCTTTGTGATGCAATAATATCTGTGGCCTTTTGAAACAGTGGGCTGTGGCTGGTCGAAAGTCACTACCGGTGTTTTGGAATATTTGCTAGCTTCGACATATACAAAGTAGAGTGGTGTATGGATACAGCTGACATCACTTGGGTTAAGATCAATCATGGGTAAGAAAGTTATAGTGTATTTTTTCTAAATTGTTCCACAATTTTGGTCAAATGTCTGCATTAAACCAGACCAACAGAATCCGAGGCTATTACGATGATCAATCAAGAATCTTGAGCCGAAGGGATGGTGATGTTGGACACCAAGTCCAAGCTGAAGTTAAGCAATGATATTTCTAGGTTGACATGATTTGGTAATGCTCTGACCTATTGAGGCAACCTTAATGTCGTTTGACTGACCTATAACAGCTTTAAGACACATGTGTAGACTGTCTGGCAAAAAGGCAACATTCTTTTGCTTTGAAGATATATGATTAACATTTTGGTAATGATCTTTTGCCATATTAATTGAATTAATATCACCTTCTAGCAATTTTGCTGCAGTTTCTTCTATCTTAGTTATCTTTTCCTTCTCAGTTTTCCCCTTTAAGTCTTCATAGAATGAATGAATTATGGAAGCTGCATTTGTTTTCAAAGTAATAATATCACATCTTCCCTCAATGCTGCTTATTACCACATCATTACCAAAATGCTCAATAACTTTCTCCTTCATATATTTTGTGGAATATCCTTTTTTACCACACACTCTTTGCATTTCAAACACTAAATCATTTACCGTTTAAGTTTCACAAGATATATTTTCAAGAAATGTGTTGACATTTTTAAATGCCTGTTTCTGTTCATTATCTTCTTGACGACCAGTACTTTTCAATGAGTATGTGACACTATCACCTTTTTGACATGCCTTCGGAATACCTTTTCCTGTTCTTAAATTAACATAACATTGCTGATGGTAAATTGCATCACTAGCTGGTAGATCGATCACATGGCCCCAACGTCTTTCTATATCCTTTGCCCATTGATAACCCCTCTGATTAAAATGTTTTACAAGAGTGCTTTAAAATTCTAAGCTTCTTACAGGGTATTATCAAACGATCTTTTTCTGTTCGATACTCCACATTAAGCCAATGTGTCACACAATAAACACCTAGATTTAAAGTCAAAGTAAGGTACTAAAGATCGCAATTGTTTCTCAGGTTTATCTTCCAAAATCTTATAAGGGCCAGGTCTTGTAAATTCTTTTCGGCATGAAATATGGACCATGTTAACTGGAGATACTGTCACATTGGTTGCATGATGTTTATTCGCAAGGCGAATTCCTTGACAAACTTTCTCACTAAGTTAAGAAAACGGCCTGTCATCCCCAATAGGCTCGTGGCACAATGGACAGCTCAAACCTCCACCTGAAAAAAAATGCATGTATTTACTGTTCAGATTAATATTTGGTCATAGCTTTACTATATTCCAATATGCATTTTTTTTATTTCAGTAACACAGAAATGAGTAATTAATGACAGCATAACATATACCTTTTACACAAAAATCAAACATGGATGGCATTTGTGAATATGAGAGTATGTGAATTTCATCATGTAAAGGGTTTTATTTATGATATTATGACACAAATGGGCTTCCGTAGAATCGTTTTTTATTTAAACTTTTCCATTTCACTCTTTTAATTCAATAGTAGTATATAAAGAAATATGAGTATTCTGCACATATTATTTGTATTTCTTGACGAACGATCGATGTTTCAACAAAAGTGTGTGTGTTTTCTGAAAATTACCTTGAATAAATTTACAATGACGTAACCGTAAATATTTTGCTGCACTGGTGTCGATTTCACGTAGTTATTGACATATCTGGACTATTTGTGTGACAAATACTGTACTTAAGTTTGTTTAAAAAAAGAACTTACCTAAGTGTTCAAAACAATCAACGGCTAATACTTACTTTAAATGGTTCCTAAAGACTATCTGTAACATGTTGACAGATCTATACAAGTTCTCCATGGGCGCCGCTATTACATATTTTATGACGTCACATTTAAAAGTCAGTGACATCAGACATTTCTGATGGTATGGTAGCAAAGATAGGCCATACACTCAGTTTGAAAAAATACCAAGTTTAACGAGTACAATCTCTTTTATTACAAAAGCAAAATTTCAGGACTTTGTAGGACAATTTGCAATTAGTTCTAGGTCAAATGCTTCGTTGACTGTCCCCCTTGCCAAATTGTCTCCCCACACCAGTGTTTTGTACTGGGGTATCAATATTACACGCCTGTTCACTGACAGGGTAGTCCATTGGAATGGCTTCCTATTAATCCCATAGTACCTCCTCTGCCTGGCAATGACAGTCTTCAGGTGAGGCTGCATGAGAGCAATCAGCGTCTTCACCTCATCCAGGTGTTCAGCAGCCATGTATGACACAATGTTCAGGACCTCCTCTAAAAAGGTCTTCTTTACACTACTGAAAAGCTTGTGAACGTTTTGTATTTGTCGCTCACCAAGCCTTTATGGAGTCTCTAATATAATTCCCAGAGTTGAGAATGGGTAGCATCTCATGGTACGGGCATAAAAGGGCTCCAACTAGGCTGGCAAATACCGAGAGGACTATCTAGGGAAGCTTCATCATTTCTTTGAAGAGGCAGGCTAGGCGATTATTAATGTCATGGTTCTTGCTCAGGAACTCTGTCAGATGGCCAAGGTGGTATATTATGACAGCTGATGCCTTGGAGTGACACCCAAAACCCGCTGTTTTTGTACATGCCAATGCTCAGGGACGTGAATTAATTCCTTGTAGCGGTTCCGGGGTGTGTTGTCGTACTAGGAAGCTCTAACTACAGGAACATGCTCAGTGCTTGTCCAGCAACAAATGCATTCTTGCTGTCAATACCCAGTTCCATTATGAAACATGGTAGCACTTGCTCCATCTTCATATAAGCCCCCACCAACAGCATCACTTTATTCGTAGCAATGCTGAAGGCAAGTGTAGTGAGCGTGTCACAAAAAATCTGCCCTGCTGATGTTTCAAAGTTGTACATCTCTGTCAGCTTTGAAACCCCTATGTTGTGCCCTGTGCTGTCGGTCATATGTGCATCATCAAGTGTATACACATCCTCCACACTTACTCCTCTGACTATTGGTAGTATTTCAAACCTCATATCCACCTACATTGCTAAAACCTAAAAGTGTGACTAATATGAATGGAACCTTGCACAAACCAAGCTAAATTACAGTATAATAATATCCTTTTAATATGATTTTGCATTGAAAAATTGAAATAATAGGCCTGAGACAACTGTTTGACTGCTTGTCTGATAGAGTGTCGAATATGGTCATCTGTTTTGGAATGTTGATCGTTTGCTTGCAGTCAACCAAATTGTTGATGTGAATGTGCTATATTTCAGTAGATCTTTGCAACATCTGACAGCTGAAAAAAAAAGAGTTGTTTCAAGATGTAGTCTTGTGTTAAATGATGAAAAGGGAGAAAAGGGTTTACAAAAGAACAGTTTTGCGGTTGGGGTGGGGGTTATTATCATGATATGTAAAAGCTTCCAATACAGAATATCTCACAAATGACCCAATGCATCTTCAATCAAGTGGGTGTTATCATTTTCTTGTTTTTGATTTGTTTTATGACATTAATCCCCTATCCCTACTCAAGAATAGATTAATGTCAACATTTAGAAGAAAGTTATTTAGATAATTTGGAAAACAACAACTGCCTTCTAAGACAATAATTGACAATTACATTTTTATAATCAATTCAGATGCAGTCAATTTGTATGTTTATTTATAATATTTAATGCAAAATAATTTACACTATAATGCTTCATTTCAGCTGTGAGATTCAACCCTGATGGCAATATTATAATTATAGATGCTATAGGTAAGTTTTATATTTGTATATACAGCTTATAACTTTAAGTTTATTTACATGCAACATTTTATATTTAAAGTTATTAAGTTTGTTTTTCTTGGGTTAATCTGGTTTAATGTTTACATATTTATGTTTCACATAAATAATATCCAAATATATAATTTAGGAAACATATAATCTAAATATAAGAAAAAAAATCAAATGGAAGAAAAACGTGGACCTGGATCGTTGTTTTGAAACATATATGCATTGTATCTTTTGACGTATTTTTACTTTATACTAGATCCCACATTAATGGGACAAATAAGACAAACTCATATATATGATGATATCAAAACTAAGTTGTAAGTATTTGAATGAATTGAATAAATACATAGAACACTGCTGATAACTGAATTTAAACTATTGATGGTGATTCAATTATTTTTTAAGATTATCCAAACACAGACGATTTTTCCTCACATTATTTCCTATATAATCTTTGCGGATATTGTTTGAAATAACATTCAATTTGACAGCATGCAACTTCAATACAATTTATGGACAGATCGCTGTTTTAGTCTGTAAATTGCAGCTATTCTACTTTGTTATATAAATTCATTCGCAATTGATAGTACATATTGTGTTTAATACTACATTATATTGAATAAGCAATCCAATCTGAAATGATTGTCAACGTTGGAAGATTTGTAGACTTTCTGAATCCGTTTGAGTTGTTCGAATTCGTTAATACTTTTTATCGGTATGCTTTAATGCAGGCAATTTTATTTTGTCTTGTCCAATCAACAACTTATCTGAGTGAAATTGATGATATCGATCGAATACGTTTTTTATCTTTTATTTTCAGACCTGAATGCAACGAATCGGGGTCACGTCTTCTTACATGTCATAGGTACGCGATTATTGCTTTATAACATGCATACGCAACATGCTATTGGTATGACCACTTTTTACATTTGCCATGTGACTATTTGTCATATGCATAACATAACAATTTACAATCATGTATTAATTAATTTAACACGATGCATCTAAATTATTCACTTGTAAGTTTAATAAGCTAATATTATACTTTGATTGATAATGCATGTTCAATAATAATTTATGTCTGAAATAAATTAAGGATACCAGGAAGTAATAGTAGTGATAGTTGTTTTAGTGGTAGTAGTAGTGGTATATCGAAGTTTTAATGTATTAATTTGATTATTATATTTCTTTGTACAAAACAAGTATAAATTGCGTCATCGACATTATGTTCGCTTGCAGGTTTATTTCCGAAATTCATACGTTTTAGATGTTTTCAGACTTATAATTACAATAAGCTAGACGTTAGAAACTTTTAGGAGCACATAAGTAGTTTTAATATTTTAAGATTGAATCTGTTTTGGTTATCTTAAAACTTCTGTACGGAAATTTAACCTTTTATAATTAATTTCATTATTTTGTTCATGGTTGTTAAATACCGGAATAGTTTAAAATTGTTCTGGTCTTCGTGAGGTTTTGTCGTGGAACACCTTAGGGACATATGATAAACATTGTACTATTTTGACATATTCCTTTTTTATGTAGATCAAGTTTGAAAAACTTTAAGACTTCAAATTAATATTGTGGAAATCCTTATCGATGTTTTCCATACAATATGATATTTTTCAACACATGATGTAGATCTGAAACTGGAAGAGCAGTAAAAATATATCGTAAACAATTGAACTCATAAATAAATTACATCATCAAATTGTACGCTTCAAAGCAGAAATATAAACAAAATATAATATAAAATATAAAAACGTTTCCAAACTATAAAGTTTAAAAGAAAATGTAATACTTTTATTTCAACAACACAAACTCCTAGTCATAGTAGTGATATATACCTCTAACGTCGCTTGTCGTTATGTTTAACCAGTTGTTAACATGAAAGATCAGACCATGGGGCGTATGTTTTTAACATGTATTTTAGAAAAACAATATAATGCTACTTACCAAATATATTTCGACCAAGTGGTTAGAACAGAATATTATTTTGCAATTTGACAATCCCTCCCCCAAATGAAACCATTTTGACACCAAATGATTTAAATTCACTTAGTAGAGGATCATTGGTTAAACAGTAGAAAATCCTACTCACGGCCCCATAATATGATAGTGATCAGATAGTTAGCCCCATATTTTATATGGAGCAAAGTTATAGGCCGAGTAAACTTTGAGTTACTTAACTTATCATGTCTTTATTCATAATTATCATTTGTAGAAAGTCTATGTTGGAAAGGTGGCATAAAGTACATTAATTTCATGAAAGTTTTAATGAGTGTGTCCCTTTTCGTGTCCTGTTTTAATACTTATGTCAATCATTTAACCAACCGTCATTTCTCCCTTATACGAGATAGCTTTATTATTTCCCAAACATGTCCACAGCGTGTGCAGATAATTTTATTATTTTAAATAAATTTTAAGTATAATTATATACGTTTTGATTACTTCAGTTCGAGGTGGCTGTTTGCCAGAACCAGATTTGGGTTGTTTGAGTCTACCACAACCAAATTTATAATGATACGGTAAGTATCTTTTTACTCGGTTGATAAGTCTCAATTTTCAAATAAACATATAAATGGCATATCGTTAGAACCTGANTATGAAATAAAAAAAAAGTCTCAATTTTCCCTTTGTTGAAAAACGTTGGATGATTACATGTTTTGAATGGCCATATACACATATAACATGTATTTGATGCGACACATAATATAAAACGAGTTGATATGAGAATAAGAGGAAACTCGATATTTGCATGAAATGAAATTTCAATATTACCAAGTATTAATTCATAAAGAAAGTAGTGAATAGGTCGTTATCTGACATATTGTTTTAACTTAAGTATTTTCATATCTCTTCTATTTTAGGAAAGACCTGTCGACAACCTCATGGGTTGCACATCTTGCTCTCGGCGACCATTTCAAATTACGAGACAAATGTTAGAAGATTATGTTAAACTTTGTGATGACGAATAACATTTCCAGTAAAATTATTCCATAAGTAAATGATTCCTAAACACAACTGTCTTTATTCAGTGGTGTAATGCATGCTCATTGTCGTTATTTTGTTTTTGGTGTCCATAATTTTGTTCTTTACTTATGTTCTTGTATTTGACTATGGAAGGGTCTATCCGCCAGTTCTCGCATTATGCTTTATGGCATTGTATTTCATGCAATTTATTTTCCATGTTGCTATTTATAATTGCATTTTGCTTTATGACATTGTATATCATGCAATTCATTTTCTATGTCGCCATTTGTTATTGCATTTTTCTATTTATCATATAAATTGAAATGATACATTTGAGTGACAGTTTTTATAATGAATCCATGGGTCTTAATGACATATGTATACTCCTTTGTTATAATTTATTAGTTCTTCTTCTTATGTAAAAAAGTTAAATGTAATGTTAATGTTAAATTTACTGACTTTCCCTGTCTTCTTTTCTTCTATTTACTTTACGTGTTGAAATGTTACAATAGAATTATTACTTCAAATTTCATTTTGTAAAAGTCATTGGACAGAAAACACGGGGCGAGCTTTAATACAACTTCGATGTTATTTCGATTTCTTGCGCAAAAATTGGCCCTTTTAATCCAAGGGGGATAACTGATATGAAACGTGTAAAAACAATCGCACATTCTCGACCCTTTCCGTCAAACCTCGGATAAGTACATGTACACAGTTCGGAAGCGGTATTGCGGTCCTGCCTACGCGCGTCAAAATGTAAGCGAAATATGTAAACAAAGCGGTAGCCTTACAGGAATGTTTTGAATAAACGAAGAAAAACTTGTACTGATGTTAGTTTATTGAAGAAATGTACAGAAAATATAATTATAAAATAAGCAATGGCGATATTTTTTATCAGCCACATAATTGTTAATAGTTTGATGATAATGAATAGCACAAAATGAAAGTGAAAGAAGAACTGTCAAAAATGACAACCTGTCAACGTGTTGTTTTTGCTGGCTAGAAAGGGCGATTATACTCAGTGTTTTTACATTTTTACCATAGGCTTTGTCAATGACCTTTTTAGTATGGGTGGCTTTGTTATTATTTATTGATATCATGCAACTGCATGATTGTGCATATGTTTACAATACACAAAGCATGCATAATGATATAAATATACTGATTGAGCTTAAAATAATCTGATAACTATAGCCGGGTCAATAAAGGACTTAAAATACAAGTTTTTGTCCTTATTTCATGAAGACTTGAGATATTTATGCACATAAAGTATCAAGATATGGGGTGATCCACAAATAAAAAGTATTTTTGATCTGTGTTGTGCAGGTTTTTTTCTCCATGACTGTGAAAGTGAAATTTCCTTGTGAAAAGAATGTCATTTTTTCTGAAGTATTTCATTCAACCATTGCATTTCATGAACTGTTCTGCATATAATTTGTCATTTTGATTGGTGTTTGTTAGGTTATCAACAGGGGATGACCAGGATCCCAGAGAAAAGGGATATACATTTGAGATCTGGTCAGGGCTCCATATAAAAGTGGTTAAATGGTATACATTTTATATCTGGCCAGTGCACAAGAGAAAATGGGTATACATTTCAGAATATTTTACCATTAAAAATAATTAAATACCTCTTGACTAAGGCTCTTAATTTATCTAGCATGAACATTTGTACTTTATCTTTTTTACACTTATAACATTTAATTTACAAATTTAATCTACCAATGTGTACAGATACTACTTAACATATATTGGACTGTATTGAATGTAGGAACTAGCTAAAATATCCATTAGAAAAAAGATCAGGGGTGACATATTCATTGCCTGAAGCTCTGACCCTGGAGCTTTGTTTATATAACTTTAAACAAACTGATTAAAGAAGTAAAACAATACATTGATACGTACAACAGAGGGAAAATCATCACCTCTAAACAACATGATACTGTTTATCAATATAAGTATACTAGATGGAAACATATTTGAAATATTACAATTTGATATTCTGTATATAATGCTTGGGACTTTTTAGCTTTCATATCAGCTAAACATAAATGTATAAATAAGCAGTCACAAGCAGTCACAAGTCAAACAGTTGGTGCTGGTGTAATGGGCACAGAGACTTCTGGCTTGCACATTTCTGGTGGAAGAATTCTTCTTTGCACTTAGGTGAGCTCGCCTTATGTGCTGCTCTGGATGGGGAACTCAAGTGTGTCTGTAGTTCCCATCTCCAGAGCGACTGGCCTTTTCATGGGCAATGGAGCCGACCTAATGATGAGCACCTGTTTCAGCAAGAGCCATTCCTGCACTTTCCACGAGCAATCTGACAAAATACTTAATGAAAATCACACTTGTTTCAGTATTTGCCTAATATTATGACACTTAAGATATGAATATTGGATTCTGCAGTAGAAACAAAGGTGCACATTTGTTGCAAACAAAACATTTTCTGTTTAAAGTAAAAAAAAGAGTAATACATTAAATTATAATTATAATAAATTACAAGGACAGAGTTATGGGCCTTGGTTGGTGAAATCTGATATTGTGTGAAGCTCATGATGGTACCCTAATACTAATGATAAATCAAATAAAGTAAAACAACATACAATAACTGTGTCTGTGTGTTGGAGAAAATTATCAAAAACTTAATATTTATTTTATTATGAATATTGAATACTTATATTCTGTTTATAATTTATATGTACATTATATGAGTTGCTGCTTATATGGGATCCCCACCAGGATTTGAACCTGGATTTCCTCTCCATATGAAAAGGTGTGTTTGCTTACACTATAAGGATGTTCCCATTAACAGCACTATTGGTAACAATTATTTCTGTCAACTATATTCACTATATCCATAAGTCTTAATACATAAATGTGTAAATACATGTTTTGAAGCTCTTTAAACACAATGCATTCTCCATCTGCTCTTTAAGGCAGATGTCAGTTCTGAAGGGCAAGTCCCTGTTCAAGCGAGCTTCTCTTCCTGTGCTTTCCACGAGCACTAAATCTGAAATCAGACAAAGATACATAAGCAAAATCACATTTTTGTTAAAGAAAC
>VMBQ01000960.1:125539-204469 GCA_007657795.1 Dreissena rostriformis | reverse complement strand
AACAAGTGATGTGTTTGTGAAACACTATGTCCCCTTTTGAGCGATTTTGACCCATATATTAGACCTTTGACCTTGAAGGATGACCTTGACCATTCACCACTCAAAATTTGCAGCTCCATGAGATACACATGCATGCCAAATATCAAGTTGCTATCTTCAATATTGCAAAAGTTATGGCCAATGTGCTTGGATTTTGTTTTTTTGACCTTTGACCTTGAAGGTCATCATTGACCTTGACCTTTTCAACACTCAAAATGTGCAGGTCGATGAGATACACATAAAAACCCCATAAAAAAGTTTTTTTGACCTTTGACCTTGAAGGGTGACCTTGACCTTTCACCACTCAAAATGTGAAGCTCCATGAGATACACATGCATGCTAAATATCAAGTTGCTATCTTCAATAATGCAAAAGTTATGGGCAATGTTAAAGTTTTCAGACGACCCCAACTAAGACGACGACGCAGCAGACGAGAGGGCTATGACAATACCTCGGGTTTTCTTCAAAAACATCCGAGCTAATAACACGTTTTATTTAATGTAACATGCATCCGTATAATCCCCAATTGTTTAAAAACAACACACACACATTTATTTTACTTATATAGATTGACATGAACAGACAGATAATAGTGTTGTGGAACTGCCATTTTCCATCAGATTGTTTATAAAATTGTGACAATCATAACACTTCACAGTTTCCAACTAGTATTACAATCTTAAACAAACAGATAAAGTCAAATACATGTACATATGCTTTGTAAGTTCTGGAATTATTTAACCCAAATTTCTTTAATTAAGAAAGTAAAATGTATAGAAAAATTAAACTTAGTGCTGGTAATAAAATCAACAATAATGTTACAGTTATTAACTCTTACAATTGTTCTTAACCAAGGTTTTAATGATAACTTAATAAAGGGTACAATTTTATTTTCGTTGGATAAACGTTGTTAGTGATGACTTAACGGAAAACATTTCAAAAGTTTTAACAACTTAATGTATCACTGACAAAAACAAGGGGCGCTTGTCATACTGGTAACAACACAATTATAATCATAAAAAAATGTACACTTTTGATTTAAGAGATACATTCTCAACCATATCTGGCGCCTGAAAAGTGCAGGAAGGCTACCTGCCTATCCGTAGGGCCTTCACGCTGAATCATATGTAGCTCTCAAGAGGGTAAACGATGAAACTTCGGATGCAGACTCATGACTGAACATGTTACAACATTACATATGAAAACAGATTTAGACACACACATTTATATGTCATTAATTTGAATATGTAAACATTGTGACTGTCACTAGTTCAATTTTACTTATAAACGAAAGGCATTACAGAAATTAAAACGAGCCACGTTTAAATTATCTGTATAAACATCTAAACAGCACTATTTTTAACTGGAACTTTGGTTATATGATGAACTCTAACGAAACCACAACAATAACACTCAATGTTTGTGTCGTCCGAAATCCGAAATGGTGAAATACATTCGCTTCAATTAGTTGTTTTCTTTATACATTTTTAATTTGTTTCTTTGTACACTTGAATGAATATATTAACAAACATTCAGAAAAAATATTCATAAATTATTGCATTATGAACATTTGGATATTTAAATACTTTGCTTGCTGAATTTTATCTGGCAATACACAGTCAAAGGGAGGAAACTTCTTTAAGTTTTACAACACAATTTAAACAACCATTTACTAAAAGCTGGACATGATCATTGTTTTTAACCAGATAAAGGGCAAAAATAATTTTTGATTTTCATTTATCAAATTGTCTCTATTCTACCAATGAAGATTACTTCAAAAAGCAAAATTACACAGTGATTAATAATGTAGCTTATTTTAGCTAGTTAATGTCACGTTTTGAAACACCCTTTATTATAAATTTTCTTATTTAATGTTGAAGTTAAGTTATAAAACGCAACAAAGACTGCTACACTATTCCATGTCGTTTATTTTTGGAAATATTGTATGGCTTTTGCAGTAATTAAACTACGTGTTATGACAACAAGAAATTAAGATATAAGTAAAGTTACTGGATACTTAGCAGTAGCGGTATACTTGTAACCCGCTAGCATGTGATACTATAGGAGAATATGTAGTTTCCACTTGAAGTCTGAACTGTTGAACACAGCTGAGACGTACGCAACTTCGGAAATGGGTCATCCCAAACAACTTCAGCATTCATAAACACTTTAAAGTTTGGAAACAAATCGTTTGATTGCAATGAACATTGGTTTTCTATACTTGTTTAAAGTAGTGATTTGGTTATAGCAATTGCCTCGAACAAGCTGATTTCGGTTAAAAACAACATACAGTGATATTGGGCGCCCTTAAACTGAAAACTGCATGCACACGCGTTACGTTACTCATGGTCATGGTAACGAGTTACAAAATACTCATACAGTGAATCTTTAGCTGTCCCAGCAGGAGAGATAATACTTATTTTACATTGCGACGCTTTAAGCAATTGCAAAACAGTGACACACAAAACATAACAAACGCACATACATGTACATTTACAAAACTAGGGTTTCCGCCTTGTAAAGGTAAAAAATTTACGCAATGAGGGGTAAAACCGGTGTTAAGGACCTACCAACCTCATACCTAAATAGTCATTAAATATTTAAGCGTACGTAAAATGTAATCTGATATCATCACAATTCAAGTTAAATAGCAATACACGAGAATATATTTCAATGTCATTACCGTTCAACTACTAAATGGTTATGAAAATACCAGATCACCAGATCCATAACTTTCTGAGGCACGATGACATGAATGCAAAACGAGTATCAAGAACATCTTTATTAAAAAGCTTAAGATACTAGCATCCTATAATTTTTACATTCAGATCATTGTCGTCGTGAAATGCAGGAAGAAGCCACAATAAGGTTGTAAAATTCCAAATTACGAAGCTTCGTTAGATTCATAATTAATATACATTACAATAACAGACACACTTGTTCCAACATCTTTGGGACAATTACAGGACACGATTTTGAAAATAAATGCAATGATCTAACTGTCGACGCAGCGCCATGCAAGAAACTTTGTAAAAAGCTGTATATGGTTATGAGAAATAGTAACACTCCCAAATATATCCAATTAAGCGTTACTGACAACAACAACATAATCAAATCGGGATTATTGTTCATACATTACATTGATTTTTTGTATTAAAGAATAAAATGTAGTAAGAATAAGGATAAGGTTAAAAAATACACAAATAACATTGTACATTATCGATTCACAATCCGTCTATCCATCCCACAGTCCGAAGCATGTCGACTATCAGCAACTTCATCACCATAAGTTTCGGTCAGTGTTTTCGTTTCTAACATAGGACGTGACCATCTCGCCTATTTCAATCATAACTTATATAAACCCATCTCTCGCCTACATCTATCTCCACCCATTAATGCCCTAATTGTTTTCCTTAATCACTTTCATCATTACTCAAATATCTTTTCCAGGTATAGATGTCCGTTTTCAACAATGACCTTTTAACCCTCCTTCTCCCACCATCAAGCTTTTAACCCCTATCCCCGACCATAATACTCTTCACAAAACCATCCGTAACTATAACAAACAATAACAGCAACAAAAACACAACCATACCCCAATATTTTCTTTCTGTTCTCATACCTCTTTCTCCTTTACCTTTAATCACCTGTCTGTTATTTATGTATCTTTATTATATTAAGCGGAAGGTTACAAGTTATTTGTTCGGAATTGTACCCTTTGAATCTGAGAAAGGCTCCGTTCCGTCGTACCTCATTTTGTGAATGTCCTTCTGTCGGTGTGTCCTTTGGTCCGACCGTCCGTCCTTCTGATCGTCGTCCGTCCGACCGTCGCTATTATAAGGGCAACACATTTGAAATAAGGTTTTATACAATTTATTTGCAAAACTACAGCAAATGTCGTTTGATAATAATACGATTTATACAAATGTACAGTATAGCCCACCTGAGCAGTAAATAAGCTTGTGTTTCGACGAACGTGAAACATATTTGAACTCTGACTAGATAAAAAAAAGATATTGATAAGATGACATTCTCAATTTTCATCATGATAGGATGAAAACTGTGTCTTCTTGAGTAGTAATGGGCAAACCGGTGTTACCGAATGATATACAACAACTGACGCTAGACTGTGCGACTTCTTGCGACCCTGTTTTAGCCGACCAGGACTTAGTAACAGCTGTTCCGGACCCGTTGCAGTGTGCTTTTACCGTGGTTATGTCTGTAGAAAAAAACACAATAACGTTTGCCATGTGTTAAATACAAGTTAATTTGGTTAAATAAAAGAAAAGGCTTGTGAAGCCACATTTATCAATCACCCACTATTTTTAAAACTGTGTCAACACATTGGTCCGAATGATTCCCCAACCGAGTTTGACACTGGGTCACGTGTGATAATAAAATGCGTCACTAGGTCAAATGTTGGTAAAGGTTTGTGAATACTAAACATACCACATTCATTACCTAATCTCCATGAAACTTGGCGCAAACATTTGTACCATTTATATAAATGACGAAGTTAAAACAGGGTAACGTAGGGTAAAACAAGCAAGGTCACTAGGTCAAATGTTTACAAAGATTATGAATACTCTAGCGGCTACATTTATTGCACAATATTCATGAAACTGTATCTAAAAATGGGTTCGAAATATTGTTTATGACAAGTGAGAGATGGTTCAATTGATTAAAAAAAACATGGCCGCAATAACGCGGGTAGTTTTACTTAAGTGACTATATTCAAACCATTTTGACAGTCTATATGTCAAATCGTTTGCGCACACATCGTAAAACGAACTTGCTGAGAGCGTAAGTAATTATGCTGTTATGATATGAGGGATGAACTGATAGAATAATTGTGTTTTGTTGAAAAACATGGCTCTCAGTTCCGGATTACAACTCCATTTTGAAACATTTTTTAACACTCTAGCTCGGTGTATATGTGACATGAAGATAAGAGTTACAGTCAAATATTATAAGCATACAGGAATAATTGTTTGTTAAAGAAAAAATACACAAATTGGACAGTATTGAAGAAAGAGACCTTAGTTTGCATACAATCATCATCAGTGTGGCATAGTTTGCCTTTAACCATATCATTTACAATTACGTGCATCTCAAGCAATATTGGACTGTAATCATCATAGGTAATTCCATTTGTCTTTGGAGAAATAAAGGCAAACTGTTAAATTAGTCAGGCTGTATTTCTCATCCAATCTTGACAAGTCATTAATAGTTTTTCTTTGGCAATAAGATGTTAAACGAGATCGCACCAGAACACCGTAGTTATTGTGCTTTGTCAAAAACAATCAATCTTTAACATTGTTTTTGATAGATACTTTACCTTTCTTACAACAATCACTAAGCTTGCCCAGTATATTGCAACCATGAGAATTGTATTATATTTACGCAGAAACTTAGCAGAATGACTTATGTAATTGCCCTACGTTTCTGAATTAAATACACAAAGAAGATGTTGACATGTGTAGGATTGACATCTCGTTTATCATCTAATCTTTACCAAATGTTAGTTCTGCAACCATAACGATTTCATTTACAGTCAAATAAAGGCAACAACGAACCAGAACCCCCGTAATGTTTGAACATTTTGCTACTGTTTATCCATTAGCAATATTTAAAAAGCATAGTTTTGTAATGACCCATCAACATGCAATGTTTAGACAGCTGCATTTTCTGCATATTCCAGAAATGTCCTGAATTAAATTAAAACCAGTAACTGCTCGTCCATTACTCAAGTCATACTTTTTCCAGAAAGCCATTAATACAAAGAATCAAGAGACGCCATTTAACAGTTCATATTGTGACACAAGTAAAACAAAATTAGGCGTGATCCTATCTGCAAATACATCACTAATCACACTCCCGCGTACATATTAACAGCTAACAGGCGGAATGGAGCTTCATAGGGCAACACAAGAGTGTAAGAATGACTGGTATTCAGTAATTCTGTTTCTATAAAAAACGACCATGTCACAGACGTCAATCGACGGTTCCACGAAGTCCAATCATATTCTAATAAACAATCGGCACAAATAAGTATCTCACGCACTTGGATATCACGTACTGAATTGTTCAACTACTTGATACACAAATTCCGGTGCATTGTGTTGGTAATTTTTTTAACCGGTACGCTTTTATGTTAGTGACTTTTGTTCAATTGAAATATATACTTTCCGGAACCGGTTTTAACCTCCTGCGGCAACTGTCTACGCGTAAGTACATTCATGACGGTATTTTTATATTGTACAGTTGAACCAATGGCTTCGAGTTGTTAGAGGAAATTATTAAGTAGTTTGTTCGTAAAATATTGATAGACGGCAAGTAGGATCTTGGAGACCGAGTACATGCGAATTAAAAACATAATACTTTTACTTAGAAACAATGGCGATTGTTTCGTATAACACTTTCAGCTAAAGCTCTAGTTAACGGAACAACATCAAACTAGATTTCATCGAAGATGAGCTTCGGTCAAATACGGAAAATAATATCTTTTCATAAATGAAACCATATTTGGTTTAATCATATAGAAGTTAACAACTTAATACAACAATGCAAACCGCGTGACATCAATCGACATGACTCATGTAATTATACACTAAGCGCGTGATTCGTTAGGACGAATGTATAGATCGTCAAAACTAGAACTTGTTCTCACGAAGCTTACTCAGATGTCTCAAATGCACAGTCTTGAAAAGACTTAACGCTTTATTGTATCAATCTGGATAAAGGTACAATGGTGTTGTAAAATCGACAGCGGTTCACAAAATACATGCAAAACAAACACTCATGTAATATAAAAATGTAATGCCAAGAGATATCACATATTGAAGATGAGTTAACGCTATAACATGTGACCTTTCTTTGTCTTCTTTTTGGAAAGCTATTGTCATATTTCAAAAATGTAACGAGGATGTTCTCGTGCGAATGGAAAATATAATCAACAATCGACTGTATTGTTATAGTTTTATTGCATTTTTATGTACTGCTTGCGAAAACTTGCGATTTAGTAAGACGTGCGTCATAATGCTCCGAAAATCAAATTTATTTGTCAAACAAAAATAACGCAGGAAATCTGTATCGGATAATTACCGACGCTATTTTGAAATCTACGCTGGTGGAAACCATAGATTAACGCTTTCTAGACCCCACCATTGTAATCTTCGCTCTGGAAATCAACATTAAAAGCTTGAGACGAGGAGCAGACAACATTAACGATAATTCGACATGACATCTGAAAGCGCGTCTAGCAGAGCATAGTGAATTGTGTCAACACCTTGTAGCATAGACTGTAAAGTCCATAATAAATCGTGTATTTCCGTTTCATGTATACTTTATTGATTTGGTTTGATAGAATAAAAGGCTGGAGCATACGAAAAAACTTGAATTGCTATATTAAGAACACGTGTAGCCAAGTACGCGGAATTGGTCGCATAATTCAGACCTCTTTAGAAAGGACTTATTCGACTAAATCTGGTCTATCGTTTTAAGACAAATGTTCGTATTGTTATCGTTTATTATTAACACTTGCGATAACAATGCAAATCACGGGACTAACGTATACATCGTCTTATTGTATGTAATTACTTTAGCGGATACTGTAAAGAGTGCTCTTAAGACAATCTTGGAAATGAACGAAGTTCAGTATTGTACATCTCTTTGTTGTATGATGTCGATGATTGTTGACTAGCTTTCATATCTCCCTAACTACTTAGACGTTAGAGACAACAAAAACAGTTTATAATTGGGTGTTACGGAACAAAGGACAGTAAATAAGTTTAATTATTTTATTTGAAGACCATTTGATGGTTATCTATACAACTTGGCATAATAATACAGCAAGAATATATATTTGTTATCAATTTAAATTTTTTACGTAATGGATATTGAAAGATTATATTAAACGTGCTAACAGTGGTTTTCAAATCGAAAGAAGAAACCGATTGAACACAATTTCACTATGGCTTCTAGTACATATCGAGATTCAAATATAGACAATGCAGGCGACTTTTTTGGTGAAAGTACTGTGACACAATCATGTGAGCCTTGCATGAAAACCATCATATCAAAAAATGCTACGATTTTCTGCAAAGAATGTGATGAATATCTTTGCGAAACGTGCGAGGTTCCGCATACCGTATATAAAACAGGGAGGCATGACATTGTCAACTTTCAGGACGAGCAATCTGCTCCGGTAATGATCGACATGAAAGGAATCGACAAGTGTCATGAGCATGGACGAGAAATAGAGTTTTTCTGCCAGGATCATTATAAGCTTCGTTGCAGTTCATGCGTTCTCATTCACAGAAAATGTGACCAAGTGGATGAAATAGCCAAAGCATCCAGACAATCACGACCCGAGCTTCAAGAATTAAAACAATCGTTGATAAAATTGCAATCCGTGGCTTACGCTATTATAGCAGATTGTTCGCAGTCGGAAACTGGTTTAAATGAGTCCATTGCAGAGATTTCTTCAGAAGTCGATAACAAGAGAGATCGTTTCATACAACTTTTTGATGACGCAAAGCAGAAATTTATTGCTGAAGCAACCGAATTTAAAACTGCAGAATCCAAAAGAATTGGGGAAAGACGTGACTATTCATCCAAAGTTAAGGACGAAATAAAGGAAGTATTGTCTATGTGTTGTATCATTTTAGAACGCGGAACGCCCATTCAACAATATATTTATTTAGAACGTATGAAGAAGAAACGTAAAAGAATGGAATCAAACATATATGACCAAAGAGCGATTAAACTTGCACCAACAGTTACCGTGTCTTTTACAAACGAGTTGACTTCTATTCTTGAGCTGGGAAGCGATTTTATTCAACTGAATTATGGTGACAACAAGACAGGTAATTAATTGAACAATAACTTCACATTCGGTCACATTTAAATTACTGTATTTGTCGTTGTAGTCCAGAGAATATGGAGCGGTATGATGTTCAAATTTTTTTGGTTATGATTTAACCAATTTGATATTGTACTTTCTCTTTACTGATTGTTTATTTCTTATTAAAACCCATTTTTGTATAGTTAATTCCTGTTAAAAATAATTTTAATTAAAGTTACTTTAGGCAAATTTACGTTAAAATCATCTTGCCTATTTTATTATGAAACTGTTCTATGCTAATTGCGATTCGCTAATCTGGTAACTCTAACAGTGGAAACCAGTCCAATCAGATTATCCCTCCAACCAATTCCAATCACTCTGGAGATGCTCGTGTCTGTGGATTTACACAAGGCCGGAGATGATAATGAGGAACCTTTCTTTACTGGACTGGACTTCCTGCAGGACCGGAGATTGGTGACCGTTGACAACAACAACAAGAAATGTATTATAATGAATGAGCGACTACAGATATTGGGAACACCTTACAAGTTCCAACTGCACCCACATTGCGTTGTGTGTGTGTCCCATGCTGAACTGTGTGTAACGTTTGGTAGAGCTGAAGTAGTATGTCTCCTTTCTGTGAGTACAGACAACACCATCAGACTAACGAGGGAGATCAAAACACCATCCAAGTTCGACTCTATATGCTGTATGTCTCCGTCACACATGGTCGTAAGCACGTACGAAGATTCCCGCCATTCTATAAAGTTATCCGTGACTGGTGTAGAGTCTGCATTTGATCAGGTGGCGTTTCCTAAGAAGACTTACCAAGTTGATGAGAGTAAGTGCACGTATGTCCAGTCTAAGAACACGTTAGTACTGACTGATAGATTCGCTCACACCGTATATATGTACGACACCGTGAAGGGTACTTCTAGACCAGTCACGGATGAGAACATACAAGAACCACGCAGTGCCTGTGTAGGGCCTGGTGACACGGTACTGGTGTGCAGTATGCAAAATCACTCCATCGTGCGCATTTCTGTTGATGGAGATATTCTCGGTATCTACCCAGTCGATATGCTAGGGGATATGAAGGGTCCTTCAAGCATATGTGTGTCAAATGATGGCACAAGGCTGGCGGTTTCCAACAGCGCTTTAAGCTCTAAGAAACTTCACTTGTACAAGATATCACCGGTATTGAATAAGGTGACAAGTAAGACAGTATCGATGTGATCATGCTTTGAAGACACAATACATATGTGGAGCGTCGTGAGAAAACCGGACAAAATGCTTGTGCGTAAATTGTCATACCAGATTAGCCTGTGCAGTTCGCACAGGCTAATCAGGGACGACAATTTCCGCTTTTATGGTATTTATTGTTTAAATGATGTCTCTGCTTGGCGAAAATCCAGTTAAGGCGGAACGTGTCGTCCCTGATTAGCCTGTGCGGACTGCACAGGCTAATCTGGGATGACACTTTACGCACAAGCATTTTGCCCGGTTTTCTCACGACGCTCAACAATTATGTACGTGAATGAGTGATAATGTTTAATCAATACGGAATACTTTTTCGATTGATAAATATGGAATGTCGTGTTATTCAATTTTATCGCATAAGACTTTCAAACTACCTATGTATTGTGAATAGACCATTATTTATTTTTTTTTTATTAAATTTTTAACTTAATTTAAAAAACTATACTAATGATCAAGTTTAAATGTTATTTCTGATATGTAGTTTAGCGCGTCAAATATTGGTAAATGCATATTAATGTTTGAATGTGTTATACTATTAAAGACATGTAATAAATGTAAGCATGGCATAAATAAATATTGTAAAAAGTGTGTCCTTAATGAAAAACAAAAATCAACAAAGAGAACGACAAAGAAATTGCCAATATCAACACGTTCACAAAGATTCTACCACGCTTGACCGAAATGCAGCAGCTTATAGAAAACAAAATCATCTACTCATAATATATTGTTAAAGGGAGACTGTACGATTTGCATATGTGTTAAATTGTAATATATTGATAAAAATATGTAACAATAACACAAAATAGGCAAGAAAAATTAGACATTGAAGACGAATTTCATAAAATGAAGCAAAGAAAAGTTAGCGCTGGTTAAAGCCGATGCCGACACTTTTACTCGTATTTGCTAGGAAACAAAATTGTGTCTTTGTGTCGTATGAACGAATCTGCACTAAAACTAAATTTAGATTCACATTGTACATGCATGATATATATGCTGGCGAATTCGGCTGGAAGCCTTTTTCGATTTCAGAATTAAACATCTGGCTTATTTCTCATTTTTGACACATGTTCTTCTTAACTTTTTTATATTCAAATATATGTATAACACGTTTTTTACACATTTTATATAAATTCATAAATATTTGACAAAATCGTACAGTCTCCCTTTAAAAGAAAAAATATGACCAACCTTTATCCACGTAGAGACAAATTTTAATAAAACATGTAGCCGGACATAGAGTTAAATGTTGATAACACATGTAGCCTGTCAAAGACATACCACAATAGATAACCGAGCGCACTTCATGCACATGTGAGCATAAAACAACAGCCACGTACATAAGTTAATGATGTGTTGTCTATATTCTGCTGCATTTCGGTCCTGTTGTGGGGCAGCGTTTGCAACGTCATTCACTTCCTGTGCCTCAATTGCTTGTTCAGGCAGTGTCACCTGCTGATATGTGTCGTGTTCTTAGAAAACTGGGCATAATGTTTGTGCGTAAATTGTCATCCCATATTAGTCTGTGCAGTCCGCACAGGCTAATCAGGGACGACAATTTCCGCTTTTACGTATTTTTTTGTTTAAATGATGTCTACTCTTAGCGAAAATCCAGTTTAGGCGGAAAGTGTCGTCCCGGATTAGCCTGTGCGAACTGCACATGCTGATCTGGGATGACACTTTACGCACATGTATTGTGTCCAGTTTCCTCAGAACACGACACATATATGCACAAGTTGTGCAGACGCATACTTGCAGCAACTGCTTGACACCACTTGTCTGGCCGCATGTATAAACAACCTCCAGTTTAATGTGGACACCTGTTGATGGAAAATAAAAATCAATATTGTCAAGTGATTTAATAACATTGCCCAGTGAATTAGACATGCTTATGTTAATTTTGATTTTTATTTCATTGAAATACATCTTTGGATTTTAATTTTAGACTAAAATGGGCAAAGGAAGGACTTAATAAAACAAATTAGCATTTATCTATGGCATCCATTTGTATCAACATATGCACGTGTATATGTAAGCAACTTTAAAATTTGTATCAAGTGTTTATTTAACTAGATGTGTCTCCTTCACCGATTCCACCACAGCTACAATTCATTCTTAAAGATTATCGACACAATTTGGTAAATCAGCAGTTACAGTTTATGCAAAAACCATCAACAAATGTACGGACAGACAGAAAGGACGAACAGGTGCAAAGCTCAAATCTTCCCATTTTGTTCAATCACGTTATTTTTATTATTATGGTGTATATGTGATGATTACGACGATGTTCCTACGAGTGAGGCATTAAGCATTGCACTGATCAATCTTTTGTGGAAGGACTCAATATGTGCTTAAATAGTGAAATGCTGATTATTATTTTTATTTTTTACTTAATAAACATACAGGTTGTAAATTTACATACCAAAATCTACTCTTCAGCAGTCCAAAAATCATCTCGACCAACATCCGACCAATTGACTGGAAATATTTGTATCTGACTTCTAGTTTTGTTGTTGGCCTAAGCAACGGCGTTAGTGCATACTTGATTAAAGGATAGCCAGAGTCGACCAGCAAATGTTCCTGGTGGTTTCTTTCCAGAAAGGTCTAATAAAACATTTCAAACTAGCTCTAGGTTACTGTTGGTACAATCATCGATCAAATGGTTTATGAGTGGATCTATAGGATGCTCATAAGCGTAACGCAATTTTAAAGTAATTAAAATGAACATTCAACATAGAAATGCATATTTTATGTGTTGTTACACTTTGTACTGATATAAAGAAATATAATGGAATCTACTCTGTTTTTGAAAACAATGAAAATGTTAAACAAAGATTCCACATTAGATTTAGTAAAAACTGTATTTTAGTACTGTAATGCACAATACATTATTTAAAAACTAAACTATTTGCATCATTATTCTAGTAGTATTTAAGTTTTCATAGCACATATGATAGGCCATTTAAATGTATGCATACACGATATCCATATCCACATGATTTTACAAAGCCACTGGACTTTAAGCACTGAGTAAAAACAAATTGTAGTGCAATTTCACAGATAAATATGTTAACCCGTAAGCAAGTTGGAACTTTTCAGTCACAACAGAAAAACAATATCTAAAAGTGCTTAATATTATGCAATGAGGTATTTGTTCACGTGTTAAACAGTATTTTGTAATCTATTAATTATTTAATCAAACAATTCACGACAACTTAACAATATGCACATAAATAAGGCACACATATTTGTCCTAAATGTGAATCTGTCTAGCTTTCATGTAAAGCAAACAGGTAGAAATATATATTCATCAACATGCTCCGCATATTTCAGCTCAACGCTGGGAGCAAAAGTGTTTAAATTGAAATCTCAAACACGTGTGTTAAAACGATGGACAGAAAAGGCATAATGAAACTCCCAAACCGTAACCATATAAATTCCTGACACCGTCCAATCGTATTTTATTTAAGATAGGGTACAAATAGCCTATAATACATTACAAAACACATAGCACGACACAAAAAATAAAAAAGATTCCAGCTGTAGTCGCCAACGGCCATTGCACAGCATTTTTGGTTTTAACAATTTTAAGGCATATCCTCACACAGATGTGACCGTTAGGTACACATTGAAATACACAAACAAAGATAAAACGTAACGAAAATAGTGATTGAAAAGCAAATAAAATCAACCCATTTCAAAGACGAGAACAGATTTTGCACCTTAAAAACGGGTCTATACAGACCTTATATAGCCTGGACCTTTTTGTTTGGAGATGCGACGGAGAACAATTATCTGATATGTTTCTAAAGTACGATATGTTAAGCATGTTCGGATCATTCGACTTCATACTAATTCAAACGCTAAACGAAAGTTTGCTCAATTGTGCGTTTGTAATTTCGGCGTTGTTCATGTCTGCAAAGGACAGCTGAACACTCGGACATTCGTGCACAGGACTTGCCATACAGGCCAGATAATATACATGGTCAAAACACCCCATTACAAATGGCTTCAATTGAGATTCGAACATCACAACGTTGGCAAACACAAGCACGGTTATCAGACTTCCGCTGATGGTCACATTAAGACAGTTATCATTTCCTGCTATGCGATAAATGAGTAGACATAGTAAGTGAATTTCACTCTGGTATGGGTCGCATACAAAATATAAAATCTAGTAATTTGTTAATTAATTGTTCAAAGATTTTCATTATTAACACGATCGACAAGATTAAAATCAAGATTCAATAATACCTGACAAGATATTATGGGATCACCGCGATGAAGAAAAAGACCAGGATTTCAATCGTAGCGCATATCGTGGTAGTGGATATGTTAACCTAGTGGTAAATAAAGTTATCATTCTAACATCCATATAAAATGTGTTTAGTGCCCATAGAGACTATACCAACCGTAATGTGGTCGTATACTTCTGTCACGTAACAATAGATACCGTCAGTCTGCGCGTGTGTGTTGACCGATCTTTGGTTATCAGTAGGTGAGCATACTAGCAGGGATTTTAACAATCCCATATTACTGAATCTATCTTTTCCAACCTCAAATAAGTGGTCTTTATTGTTATATTCATTAAAGGGATTGTTACAAAGATAACAATCTGGGTTTGCATACGCAATCAGTCTTTTAGAACGAGTTTCATATATTATTATGCTATTATTAGTGGTATCATTACAAGCATCCATTCGGGCAGACTCTAATTCAATTGTTGTTTCACATATCCTATGTGGGCTAAGCACGCATCGATTTACTTTCTCTTCTGGTCGGACAGCCAGTGCCTTACACTGGTTAAGGACGTAGTTGTCCCGGTCCTTATGATTGTCGAACGATTCGAACAACAGACTATCACACATACCTAAACGTATTTCCCACCGTGTGAACGCGGTAACTCTTTGGCACAGTGCACAGTTCTCGTAACGGTACACCCGCCCTTTGGAATCAGAGACTATATTGTCGTTGGAACGCGAAGCGTTTTCGCACAACTCAGTGCTTTGATAAAATATATTTCCAGGCGCACATGCGGAGATGACTCTGTAGCCATAGATATGTGTAGGGTCGTTCATGGTTAAAACAAATTCGTATACATTATACCAGTGAACACAGGGTACAACAGAGGGTTGTTCTGTGACGTCAAAATTAACTGCATCAGGGCAGCAATTTTGAAACAAAAAATCATTCAGCTTCACAGGAACACTCATCACAACACGGGGTCAAATCCGGGTTTGTATTCACCTTTAAAAAGATAAATCTATACAGACATTACAAAATAAAAACATGTGTGCGTGTCGAAAAATAAAAAGAGACGGTATTATAAGTATCGTGTACTCAATTGTATAAATAAACTTCAGTAATGTCTTAATTCATAATTAATATACAAAGAAATTAAATATTAAGCGTTTTTGTTACTTTTCTATATATTGTAAAAATATCCCTAGTGCAAAGATTAATAGGTTACATAGACAAATATATAGGGTCACCTTTGTTGCATTTTCTTTGCAGAGTTTGTTGTATGGACACACTTCTATAAATGTTTGGATGTATTGCTCTGAATGCATCCCGCAAACAAACGACAGTACGAGCTGCACTAGGAGAGTTTGTTCATACCCTAGTCCTACAGAAATGATATGCAGAAAAAAAAGTGTTTTATGATAGTACTAAAAGAATGCAAACATCTCAGATTTTATCTTTATTTTGATCATATTATCGGCCCATATAGCCTTTTAAAGAACATGCATAGGATAAGAATAAATACTCATGCTCTGCTACAGAAACATTGCAACATCTATAACGTACTTGTCAATGTGAGTTAGGTGCTAGTTACTGATGATAGCAAAACAATTAGGTTGTTACCAAACAATATAAAGGCACTTAAAGATGAACAATTAGGATGTTACCAAACAATATATAGGCACTTAAAGATGAACAATTAGGATGTTTCCAAACAATATATAGGCACTTAAAGATGAACAATTAGGTTGTTTCCAAACAATATATAGGCATTTAAAGATGAAAAGATCAAATGTAATCCAGCGTTCAATGGCAAAATCATTTTGCAGTGTAACACTTTAAACAGGAATCTAATGCTGTTCTTCCAAGTAACACTAGCTAAGAATAGGACACTGCTTATCTAATAAAGCGTAAAGCCAATAAAGTAATGTGAAATAAAACAATCACTTTTTAACAACAATTATTCCCTCAGCATTAGCATCATTGGGAATAAAATAATCACTTTTTTTTTATAGATCTTTACATTTACTTCATCTCCTATCCAGCTCTATCATTGGAATCTTAATAAAAATAATAATGGAAACATTTTTATTCTCAATTTTGAAGCATTAGTTAGCAAAACAGCAACAACGCTTATTTCACAATTTTAGTCAAAATGCCGCGATTTTTCCACATCCAAAGGGACGCGGCCCCATTCCCAAACTGGTGAAACAAAACACTGGCATCATTGGGAATAAAACAATCACTTTCGAAATGTTTGGTAACAACAATTATTCCCTCAGCATCAGCATCATTGGGAATAAAACAATCACTTTTGTAAATGTTTGGTAACAACAATAATTATTCACTCAGCATCAGCATCATTGGAATTAAAACAATCACTTTGGTAAATTTTTGGTAACACAAATTATTTCCTCAGAATCAGCATCATCGGGGTATAGAAATTGCAATCTTACCCAAGTAACATACATTGTACATGTTTAGCCTTCCAGAACAAATGGCATTGCTTCTAAATGAAAAACACAATTGACAAATGTAACTTAACATGTGTAAGTATTAATATAATATTATGCCCACAGCTTACCTTCAGGTATCACCTGTGAAGGCTAGACTATGCACCAGTGACACAAGACCACACAAAGAATACCAAATACCAAATACTGTCAGCTCAACACCCTGAAGGTTTTATTCTGAAACAACATCTCTAAAACACTATAAAAGATAGTTTTACTTTATCGAGTTTTAGACAAAACTAGGAAAAACTAGGAGCCCATTTAAAAGACTAGGAAAAGCTAGGAAAAACTAGGAAATACTAGGAACGCTGGAAAGCCTGACACTATGTTCACAAAAAAAATTACCATGTGACAGCCCCCGCACGATACAAAATGCTCTTTTTGTGGTACAATATATNTGTGTGTGTGTGTGTGTGTGTGTGTGTGTGTGTGTGTGTGTGTGTGTGTGTGTGTGTGTGTGTGTGTGTGTGTGTGTGTGTGTGTGTGTGTGTGAAATAATTCAGATGCACTGGATTCACAAACAAACGCATTCCACATTCTATATTATTTCAAACTTTACTCGCCGCTTTACGCCACTTCTGGACACGTAAGCTTTTAAGATACAATCAGTTAGTTTAAACCTATTTATTTTAGCTCGATTGCATCGAACGCCTATGGCTTATTGGAACGCCCTCGAGTCCTTTTCCTGGGACTTAGAACCAGTACTTGTTGTCTTGTTGGGGGAAATCTAAAGAACGCTCCCTCGGTGGGGATCGCACCCGTGGTCTACCGGTTGCTAGGAAGATGCCATACCCACTACGCCGCGCCACGGCAACCTATACTACAAGTTGTCATTGAACACACACAGAATCGATTTCAGATCACCGGCAAATTGCACTAAAGGAATACGTCGCCTCCACTGCGGTAAAGATGGCACACCAAGAAAACATTGGCCCTGCACAGACGATTACATTTAAAACGGTGATCTTCAACAGAGGTGTCGGGTACCGTCCTCACACGAGCCATTTCATTGCCCCTCAAAGCGGGGTCTACATGTTATCGACTTCTCTTCTTCATCGACCTCAGTCCGTGGCGTTCCACGAAGAGCTGGCACACAACGGTAAAGCCGTGGCAAAGATTCACGCCGATGCTAATATTTGGGACGGCGGAAGTCAGAATGTGATAATCGAAGTAAGTACATATTTATCTTTGTTTTTTTTAATGACAATTGTACTTTTGAATATACCACATAGAGCTTTAAAAAATCACGATATCGTCACTAACATGCAATGTTAATATCAAAACAGGGAATTACCACTTATAATGTTGCTAGAATTTTAGGTCATACCACATGTTTCAAAATAGATGTATTTTATAATTTCAAATAGATGTATTTCTATGTATTTTTGTATAAGTGTCAACTGCTCATGTGATTATATTGGAAATACGATAACTAAACTAAAATTAAACTATCTTTGTGGTTAATTGTAACCTTACCATTAATACCGCGCTTGCGATGCATATAGGTTTTCAAAGGCAATGCTTGGCAATTGTTTGTATACATGTATACAAAAAAAGTATTCTTTTTTGCTTGACAATTGTTTGTTTATACAAAACAAAGTAGTGTTTTTGCTTGACAATCGTTTGTATAAATATATATATAAGTAGTGTTTCTCCTTGATAGTTGTTTGTATATACAAACGAGTAGTGTTTTCATATGTTCACAATTACAGGTTCGAGCTGGTGACGACGTTTGGGTACGAAACATGATCAACAGCAAGTAGCAGATCCATGGCGACCTGTTTTGTTCATTTTCGGGCGTGCTGTTGATGCCCCTGTAAGAGAACTTTCACCACCGAAGCAACACATTATGAACATTGTATACATGTAATCGATACTTTGTAATAGTATTGTCTGCTATTGGAGAACTGCATTTTGTTTGTTGTATATGCGTCTAACGACTTTGATTTAGAAGATAAATACCATTGTATATGCATATGCCGCTGTTACACTGATTTAAGAAAACCATATATTAGCCCTATATTTAATATCAACCCATCTGTATATAAATGTCCACAGGTTATTAGTTCCAGGTGTCAAATCAGTAATTTCTAATGTATGTACATATAGCAAACAAGCTCTTGTTCTATACATACGATTCTAAATAATACTGTTCAAAACATTGCATTACCGCCTCGATTGTTTATTAGTATTTGTATTCTTAAATGACTATCTTATGTTATGTAATGTTATGTTATTATACCTATTTACGAGACAGAACATAATGAGTATACTTCAGTATGAAGAGGATGTACTTGTTTATATGTCTGAATAAACTGTTTGTCCTATACATCAAACTAAACCAATAAGGACATGGGTGATTTGTATTTGCGAAGGTGTTTTCCATATTACATTGTAGTGTTCGGAAGCGTATGTATACTCCAAACGCATCACTGAAACACGCGAACCAATCATAAACTAATTATTAAACACAAAACGAAACTTATGTCCTTATTGATATATCGTTTGCATCTGAATATTACACAAAGCATGGTTTGAAAATGGTAATGAAATGTTTTTCACGTGCTGAATGTCAAAATTCATATTACTTTTCAACGAACGTAAAATTGGTTTAACGGTGTCAATGGGTTTAAAGTAACTCAGACAGTCGAGAGCTAAAATGATCAGCTGGAGGCGTTGAATTTATGCAATTTCCAAACCCGAAACTTGATCTTGACAAGTGCGATTGCAAGCTTCAATGTGTAGAATTACCGAAGGTTTATGTACACATTAGGCAATCGGTGTCAAGAATGATAAGTTTGAGGCGCTTAATTTGAATTTTACAAAGCCGAAACCTGATCTTGACAGGTGCAAGAGGCAGCTTCAAAGTGTAGCATAACCGAACTCACCATTATGAAACGTTAATTTATTTCAGAAAACCCCCCATCCTTTTTTGTAAATATGTTCATACAAAGCATCTATAAATGCCATCGTAGAAGTGTTATTTATAACCAAACATTACACGTGGTAACAAGGGGGATTTCGATACCCGCGCGAGCGTGTCTACTTTCGGCAGGTTAAGTGTGTATCAATAACGAAAAACCGGTTAACGAATGAACATTTATTTCAGAAAATGATTAAACTGATGTGTTGTTTTGCACTCTGCCTTATAATGATGTTAAATGGTATATGAGTAATGTAATATATTATTAATATCACCTTTATATGTACACAAAAACACGGGGATGGGATTTCGGTACCCGCTCGGCGTCGGAATGTGTGTTTAACTTTCCGAGATCCCATTTCGTATCAGATGGATGTGAAAACAGTGTTTTGTAAATATTTTCGAACATTACATCGGTACATTCTATTGTAGAGGTGTTATTTATTCCTTATAGCACCACTACACGTAGTAACATTTAGAATTGCGGTACCCGAACAAGAGTATGTTAATTATAATTTGTCAAGACCTTTAAGTGTTGAATAGTTAAAAAGAAATATAGTAACCGTAATTAAGTTAATTAAGTGACAATTATTGAGTTAGGTGGATGCGCGTGCAAATATACCATGTTTTATGCCGAGAACTCCGACAATAGCAAAAAATGAAATAAACATTATTGAAGTAAATAAGTAACGAAGTCAATATAACACATGCATCAATTATTATATTTATTGATTATAAACAAGGTTTTGCTGGCATATTGGATATGGTGTCCATCTAGCTATAAGAAAATTCCGGTTTGATCCCCATTGGCACTGAGTGAGAGTTCTCGATTTTTTTTTAAAGAATATGTATAATTAAAAATATTAGCCCTTTTTGATTTGGGGCCGAATAGGCCTGGAGCCGAATGGACCCAGGTTTAAGGCAGAGGCCGAATACGCATGGGCCCGAATGAGCCTGCTATACTCCGAAGACACAAAGTATTGGTTTTACAGAGCAAACACGGCTTGAGTGTTTAAGTAAGCCTCAGACTTTCAGAGCAATTTATTTTAAATACATTGGTTTAAATTAATAATCAGTTGTGCTATTTTTATTGTATGATTAAGATTTCATTAAAATAACCATTCTTTACAATTATGCATTTTACCTTTATACAAGTACCATTCCAATCTTGGTGGTTAGGGAACTATGTCACAAGCACCATATCTATGCAATACTAGTAGATCAGTGCCTGCATATACATATTAAACTTGTAATAAAAAAATGACCACAAGTAAATCAAAGCACTCGGTACCTTGTACACTTTGTTGTGATAATTTTAATTAAGAAGTGTAATTGTAAACAATAATAGTAACTAGCTTGTTAAGATAAGGCATTGATATGAATTTCGTTTATTGTGAAATTGATAAATGTGTCGCGTTCTGAGAAAACTGGGCATAATGCTTGTGCGTTAATTGTCATCCCAGATTAGCCTGTGCAGTCCGCACAGCTTAATCAGGGACGACAATTTCCGCTTTTATGGAATTTTTCGTTTAAATGATGTCTCTTATTAGCGAAAATCCAGTTTAGGCGGAAAGTGTCGTCCCTGATTAGCCTGTGCGGACTGCACAGGCTAATCTGGGACGACACTATACGCACATGCATTATGCCCAGTTTTCTCAGAACACGACTCAAATATTCCAAATAAATGCTGTGAAGTGTTTTGTATCGCCATACATTACCATATACCTTTTCATATATGTTCTGAATATACTAACAACATTTAAATGCCTTTGCAAGTGGTTAAGCCTAGAAAGACGATGACTGACAGATAAATAAGCTCATACCATTACCGATATAACTATGTTTGTTTGTATCTGTTATTGGCAAGTTTTAAAAAAAGGGTAATATAACATTGTGTTTGTTTGAATTCAAATCGTTGCTATAACTATAAAGTAAGTGTATGCAGTTTAAACTGTGATTTATGAATTGTTGCAAAACGTCGTGTTTTAGTGGCGACATTCTTTGTTGCATTGGCTACACAATGGCAAGTATTTTAGCGGCGACACAATTTTAAACTAGGCGACAATAGTTTGCGAAATACCCAGCGAGATTCATGTATTACTGAAATATGTCAATTGCAAAACAAGTATTTATAAGAAGTTAATAGCAGATTTCAAAACAGGTTATTTATCATACAGATAAAGAGGCTATTCCCACGGTAACTTGATTCACATTCATTACAACGATGAAAGCATCTCAGTTATCATCACGCAGTCGACTTTACAAGNGATCAACAGCAAGTAGCAGATCCATGGCGACCTGTTTTGTTCATTTTCGGGCGTGCTGTTGATGCCCCTGTAAGAGAACTTTCACCACCGAAGCAACACATTATGAACATTGTATACATGTAATCGATACTTTGTAATAGTATTGTCTGCTATTGGAGAACTGCATTTTGTTTGTTGTATATGCGTCTAACGACTTTGATTTAGAAGATAAATACCATTGTATATGCATATGCCGCTGTTACACTGATTTAAGAAAACCATATATTAGCCCTATATTTAATATCAACCCATCTGTATATAAATGTCCACAGGTTATTAGTTCCAGGTGTCAAATCAGTAATTTCTAATGTATGTACATATAGCAAACAAGCTCTTGTTCTATACATACGATTCTAAATAATACTGTTCAAAACATTGCATTACCGCCTCGATTGTTTATTAGTATTTGTATTCTTAAATGACTATCTTATGTTATGTAATGTTATGTTATTATACCTATTTACGAGACAGAACATAATGAGTATACTTCAGTATGAAGAGGATGTACTTGTTTATATGTCTGAATAAACTGTTTGTCCTATACATCAAACTAAACCAATAAGGACATGGGTGATTTGTATTTGCGAAGGTGTTTTCCATATTACATTGTAGTGTTCGGAAGCGTATGTATACTCCAAACGCATCACTGAAACACGCGAACCAATCATAAACTAATTATTAAACACAAAACGAAACTTATGTCCTTATTGATATATCGTTTGCATCTGAATATTACACAAAGCATGGTTTGAAAATGGTAATGAAATGTTTTTCACGTGCTGAATGTCAAAATTCATATTACTTTTCAACGAACGTAAAATTGGTTTAACGGTGTCAATGGGTTTAAAGTAACTCAGACAGTCGAGAGCTAAAATGATCAGCTGGAGGCGTTGAATTTATGCAATTTCCAAACCGAAACTTGATCTTGACAAGTGCGATTGCAAGCTTCAATGTGTAGAATTACCGAAGGTGTTTGTACCTTAGGCAATCGGTGTCAAGAATGATAAGTTGGAGGCGCTTAATTTGAATTGTCCAAAGCCGAAACCTGATCTTGACAGGTGCAAGAGGCAGCTTCAAAGTGTAGCATAACCGAACTCACCATTATTAAACGTTAATTTATTTCAGAAAACCCACCATCCTTTTTTGTAAATATATTCATACAAAGAATCTTTAAATGCCATCGTAGAAGTGTTATTTATAACCAAACATTACACGTGGTAACTAGGGGGATGTCGATACCCGCGGGAGCGTCTGCTTTTGGCAGGTTAAATGTGTATCAGTAACGAAAAACCGGTTAACGAATGAACATTTATTTCAGAAAATGATTGAACTGATGTGTTGTTTTGCACTCTCCCTTATAATGATTTTAAATGGTATATGAGTAATGTTATATATTATTAATATCACCTTTATATGTAAAAAAAACACGGGGGTGGGATTTCGGTACCCGCTCGGCGTCGGAATGCGTGTTTAACTTACCGAGATCCCATTTCGTATCAGACGGATGTGAAAACAGTGTTTTGTAAATATTTTCGAACATTACATCGGTAAATTCTATTGTAAAAATGTTATTTATTCCTTAAAGCACCACTACACGTAGTAACATTTAGAATTTCGGTACCCGAACAAGCGTATGTTAATTATTATTTGTCAAGACCTTTTAGTGTTGAATAGTTAAACAGAAATATAGTAACCGTAATAAGGTTAATTAAGTGACAATTATTGAGTTAGGTTAGGTGGATGCCATGCAAACATACCATGTTTTATGCCGAGGACTCCGACAATAGAAAAAATGAGTTAAACATTATTGAAGTAAATAAGTAACGAAGTCAATATGACACATACATCAATTATTATATTTATTGATTATAAACAAGGTTTTGCTGGCATATTGGATATGGTAAAATTGTAATAAAAAAATGACCACAAGTATTCGCTAAGCAGAGACATCACTTAAACGAAAAATTCCATAAAAGCGTAAATTGTCGTCCCTGATTAGCCTGTGCGGACTGCACAGGCTAATCTGGGATGACAATTTACGCACAAGGATATATATTTATTGATTATAAACAAGGTTTTGCTGGCATATTGGATATGGTGTCCATCTAGCTATAAGAAAGTTCCGGTTTGATCCCCATTGGCACTGAGTGAGAGTTCTCGAAATCTTTTTTTAAGAATATGTATAATTAAAAATATGGCCGAATTAGCCCTCTTTGATTTGGGGCCGAATAGGCCTGGAGCCGAATGGACCCAGGTTTAAGGCAGAGGTCGAATACGCATGGGCCCGAATGAGCCTGCTATACTCCAAAGACACCAAGTATTGGTTCTACACAGCAAACACGGCTTGAGTGTTTAAGTAAGCCTCAGACTTTCAGAGCAATTTATTTTTAATACATTGGTTTAAATTAATAATCAGTTGGGCTATTTTTATTTTATGATTAAGATTTCATTAAAATAACCATTCTTTACAATTATGCATTTTGCCTTTATAAAATTACCATTCCAATCTTGGTGGTTAGGGAACTATGTCACATGCAGCATATCTATGCAACACTAGTAGATCAGTGCCTTCATATACATATTAAACTTGTAATAAAAAAATGACCACAAGTAAATTAAAGCACTCGGTACCTTGTACACTGTGTTGTGATATTTTTAATTAAGACAGTGTAATTGTAAACAATAATAGTAACTAGCTTGTTAAGATAAGGCATTGATATGATTTTCGTTTATTGTGAAATTGATAAATGTGTCGCGTTCTGAGAAAACTGGGCAAAATGCTTGTGCGTAAAGTGTCATCCCAGATTAGCCTGTGCAGTCCGCACAGGCTAATCCGAGACGACACTTTCCGCCTTAACTGGATTTTCGCTAAGCAGAGACAGCATTTAAACGAAAAATTCCATAAAAGCGTAAATTGTCGTCCCTGATTAGCCTGTGCGGACTGCACAGTTATATATACCTTTTCATATATGTACTGAATATACTAACATCATTTTAATGCCCTTCCTAGTGGCTTAGCCTAGAAAGACGATGACTGACAGATAAATAAGCTCATACGATTACCGATATAACTATGTTTGTTTGTATCTGTTATTGGCAAGTTTAAATAAAACATACGGGTGAAATAACATTGTGTTTGTTTGTATTCAAATCGTTGCTATAACTACAAAGTAAGTGTATGCAGTTTAGACTGTGATTTATGAATTGCTGCAAAACGTCGTGTTTTTGGTGGCGACATTCTTTGTTGCATTGGCTACACAATGGCAAGTATTTTAGTGGCGACCCTATTTTAAACTAGGCGAAATACCCATGCGAGATTCATGTATTACTGAAAGATGTCAATTTCAAAACAAGTATTTATAAGATGTTAATAGCAGATTTCAAAACAGGTTATTTATCATACAGATAAAGAGGCTATATCCACGGTAACTTGATTCACATTCATTACAACGATGAAAGCATCTCAGTTATCATCACGCAGTCGACTTTACAAGAATTTGCTATGTCATGTGGTATACAAAATAACATATTGCAAATGGTTTACGCAAATTTAAACTTGATATCCACTCTTTATCATCGTATCATTTTCCAACTGAAAATAACTTCTTTTGTATATACCACATGACATGGCAAATTCTTTTAAAGTCTACAATAGAATTAACCGATGTAATGTTCGAAAATATTGAAATGGGATATCGGTCAGTAAAACACGCATTCCGACGCCGAGCGGGTACTGAAATCCCCCGTGTTTGTTTTAACATATAAAGGTGATATTAATGAAATAAAACAATTCTCATATTACATTTAAAATCATTACAAGGGAGAGAACAAAACAACACATCAGTTTAGTCATTTTCTGAAATAAATGTACATTCTTTAACCGGTATTTCGTTACTGATACACATTTAACCTGCCGAAAGCAGACGCTCGCGCGGGTATCGACATCCCTCTAGTTACCACGTGTTATGTTTGTATTGGTTTTACATAACACTTCTACGGTGAAGCTTTTATGAACATATTTACAAAATAATACTTTCACTTCTTTGTGACACACAATAACGATTTAAAACAGGCATATATGTAAGTTTCGCAGTTCGGGTACCTAAATCTGCCGTTTATATATATATAGTAACATGATACAATACATATGTTACATTGCTGATCTGACATTTATAAATCTGTACAAAAGTGGAAAGTCCTACGTTTAAAAGTTGGGCCTTTTCTGAAATAAACTAAAGTTGTATAACGAGGAGTTCGGTTATTCTTCACTTTGAAACTGCCACTCGCAACTGTCAGAATCAGGTTTCGGCTTTGGAAAATTCAAATTCAACGCCACCAACTTATCATTCTTGACACCGATTGTCTAAGGTACAAACACCTTCGGTAATTCTACACATTGAAGCTTGCAATCGCACTTGTCAAGATCACGTTTCGGTTTGGAAATTGCATAAATTTTACACCTCAAGCTGAACATTCTACCTTTCGACTGTCTGAGTTACTTAAAACCCATTTACACCGTTAAACCAATTTTACACGAAAATAAACGAAACTCGTTGAAAAATAATATGAATTTTGACATTCAGCACGGGACCAACATTTCAGTGTCATTTTCAAACCATGCTTTTTGTAATATTCTGATGCAAACGATATCTGAATAAGGAAAAAAGTTTCGTTTTGTGTTTCATAATTAGTTAACCATTGATTCGCTTGTTTCGGTGATGCGCTTCAGAACACTACAGTGCAGTAAGGAAAACGCATTTGCGAAAACAATCGCCCATGTCATTGTGGGTTTAGTTTGGTGTATATGACAGACAGACCGACAGTTTATTCAGAATTATATACAAGTACATCGTCTTCATACTGAAGTATACACATTATTTTCTGTCACTAAAATAGGAATAACATCATAACATTACATAAAATAAAATAGTTATTTAAGAATACAAATACTTATAAACTATCGAGGCGGTAATGACATGTTTTGAACAGTATTATTTAGAATCGAATTTCAGAAAAAACAAGAGCTTTTTTAATATATTTACATACATTTGAAATTATTGATACGTCACAAGAAACTTTTAACTTGTGGAAATTTTTATAAAGGTGGGTTGATATAAAATATACGGATAATATATGTTTTTTTCTTTGATCAGTGTAACAGCGGCATATGCATATACAATGGTATTTATCTTCTAAATCAAAGTCATTAGACGCATATACTACAATCAAAATGCAGTTCTTCAATAGCTGACAATTCTATTACAAAGCATCGATTACATGTATACAATGTTCATAATTTGTTGCTTCGGTGGTGAAAGTTCTCTTACAGGGGCATCAACAGCACGCCCGAAAATGAACAAAACAGTTCGCCATGGATCTGCTGATTGCCTTGGATCATGTTTCGTACCCAAACGTCGTCGCCGGCTCGAACCTGCAATTTTGAACACATGAAAACACTACTTTATTGTATATAGAAATAATTGTAAAGCAAAAACACTACTTGTTTCTATAAACAAACAATTGGCAATCACAAACACTACTTTTTTGTATATACAAACAATTTTCAAGCAACAAAAAGTCCTTTTTTGTATATACAAATAATTGTCATGCATTGCCTTAAGAAACCTATATGTATCGCAAGCGCACCGACCTTTTACTGATGAGGTTACAATTATATATAAAAAAATGGTTTGGTTTAGTTTAGTTAAAACATACTTTATTTCCAAAATAATCACATGTACAGTTGACAAAATACAAAATATACATACAATAACATATATTTTGAAAAGGGGGTATGACCTAAAGCAACATTATTAGTGGTCTTTCCATGTTTTGATATTTACATTACATGTTAGCGATGATAAAGTGATTTTGTTAAGCTCTATGTGATAAAGACAAAAGTACATTTTTCATAAAAACAAAGATATGGAGGATATGTGTACGATTCGGTGAAATATCGATTTCAATTCACGAGTGATCATAGCAAATACAAATTTTCTATGATCACGGGTGAATTAAAATCGATATTCCACCGAATCCAACACATTTTCTTTTTATTGTATGCATTTTTCACCGTTTATCTGCGTAGTAAAAGAGTTTAACTGGATAATTTGTCTGGAATTATGACGTTATTTCGTCAAAAAATGACGTCATTTTGTCAAAAAAATGACGTCATTCCACAGTAAAACAGTGAAAATTATCGACAAATTTCACTGTTATTGTTCACTGATTGAAACACTGAATTATCAGTTTTAATTCACTGATATTACTTTATAAAACAGCGGAAAGCATACAACAAAAACATGTATTTACCTCAATGAACACAGTCTGACTTCCGCCGTCCCAAATGTTAGCATCGGCGTGAATCTTTGCCACGGGTTTACCGTTATGTGCTATTTCTCCGTGGAACGCAACGGACTGAGGACGATGAAGAAGAGAAGTCGAGAACATGTAGACCCCGCTTTTAGGGGCAATAAAATGGCTCGTGTGAGGACGGTACCCGGCACCTCTGTTGTAGATAACCGTTTCAAATGTAATCGCCTGACCAGGGCCAATGTTTTCTTGGTGTGCCGTCTTGACCGCAGTGAAGGCAACGTATTCCTTTGATGCGATTTGTCGCTGATCTGAAATCGAATATGTGTGTGTTCAATGACAACTGGTTGTATAGGTTGCCGTGGCGTGGCGTTGTGGGTATTGCGTCCGCCTAGCGACCGGTAGACCACGGGTTCCCTCTGTGGGAATGTTCTTTAGATTTCCCCAACAAGACACCAAGTACTGGTTCTTAGTCCCAAGAAACGGACTCGAGAGCGTTCCAATAAGCCATAGGCACGAAACATTACACGAAAAAGAAAATCAATTCACATAAAATCAATGACTGAAAAGTGATACATATAATTATTGTATGGGAAGTAAGGAAAACTATTAAAGCCTTTATAACGCATAAAAATCCACGATAGTTTCGTAATATTTTTCGTAAAATTAGGTTAACATATAAATAATCAATAAATAAACAATCCCTTATAGCAATAGCCAAAATGTCAACTTAAGAATGTGCTCAGGTAATATAGATTAACAAAATACAAAATGCTCTTTTTAATTTTTGTGGTACAATATATTCACCACGTGTTCATGTACCAATTTAGTGGCCGTGTGTCGTATGAATAGATACCGTTGCGGAAAATTAAAATGGAATTTATTGTGCCACACAAAAATAAAAAAGATAATTTTATATCTTGTTAAATCTATGTTACCAGATCACATCTAACATTGATATTTTGGCTATTGCTATGAGGAACACTGATTATTTATATGTTTACTTTATTTTACGAAATATATGACGAAATTTTCGTTGATTTTTTAGCGTTATAGAGGCTTTAACTATTATGACAGACCTTTTCCGCTATCGGCATTGTCTTCAAGCTGCGCTATTCTAGCCTTCAGGACTTCGATCTCGCCTTCCTGTCGTTTTAGCGCGCTGATGACGTCACTGGTGGCGTCACACAACGGCGTCTGCAGACAAAATGCAAACACGCCCAATGCGATGATTCTACACATTTGCATGTTCAGATCTGGAATAAGAGTGAAAATAATGCTAAATGGCGTCCGAGTTTTGCTAGATATACAGATGGTGTATAAAATTAATTTAATTATTAACTTGTACAAAAAAATAACATCAATGTTGATTTCTTATCAATATATGTATACACACACACTCTAAAATAAATTGCTTGACTATCACTTTTATAATTTTCACGGAATATCAATCTTGTTATAAAATATCTGTACTGAGTATAAGCTAAAATCTAAAACGGTCGACTGCATTCTTCAATTTATATGTATGTTTAAAATATTTTACATTGTCAATTAGATTATATTTATACTCGCACACAAACCTAAACTTATTTTATTTCTTTAGTTATGTTAATATGTTTTCAATGTTAAATTATGACAAGTTTAATAAACGGGTATAAATGTTCAAGATTTGTACACACCATGCGTATAAAAAGTCAGCAATAAAGCAAGTTAAGCCTGTCTAATATTTAACACGGTGTCAATCGCCAATTTTGATGTATTAAGGCGTACAGGCCAGTGTTGATTTAAGTTGTTTTTTTTCAAATCAGATTAGTATAGTGTTTGCGTACTGTATTCGTTTTGGCTGTTAAAGGGACCAATCGGAAATAGGATTGTTTTCAGTAAAAATTCATACAAGAAATCATACGCTTTATTATATGCTTTTTAGTAAAATATTTGTTATATTATAGATCTATCCCAGACAAAATTATATATTTTTCACTGTGGATTTTATTCTTTGACCGCTCGTTGAATACAATCCGACAATCCACACAAAAGCAAGAAATATCATATTTACTTTTTAAGTTTTCGGACACCCTCTTTTTTAGTAAAAGTATTTTTTTGTGTGATTAATTTTTCGAACACCCACAGTTTCCCCTATTTTCCCCTATTTTTAAATGACTTAATTTTCGGACAGTTGCATTTTACTCGAATTCATCTTACCTTTATTTGCGTTAATCCCGTGAAATATCACAACTGTGTGTTTACAATCGAATGGCGGTTATGAAACCTGGCAGATTAGTACAATAAGTCAGTCAGTTAAGTGGCATGCGCACTCGATACAGTTCCTTCTTTCATCCGTTAGCTTTGAGTAGTTACGCAATTGAAATGAGCTTCGTAAGATAACCAGTTACCGGTAGATCTACTTAATGTATTCACCGTTGCTGTTGTGTATCATAACCAGTTACCGGTAGATCTACTTAATGTATTCACCGTTGCTTTTGTGTATCATAACCAGTTACCGGTAGATCTACTTAATGTATTCACCGTTGCTATTGTGTATCATAACCAGTTACCGGTAGATCTACTTAATGTATTCACCGTTGCTTTTGTGTATCATCTCAAGTGTTCACGTTTATTTATTTTAAGCTCAGTTTTACATCACAATATGAGTTGCGTTCGGAGAAAACTGGACAAAATGCATGTGCGTAAAGTGTCGTCCCAGATTAGCCTGTGCAGTCCGCACAGGCTAATCAGGGACGACACTTTCCGCTTTTATGACATTTCTCGTTTAAATGAAGTCTCTTCTTAGCAAAAATCCAATTTAGGCGGAAAGTGTCGTCCCTGATTAGCCTGTGCGAACTGCACAGGCTAATCTGGGACGACACTTTACGCACATACATTATGCCCAGTTTTCTCAGAACGCGACACATATGAGCAAAAATTGCATCAACATATACATAGTTGAAGGGGCTTCATATTATCTCGAGAACACTTGTTTGTTTTTATTTAGTGCCAATTATGATGATTTCAATGCTTTTGAAAATTATCATTTTGTTGGTTAGTGTCTGTTCAGTAATACTAATTTAGGCAATCTAAAATCTAGAGCAACAAGCCCCCGCTCAAAATCTGAAGTATGACAAATGCTCCTGTTGTATTGCACTACAAATGCAGGCGTTAAAGACAACGACTAAAGAGCTAGCAACGTAATCATGATAAGCTTACTGACAGTATATATCAGATGAATTGTAATAATGATAGGTTCATATTACAGTATATAGATGCTTATCCTTGAACACTGTGGTCAAACGATCAAAATGTGAGTATTTGTCTGTAAAACAACATCAAACATATTAATGTAGATGAAATAAGTATATTTGCATGGTGTTTCTAATTTTCTGACATTTACTTTTTATAATATGTGTGTGTATCTCAATTTTCGGACACCATTTAAAAAATAAATATTTTTAAGTGTCCGAAAACAGTAATTACGGCAACCTCTACGTATACTCGAACAAGCGTACAAATACTTTTGACCATGAACATTTCGAAGCATTATATTATATCTAGTTATGTCATTAAATAAGTTTAATCACATTTGTTGAAAAAAAAACGTAAATCTGTTTTAAAAAAAATCACCTCATGTGTTGTCCATTTTTCAGAGAGGACATCGTATACGTAGTGGTCTACAACGATAACATGTTCATGGTCGCACGAATCATAATCAGTTGTTGAACACAATTAATCAAATACTTCACCTTCATATTCAGTAGATTGCCTCTTTGATCACGATCACATTGATTACATGTGATGTGGTCGTTTGCATTTCGTGCATGTTAGTCCATAGTCTGAGCATACCTTTTGACGAACAGAAGCAAGAGTTCGTACACCATGGCCATGCTTGTCGAAGCATGAGCACAGGGCACGCTGATCTTGTTTCTTTGGTTGTTCTTGACTTCTATCGTTGGAGCGAGTGTTTTTACGATGAGAAGAGCTGGCAACATCAGCACCCTGGGAAGGAATAAACATATAAGCCGAACGACTAACATATTCTTCAGCGTCCACATACCTGAACACTTGATAGTTTGGACCATAAGCCCCTCTTAAAACTATTAAAGAAACGTCCCTTTAAAAATGTCCCAAATGCTCGAAATTCCGAAACTTAACAGAGAAGACTCTTCGTTACACATTCGAAATGCAGTATATACCAGGTTCAAAACATCGGGCACAAGACGGCGTCTCACGCAACCCCACTGGAGAAGAAAAGACTATGGTACTAATTGATGAAGTGTCTGCAGTCCGTTTGGAATTGTAACTCTTCTCTTCAGCCGCCAGCTCGGTTGAAAATGTGTAACGTTGAACAAAGTGCGCATGGATACATTTAGTGCCGAGAACATGCACCAATTAGTAGAGATCATTGAGGCCGGCTTCTCAGATACTCGTTCTGATCTTACACCTTCCCTTTATAATTTTTATTGAATAAGAGACAAGTTATCTACAATTGACGGTGTTGCTATGTACAAAGACCGACTGGGGATTCACCCTTCTCTGAGACAGACTATATTAGCATCGCTTCATTCGGCACACCAGGTGTCACATCATCGATGACATCCAGAGAGGAGAAATCAGTATTCTGACCAAGAATCACAGCTGACATGATTGATCTGAATAAGACTTTTACTCACTTCAATCGAATGGCACCATCTCAACAAAACCCTCTCCGACGCCATTGTGTACGCTGAATACCAGTTGCAATGTATATGTGCTGACTTGTTCCATCATAAGGGTGTGAATTATTATGTGATAATAGACATATATTCTATTTAAAATGATCGATCTTCGAAACATCTACAAATTGATCAACAGCATTGACAGTTTAAGAAAAACGTTTGTCACTTTCGGTAAAGCAAATGAACTGGCGTCGGATGTCGGTCCAGAACTTACCTCTCTGTCAACTCGGGATTTCTTGAACACTTCGGGAGTACAAAATATAATCACATCTGTGGCAGACCCTCATAGTAATTGTAGAGCGGAGGTTGATGTACAAACCGTTCAAGGGATGCTCAATGAAAACACTCGACCAACTAGCGATTTAAACACTGATGCTTTTCAACTTGCTACCCTACAGTACCGGTACACCCCCGGCCGTGAAACAAAACTTTCACCAGCTATTTGTGTTATGGCCGTGTTGTAAAGGACTTTATACCCATTCTTCCAGAACGCTACTTACCTCATGACAGGACACCTTAACCCTGCGAGAAGCCGCCGTAAGAAACAGACATATGAAAATTGGGGAACGCTTATCTGAATATTCCCGGCACTTACCACCAATTAAAATTAGCGACTCTGTTAGAATTCAAAAAAAAAATCTTTAAACTCAGACCGGCCTTCCCCATTAAAATGGGCTTAAACAGGGCAGGTAGTCGAAGTTCGACAGTTCAACCAATATGCAATATAAGTAGACTGCTCAGGACGGGTTTCCCTACCCAACAGGAGGTCCCTGCGTCGTTACACACCTGAGTATCCACCCCAGCTCGACAGACGATTCCCAATGATGTACAGGGCTTATTGATACCGGGCATCAGTCGAATACTTCGCTGTCACCTTCTTAAACCTTTCCTGCCTCTTTACCCGTATCTATGGACATTGGCGATACTAAACACCCAGCCGGCAATGTAAGGTTACCATATAACATGGCTATAGATCATCCGGATACCCCGTTCGTCAATCAACATTCCTCTCCGACTGCTAGCAATCCAGTGGCTACGAAAACGTCCCGAGTATTTCCGCCGCGATCGGTGCCTCAACAACATGCGATGCCAACTTCCACACCTCCACGACGTTTATCAAGATGACGTGAACCTTCAGTTTGGTTAACGCATTATAAGCAGTTTATAATTGGGCATAATAATCCACAGGATGCGGGCCAGTTTAACCCACCATGAGAACTAAAACTGCTTGACCTTGGTTTTACGTCTTATGCGAAAGAGATTTGTTAGTAGTAATTGCTACTAGAAAAAGTAGAAACATGCAGTGCATATGACCCACCATGGGTGAAAACTTGTCGTGTTCCTTAATATTTAAAGTCATTTGTATTCAACTAACATTTACATCTTCAGTGTACGAGTATATCGCAGTTTGCAGGTAGCGAAACGCTTTATTTGTTCATGTGTTCGGTTGAAATAAGTGATTAGGATGGTTCTTTTAGTGTTGAACTCACAACTTACGCAGACATTGCTAAAGGACTATAAAAATGACTCAGAAGTGGATAGAGGAATTTTACTATTAATTATTGTATTGATCAGTATGCTCCATGTCCTGTATTACAATTGACAATACTATGGTTCAGATATCCCCATCCTTCAAGATGTCAGGATGATACAGATATCAAGAAACAGTTGACTTATCAATACGTATGTATACTGTACTTGGGTCTTGAGTATGTTCTCTCCGCTCCAAAGGAGGTGTAAGTAGGGTGCAAGCGGGATGCAGATGACGCACCGATTCCAGAGGCGACCCTGATTCTTAAAAGTGCCATATGTATAGCACCGATGCAATGCTTTCCCGTTTAACGTCCCTCGCAGAAGACAGTTGAGTTTGTATAGGTAAGTATTATCAGTGAAAAACAATAACTTTGTTCAGTGACCTTACCAGCTGTGGTTGCGTTGTAGCAAAAGTCAATTAAATCTTGTTCTGTGGGAGTTGACTCCCTTAATAAAACGAATCGAGAACGAGGCTGACGATGTGGGAGCTGGGATTGCATAAAGAGCCATCATGATGTTCGTTAGATAAAATGTTAAATACAATGAAAATGTTGTTTAATTAGCCCTTAAAGCCACACACCTTATTTTGCATAGTTAATTTGAGTATAAATAAGAAACATATTTTATCTATGCCAATAAGAATATATCTGATGGTTACGAGGTAGAAATCCGTCTTTTTTGCGCTTTAAAATTTAAAAATAATCGCGTTTGTCGAAATGGATGTATACGTCTAGAAATCCTACTTTCGGTTTTAAAAGTAGAACCGTTTGAAAAATAATAAATTACTTGCTAACTAGGCTATAGATTTAATTTTATCTATGCCAATACAAATATATCTGGTGGTTACAAGGTAGAATCCGTCTTTTTTGCGCTTTAAAACTTTAAAATAATCGCGTTTGTCGAAATTGATGTACACATATAGAAATCCTACTTTCGGTTTTGAAAGCGGTAATTCCCGGTTGAAAAATAATAAATTAATTGCTAACTAGGCTATAGATTCAATGAAAATTTTGCACACTTTCAAATTGCATCTATATGTATTGATTAGCATGTACTTCATTTCAAGGTGTGTGGCTTTAACCGTTTCACAGTTGAAGTTACTTTTGTTCTATGTATATTTGGATATGTTTCGAATTCTTAGTGTACAACAAAAAACTAGTGTGCGTGTTACAGTGGAATCCCATTCATATAATCAGTTAATGCATATTGTACAGTACAAGTGTTTTCCTGAATGATCGAATGAAAATAGAAATATCAATTCAACCATTTTTCCTATTCATTATTGCATTGTTTTAGAAAATATATCTTTAAATAAAATGTGCTCTTTCCTTTCATTTTAATATGTAAAAATGGAAACCATAGCTATGACAAATTATATTAGTAAAGATTGTGATGTATTCCAATATAAATTTTACAATCTACTTGATTGTTTTACTTGGTCTTGACATTGTTTCTTAAAAGTGTTAACACTAAGTAAACTTGTGAAGAGAACAAACAATGAGCATACACAAAGCGTCAAATTCATCAATTACTCAATAATTTACGACAATTATATGTGCTACTTATGCAAGTTGAAAGGCGTAAAACTTTCAATTGATATCTACAAAAGATTACTAGCAATTAAAACACTAAAAATAAGACAGTTCGAAATGCAAACCACAATCTAACCAACATTTCTCCTTACAAAAGAGTTAATTGTCATTCTATGTATTGAAGCGTCTTTGTGAACTCACCAGAGATCTATCTACCAATAGTATATAGATACCGATACGAACACAAGTACAATGTATAGCCTTGTTTTACACACTTTTGAACAGATACAATTGCACATCGCTGGTCTCATCGAAATATTATTTAGTCATGATAATTACAAAAATTAGGATTGTGGCACTCGTCTATTAGTGCCCAATGAGTGCCACGCCGATTAGTTTACCGACGATAATTGAAGTTTCATAACCTGAATAATACAACACTATTCAGGACTTTATGAATGTGTCTTTCGCTCAGATGTTGTGATACGGCTATATAATATATATATTTTTTTCTTTCTTCAAATAAAATTAACGGAGGAACAAACAACGATAGTACTTGGTTGAGTAATCGTTATAAACGTGATCGGATAGCATATCAGCTATAAGGTAATGTGTTTCCTGTAAAATTGTGCTGATTAGTTTTACCTGTTGTGTTGTTTTTATTAAATATTTATGATAAAGTATACCGGTACTAAAAAAGGTTGTCATTAACAATCGTACTTGCATCACAAATACAATGAGTGCGTGAATTTCGTTCCAGTTTTAGCATACTCGCAGCGTTCTAAAGGTCTTGCTAATTCACGCTAGAAGTGGAGGTTAAGTGACGGTTTCGTCATACTTTTTGCGTAAACGAGAGGAGTGGATGTTTGTCAATGTGATATAAAGTATAGAAGTATACATGATATGGACAATAAACAGAACCAATCGCCAACGTCTCTGAAGGACGACTTCTTCAACGGGCTGCTGCTTTGTTCTTCTGAATAAGTTTTCGTTGGTGATCTTGTCTGGTCAACGGATCTTACGGATCGTTCTGAGGCAGGTGATGAAGATCTGGATTTCCTTTATAAAGGTGGTGGTTGTTCTCCGTGTCTCTGCTCTATAGAGTAGAATTGGCTTCACTATGTTATTGTGGAGCCTGACCATGGTGTTGATGTCTATCGCGCTGCATCCCCGGTTGTTCTTCATCTGATTGGACGCTGCTCGTGCTTTACCTATTCTTGCTCTGACGTCTGCGACCGTTCCTCCATGGCTGTCCAGGATGTTGCCGATATGGGTAAAGCTTTCCAACTCTTATAGCGCCTCGCCTTGGTCTTGAACGTCTTGCTTTTCCTTCTTTTGATGTTAATGCCCAGTCTATGTTACAGCATATGTTACTGTGTGTGAGAGAGAAGAGCCAAATCGTAGGCAAAGTCGAGGTCGTCCAACTGCTTCCAAAGTGTCCACTGGATTCCGTTTCGCTTCTGGTTCGTCGATGTATTCATGACACAGGCATTCGCCAGCAGGGATATGAAAAGGTGATAGTTAGAAGCCTCACTTCGGGTCTTTCTTCGAAGGCGTAGGTGAGCTGTCTGTTATTAACGAGTATGCAGGTCATCTCTTGATAAGAATAATTAACGTTGTTGTGGATCTGTTCTATGAATACTCCGTATTGTCTCAGTAGTCTACAGAAAGACTGCCGGTCAACGCTGTCGAACGCCTTCTTATATTCGATGAAGTTGACGTAGATCTTTACGCGATCTGTCCTTTTGTAAGCCGGCTTGTTGGCCACTTAGATGCGATTGTACAACGTCTTTCATTCGGCGCAGAAGGATGCGATAAAACACCTTCCTGGGAACTTGATAATCTTCCGTCAATATTACGTTAATGTTTAATAAATATACTAAAATGGCTTTGTTATTTTCAGTGTGATCGGATTGAATTTAGGTAATTTAATTATAATAATTTAATTATGATCAATAGACTTGAAATGACCATATAAAATAACGTTCATTATTTAGTTAAGTTTAACAATGAAATTAGTCATAATATCAATAATATTTTATAGATGTAAACCAAATAAAGTACTGTTCTTTTTAAATAAAAATGATATGTTCATGGTTTAAAATAAATAATATTTGTATACGATGCTTAAGTCTTTAACAACAGTTATATAATAAAAACAAATAATAACAATAATTGTATAAGTTATTGCTTTTATATATATTTATAGTTTTATTTTAATTTAAACCCAAACACGTATTTTTTTTAAATAGCATTAATGCTTTATTATTTATTATTCATTTTGAAAGTTACAAAATAAAATGTAAACAACCGACGTACATTTAACACAGCATTCATGGAGCCGGATCTACGCCTGCGTAGTTTCATTCGTTGTTCATAGCGTATGCGTTTTCCAACAATATCTGTCCGTTTTAGTGAGACCCCGATTTCTGTTGATGAAATGAAAAATGAAAAACATAAATTGCTCATTTAACAAAACGTGGAAAAACTATAGTTTCATGTTTTATGTATTTTCAGCATAATAAACTTATTTAAGTGAAAAGAATTCTAAGAATGTAAATAAAAATGATGGGCAAAGAATAATAATATAAAATAAATCAACACTTTTCTAACCAGAAATTTTAGAATAATAATAATAATAATAATAATAATAATAATAATAATAATAAAAAGAATAAGAAAAACATAAAGAAGAAGAATAAAAAAAAAATATATTTGTATTATTTAAGTATTATCTGAACAATATTTTTGTTGGTAACATAATGTAAAGTGCGACATTCAAAAATGTACCTGTGTTGAGAAATAACCGGTCTATTAAGCAACTAGCTTAATTTTTTTTAAAGAATGAAGCCATCGTAAATATGCTTTTTTCGATATACTATTGATTTAAATTCAAAAAGACGGTATCGCGGAAGAATTGAAGAACAATAATTTAATGTCAAAATGTCTTTGCGTTGTTCCGATGAATGATTTTTGGTGAAACAGACTTTGCATCAATTTTGCATGTACACAATTGGACATAAACCTTCATTAGTTAAACGTCGAACGCAGTTATTATAACCTTATGCGACCCTTTGTATATAACTACGGCTACACATATTCTTTCAAATGGAAAAACAATACTTATTATTTTTGATTCCTACATCGATTACAAAAGGCTTCGGAAAACATTTAATATTTTTTTGAAAAGCGGAGTTAACCTTTAAAGGGACTTATCGAGTTTGTCAGATTTTGTTTTCTGTTATATTACCTATAATACTTCAAATGAACATCAATGAGCTTTGAACATATGTGTCGTGTTCTGAGAAAACTGGGCACAATGCTTGTGCGGAAATTGTCATCCCAGATTAGCCTGTGCAGTCCGCACAGGCTAATCAGGGACGACAATTTCCGCTTTTATGGAATTTTTCGTTTAAATGATGTCTCTTCTTAGCGAAAATCCAGTTTAGGCGGAAAGTGTCGTCCCTGATTAGCCTGTGCGGACTGCACAGGTTAATCTGGGATGACACTTTACGCACATGCAATTTGTCCAGTTTTCTCAGAACACGCCACATATATAGGTGTAGATGTAAGCTCTTCAATAACCTGTTTAATATTGATATGGAATAATGCACAGTCAATACGTTACCCGATAGCCGAACTCGTCAATCCATATTAACATGCTGATCGAGTCTTTACTTAGTTTTACAAATATTTATGCCATATAACTTAATAAAGTATCTAACAGAATACACAATAGCACTTGATTATCAAAAAGGTTTAAGGCATAACACTTTAAGGTAATATTTATACTCAGTATTGTTTTTGTTATTTTTATAAATTTTGTCTTGTATTACCCAGCAGATAAATACGTGTTGACTTTAATTATTTGACCAATATATTTTAAAGATAGGTATTGTGGAAAAGATCTAATTTTGAACGGCTTCATAAAGAACACTTGCTTGTATTGTATGTTAGCAGCAGCTAGTTTTACTGACGTTTTGTTGCAAGATAAATAAATATGTTTTGTAATTTTTATTTATGGAACTGAAATTGTGCTCAGAAATCAATGTATCTATGCTAAACTCACTTATCTTAATAATCAGCCATACCGGACATTCGCACACCACAAATCGACAGCAGAGCCGTGAAAGCCGGCAAGTCGGGTGCACACTTTGGCGCCAAAAATGTGTCCAGGTCCAACGACTGCATTTGTGTGCGCCATGTTGGCCGCGCTTTTCACCGCCGCCTCCTCAAGTAAGACGACTCTACAAATATGTTAACCTTCATGTTCATATTAATCATCGAATATTGCTCTATTTTCCGTTCAATAAACTATCACTGTAAATGTAAATGTATCTAATGATTAACAGTTGAATATAAACCTGTTTGTTTATACTTATTTAAGTGTGTTTAATTCTAAATTTTATTTCTTGCGTATATTCTTATGTTATTCAAATGATTGTATATATTAAAAAAGAAAGGTATTGGGCAATCACGGCTTTCTATACCCAAGTGTGTCGCGTTCTGAGAAAACTGGGCATAATGCTTGTGCGTAAATTGTCATCCCAGATTAGCCTGTGCAGTTCGCACAGGCTAATCAGGGACGACAATTTCAGCTTTAATGGAATTTTCGTTTAAATGATGTCTCTTCTTAGCGAAAATCCAGTTTAGGCGGAAAGTGTCGTCCCGGTTTAGCCTGTGCGGACTGCACAGGCTAATCTGGGACGACACTTTACGCACAAGCATTATGCCCAGTTTTCTCAGAGCGCGACACATCTACTTATCAAATTGAAAATGTCAGATGTTTACAGTGTGTGTTTCTTCAAATTTATTTTGGTGTCTTGAAATATCGTTATCAATAATGTAAAGTATTTATAATCTTAAGTTAGAATCGGTTATTAAAATCCACTGATTCCAACTGAATTTTAATTAAGGTCGGGTTAAACCTAATTTAAAAAAAAATCTATCACATTTTTAACAACTTATGAAATATACGAAACCTCCGTCGTGTTATCATAAAACATAACAGTGTATAAATAGAAGCGCCACGTCTGTCTCCAATTGTGTAAATTTAAGCGACACGTCTGTCTCCAATTGTATAAATAAAAACGCCACTTTTGTCCCCAATTATTTGCAGACAACTGCAAGACGCTTCAAGCTCAAGCTAATGGGGCTCTGAACAGCGGCACGTACACCGTCCAGAACAGCGCCGGGCAGTCATATCGCATCTACTGTCAGTTCTATAACGGCTATGGATACACGTTCCTATCCACCTCAACCAACGTCAATGTTGACATGTCCTCCCTGTATGACGACAAGTCCCACGTGATCATACGTCACAAGCGCTCAACCGGCAATGTCGACATGTCCGAGGGAGGACTTGGATATGACGACAATTCCCACGTGAGAATGCTCTACAAGCGCTCAGCCGGCGTCCAGTACACATCGACAATGTCCCAGTTGAACACTTTCGCCTCTACGCCTGTGTCGGTGCAATATTCGGCATACAGCGAGTACCAGGGGCCGCAAAACACTGCTATGGCGCCGTATATTTTCGTCGGTTTCATTCCGAAATCGTCTACCTATCTTAATGCAGTGCAGGGATGGAAAGTCAACGGGGAGGAGCTGACCTTCTCTAACTGCGATGCGAACCCCAACAGCTACATCGCTTTCTTCTTCAACCCGTCTGGGCAAGGGTATACGGACTACGTCGGCAATCACAACAAGCTCATGTACCAGTGGTACGACGGCGCCTCCGTCGTCACATCCGCCGAGTACCTCCCTGACGAGTTTTTCGCCAACTACCACGAGATCCATCAGGGCGGCTGCGGTGGCTATAGTCGAGGCTCGAACGTACCGACTGGGGGTGCGGTGGGAATGAAATTCAGTGAGTATTGACTCATTTTTATTAAAGTTCTAATGGTTATAATAAAGTAACCATATTTTGCCTATAGAATATGTCAAAATTGAATGTACCAATTGTTTCAGAATAATTGAATGACAAGTAACCATAAATAAAACAAAACATTAACAGCTTTATGCCCCCTTCAAAGAAGCGGGGTATATTACTTAGTCGGTCGGTCATTAGACCGGTTGGTCGGAAGGTGTGAAGGTAAATCGGTAGGTCAGTATGTCGGTATATGGACAATTCGTTTCTGCACGATATCAATGGATTGCTTTGATCTACAACCATGCAAACTAGTATGACGAGGAGGAGCGGAAGATGCCTATATATTTTGATGTCGAAGATCAAGGTCACAGGGACTATTTAATTAAAAGGGTACAATAGTAATTTATAGTACTGTTAATACCCATAAAACATCCCTAAAGAAAACTTTTAATTGCGATAAAACACTATCTGAATAGTTTACACTTGTTCCATTCTTTTTAAATACATTATGATACTAGAACCAATATAATGCGTTCAACCATTTAATGTAATCCTTTCAGACAGGGTAACTAGCATAACATTTCATTGCTGTACGCATTGTTTGCAAACATCAACACCTTCATGGTGTCAGTAATAATATAAAACATTGGCCTCTGATATGCGTCCCAATTACTATGCTGGTAAGAATTGACGCAGGATGATCCCTATTTATTTGTGTCGTGTTCTGAGAAAACTGGACAAAATGTTTGTGCGTAAATTGTCATCCCAGATTTGCCTGTACAGGCTATTCAGGGACGACAATTTCCGCTTTTTTGTGTGGAATGTTTCGTTTAAATGATGTCTCTTCTTAGCAAAACTTCAGTTTAGGCGGAAAGTGTCGTCCCGGATTAGCCTGTGCGGACTGCACAGGCTAATCTGGGATGACACTTTACGCACAAGTATTTTGCCCAGTTTTCTCAGAACACGCCACATTTTACAATCAAAAGATCAAACGTCAAGGTTAAAGGGACGACTTTGCTGCATGTCAGTAGTGGGGATACATGTGGCGTGTTCTGAGAAAACTGGGCAAAATGCTTATGCGTAAAGTGTCGTCCCATATTAGTCTGTGCAGTCCGCACAGGTTAATCCGGGACGACACTTTCCGCCTTAACTGGATTTTCGCCAAGAAAGGAAATCATTTAAACGAAAAATTCCATAAAAGCAGAAATTGTCGTCCCTGATTAGCCTGTGCGGACTACACAGGCTAATCTTGGATTTCAATTTACGCACAAGCATTTTGCCCAGTTTTCTCAGAACACGCCACACATGTTTTAAAAACACATTTTTTATTGCAAATGTTGTATCAAAATCTAAACAACAACAAAACACGCGTTTGTAAAGAAAAATGTAAATAAGTCTGCATTTTGTTCCGGTCTCAACGGATGAATAATAACTTGTTGTTGTTTGTTCACACTAGCAGATAATCCGAAATTGTTCGCATTGTTTTAATGTTTAAAGATGTGATATTAGAATTATATTACATGCTTGGTGTTTTTTTTCTCAAACGAACCGTTTTCATAACAATAATTCTTGCTGTTTGCAGCAATTGAGTGCGCAGTCCCGGCGCAGGTCGCGAGTGCTTCAATGACGTACACGGGAACAGCCATCGGCCACACGGCCACGTATACGTGCCTCTCCGGATATCAACACACGGGAGGCGATCGCTCTCGCACCTGCAGCGGAAGTGGTGCCTGGTCCGGCTCAACACCCGTATGCGGAAGTGAGTTAGCTGCTTCTGGCTTTATATCATCTAATTTATTAAAACGAAGGCGCACTCTTGCCGATATCACAATCAACTTGCTCGACGTTAGATTGATGGTTGTTTCGCACCATGAACTAAAATTTTGACAGTTAGTCGTCTCTGGTACGGACGCTCGTTATTTTTCGGACAGTCTTTTAGCGAAAGTAATTAAATTATTTTAAAAGGAAAACTTTAAAAAACAAAAACAAAATAAGTAAGTCAATGAAGAACACAAATTTCTGGAACTATGCTTAAAAATGCAACGATACATGAAGCCTTGAATATATTTTTTTGCCAAAATTCATCTATAATATATCCGTAGCGTAGATAATAAAGGCTGTTTCAAGCCTTTACTTTAACTGTCTTATGGAGTCTTATAAGTACGTAAGACTTGTGTACTTACTATACATAAGTATTTATGTTTTGCTTTCATCTGGTTTGTGTGTAAATATAAATGCTTTAAAACTGGTATCTATTTATACACCATGTCAATCTTTGAAAGAATAATTGTGGAAATTATAGATAATTGGCTCTGTTTCACTGCGATACGATGCAATTATTTTAACGCGATTACATTTAATTTTTCCAATATATAATTACTGTAATTATTGGTTTAAATAACTCCGATTGAATGCATGTTGTCATCGTCGGGGCTCATGCACGCTTCAATTTGCTTAAAGCCGGCCGAGTTGATGTTGGTTTATTTTCCCATTGTTGTTATGTGTCGCAAAAAAAGTAATTTTGAGTCAAAATGTGATGGTATTTATGTCAGATGTGCAAAAATATGGTCTAAATCGGTCAAGAAATGCCCAAATTCAGTACAAAGATACGGATTTTTAATTTCTGTCCATGGACAGAAATGATCTTAATTAAAACACGCGAGGGTCACATGTAAAACCACGTGAGCATTGTATCATTGTTTACAACGCGATTTGCCATGGAGAAACCGTGTTATTAAGTAGTTCTTCTTTGTTTTGCGGAAGTGTAAATCACGTGAAATTGGCGCCCACGTGACCCAAAGCGTTCATACGTCACAGGTTAATAATAGTTACGAGGATTCCGTTATGTACATGACTAGGTTTCGAATTTTTTATGCTTTTGGAATTTGTTGGCACAATTTTTGCGAAAATCAGTAGGGTAGAGTTAAGCTTAAGAATGTATCTGACGAATACTGATCAATTCAGGACAGTTGAGAAAACCAAATTCTTGTGAGAAATATCAACTCGGCCGGCTTTAAGCTTCTCGTTCGAATACTATAAAGAATCAAGCGTCTTCTTTATAAGTATTTTATGTCACTTTTTATATTACATATAATGTCTTGATGACGGAACATGTACAGTTGTTTCGACGATGTGATAATTGGTCCTTTATAATAGCATTTAGTTCCAGTTTTATGTTTACTTGCACATGTTTTCACTATTACTTTCGTATTATCATTATTTCTAGACATAAACGAGTGTGGCTCAAATCCGTGTAAAAATGGCGGACAATGCACAGATGGCATCAATGGTTACACGTGCACATGTGCTGCTGGATTCCAAGGAACAGATTGTAACACAAGTAATTTTAAAAAGTTTGTTTGTTTGGCGGTAATGAGTATTTTATGTCACTTTTTATATTACATATAATGTCTTGATGACGGAACATGTACAGTTGTTTTCGACGATGTTATAAAATTTTCTTTATAATAGCATTTAGTTCCAGTTTTATGTTTACTTGCACATGTTTTCACTATTACTTTCGTATTCTCATTATTTCTAGACATAAACGAGTGTGGCTCAAATCCGTGTAAAAATGGCGGACAATGCACAGATGGCATCAATGGTTACACGTGCACATGTGCTGCTGGATTCCAAGGAACAGATTGTAACACAAGTAATTTTAAAAAGTTTGTTTGTTTGGCGGTTATGAGTATTTTATGTCACTTTGATATTACATATAATGTCTTGCTGACGGAGCGTGCACAGTTGTTTTCGACGATATAATGAAAAGTTCTTTATAATAGCGTTTTGATCCAGTTTCATTTATGCTTACACATGTTTTCACTATTACTTTCGTATTATTATTATTTTTAGACATAAACGAGTGTGCCTCCAATCCGTGTAAAAATGGCGGACAATGCACAGATGGCATCAATGCTTACACGTGCACATGTGCTGCTGGATTCCAAGGAACAGTTTGTGACACAAGTAAGTGCAAATAGGTTGTTTTCGACGATGTAATAAGAAGTTCTGTATAACAGCGTTTTGTTGCAGTTTCATTTTTACTTACTCATGTTTCACTATTACTTGGATATGATTATTATTTCTAGATATAAACGAGTGTGCTTCAAATCCGTGTAAAAATGGCGGACAATGCACAGAAGGCATCAATGCTTACACGTGCGCATGCGCGGCGGGGTTCCAGGGAACAGTTTGTGACACAAGTAAGTGTAAAAAAGTGTGTGTGTTTTTGCGCATATATCACTGTAATTGAAAAGTATCCGTTTACCATCGATATTATTGATTTGAGTAACGTCGTTTTCTTTTCTTCTACAATAGATCTATTGATACGGGAGTAGCTTAAATAAATACCAGTTATAACACATTCTTTAATTGTGAGATTTTCAAGTGAGGGTATTATTATCGACAACAAAATAAATTATCTTTGTTTGATTACCAAATAAATAATATCCCTATATGAAGTCCTGTACTTGAGCCTTACGTAGTGAATGATTTATGTTCAATGGACTTATTCTACCAGGAATGCTTAACAAATACAAGAAAGCCGCCAATAAATCACAAAAGTACGCGATTTATTAGAATCATGTTTACAGATGAAACTAAACATTAAGTCTGAAATTCTTTGTTAAAAGTTCATCATGTACATGTATATCCGATATTCAATGCCAACTATGTAAAACATACTTTATTCCTAGTTTTAGTTGCAAGCCTTTACTTAAACTGTTTTACCAATATAAAGTTTCTGTAATAATTGATTCAAATGTACACCGTTTAAATGCGATTTTTCATAGTCGGAACTCATGCACGTTTCGATTTGTTAAAGATAATTCTTGAAATAATTAAAAGAAAAAGCCGTGTTTTAATTGTCATTAGTATTTTATTTCCAATGTTGATACAAACATACTGTAGTGATAACGGAAAGTGTTAAGTAGGTTTCGACGATGTAATTTTGTATAAGTAAGAAGTTTGTTTCAACAGCATTTTGCTCCAGTTTTATATTTACTTACACATGTTTTCTCTGTTACTTTCATATTATTTTATTATTTCTAGATATTAACGACTGTGACCCGAACCCGTGTAAAAATGGCGGACAATGCACAGATGGCATCAACTCTTTCAGATGCGCATGCGCGGCTGGATTCCAAGGAACAGTTTGTGACACAAGTAAGTGCAAAAGTGTTTTTTAACGCATAACTTACTGGTATCGAAAACTATCCGTTCATAATCGATATTATTGATTTAAGTAACGTCGTTTTCTTTTCTTATACACTAGATCTATTGATACGGGAGTAGTTTAAATAAATACCAGTTATAATCCATGCTTCAATTGTGAAATTTTCAAGTGAGGGTATTATTATCGAAACAAAATAAGTTTTGCAAGAAATGCTTAACAAAAACAAGAAATCCGCAAATATATCACTTAAGAACGCGATTTTTAAAAATGCAAACATACATTAAGTCTGGCATAGTTTGTCCAAAGCTCATCATGTACATGTTTATCCGATATTCAATTCCAAATATGTAAAACNCATGAGTGGTCGTTTTGTATTGAATTTATTAAACGAGTCATCTAAATGAAGATAAAAACGAGGCTTGCCGAGTTTTTATCTTCATTTAGATGACGAGTTTAATAAATTCAATACAAAACAACCACTAATGCAAGATTCTATTTATAACATGACCAACAAAATGCTTTAAAACACACATGTATTCCCCTCCGTGCCATATAGAGGAAAGGTCGATATCTATAACGAAGCAGCAATGCGGTCATTGTGATGGTCTGGATCTAGGCTGGCTGCATGCATATATATGGAATAAGACCAATTTTGACATGTTGCGGCTCATACTTAACCCTTTGCATGCTGGGAAATTTGGCTAATTTGCATAGTTATATAACTAGTGAAATAACACCCGTGTAATAAACAAAATTGAGCATTACGTTATTTCACTCCTGGAGCGTAAGTCATGTTATAAACTTTATTCCTACTTTTAGTTTCGAGCCGTAACTTAAAAAAAATATTTGACCAATATAAAATTACAGTAATTATTGGTAAAATAATCCCGATTGAATGCGTGTATTCATCGTCGGAACTCATGCTCGCTTCAATTTGCTTAAGCTTCTCGTTCGAATAATTTAAAGAAATATGTATCTTCTTTATTAGTATTTGATATCATTTTTAATATTAAATATAATGCCATGATGACAGAACATGTACAGTAGATTTCGACGATGTTATAAGACGTTCGTTATAATATCGTTGTGTTCCAGTTTCATTTGTACGTGTATGTTTTCTCTGTTACTTCCATATAATTATTTCTAGATATTAACGATTGTGCGCCGAACCCGTGTAAAAATGGCGGACAATGCACAGATGGTATCAATGCTTACACGTGCGCATGCGCGGCGGGATACCGGGGAGCAGTTTGTGACACAAGTAAATGCAAAAGGCCGCATTTTTTGAATTAAAATTAAAGAAGAAATGACTGGTATCGAAAACTATCCGTTATATGATCGATATTTATTTAAAGTAACGTGTTTCCTTTTCCTATATAATTATCTACTGATACAGGGATAGTTTGAATAATTACTGGTATTTACCCATTTTTATTAATTGTAAGATTTGTTTGAGATTATTCTTATAGACAAAGAACTAAATTATCTTTGTTTGACTACTTGTACTTGAGATTGGCGTAGTTAAATACTTAAGTTCAATTTCAAAAATAATTATCAGATAATTCGAAAACCGAACAAAGTTGCGCTTCAATTGAAAGTGACCTTAGGCAATCATAAAATGACAAGCAACAAAGTAACGTAATACCGGTATGTCACAAACAAAAACTCGCATGTGTCCAACGAAGACCAAAGAAAACTGACGGTTGGTTTGTTCTGGTTATTGCTAAGACATTCTTGTTTTCGTAATTGTGTAAAACAAAATGTGTGATTGAATTACCTGTTATCGCACAAGCATTGAAGATATATTTTGAACGATACATTCTTTCCGTGAACAATGCAATTATAATTGCAACGTGAGTTGTCTTGTAGTTTGCAAGTTTAAATATGAGCCTTGACCTGGGTAAACGGGCTTTCATGCATGTACGTAAAGTGTCATCCCAGATAAGCCTGTGCAGTCTGATAATAAGGTTAATCAGGGACGACACTTTCCGCTTTTATAATATGTTTCGTTTAAAGAAAGTCTCTTCTTAGCAAAAGTCTAGTTCAAGAGGAAAAAGTGTCGTCTCTGATAAGCTTGTGCGTACTACACAGGCTTATCTGGGACGACACTTTACGCACATGCATTAAACTCCGTTTTCAAATAGCAAGGCTCATATGTATTTGTTTTACAAGTATTCAGTGCTTATCTGATTTGATACAGCGGTACCATACTATGCACCACAATCTGACCACGAGGCGCATGTTTCCCTCGCCATTATTCAAAATATTTGTTTCAGACATCAATGAGTGCGACCCAAATCCGTGTTTGAATGGCGGGGCATGCACCGACGGAATCAACGCGTTCACGTGTTCGTGTTTGGCCGGATACAACGGGCAGAAATGTGAAACAAGTAAGTGTTGTGATACGTTAGTGTTTAAAGTGAATCGAAATAACAGTTTCTATACGTTTCAAGAATGTGATTTATTCTGAGCGTTCTTGTGGAATACTTGAAAATATGTGGTCTAACAAACGTTTGTGATTTTTGAAACTTATGAAATGTACTTTTAATGATTTCAAAGTCGTTTTAAACGCTTATATGACCTTATTCCTATGAAATTCTCACGAATATTGAAATAGTTGGCACGATCTATTTTAAAATGGAACACAAATTTAATTGGCTCTAAGCAACCCCGGATAACGCCTTCTTGATTTGATTCTTACACATTAAAACTCTAATTCGTTGACACATAAACTTGGGTAAATAATTTCTAACATATAGAATACGTTTCTTTACGACATACATGAAGGCATGCAAATAAAACATTAACCGATATTCATGAAATATAAGACTTTTTTTCATTTTGAATATTACAATAAAATGTTTAGAAAAACCTAAGTTAAGAAATGCGCTTCTTAAGAAAAAACTGTTGTTGCATGTATTTGCAGACATAAACGAATGTTCGCCCAACCCGTGCCTCAACGGTGCGCAGTGCTTTGATGGGGTCAATGCGTACGAATGCGCATGCGCAGCGGGATTTCAAGGCACACACTGCGAAATAAGTACGACTTTAAATACATGTAGTTTCGTTTCGATTGAATATGAATGAATATTTTAGATGCCCGGCTTGTGTTGTTCTTTTTCTTTATTTGCTTTAAAAAAAAAAAAATAAACATTAAGTATGACATTCTTTGTTAAAAGTTCATCGTGTACATGTATATCCGATATTCAATGCCAACTATGTAAAACATACTTTATTCCTAGTTTTAGTTGCAAGCCTTTACTTAAACTGTTTTACCAATATAAAGTAACTGTAATAATTGATTCAAATGTACACCGTTTGAATGCGCTTTTTCATAGTCGGAACTCATGCACGTTTCGATTTGTTGAAGATAAATCGTGAAATAATAAAAAGAAAAAGCCATGTTTTAATTGTCATTAGTATTTTATTTCCAATGTTGATACTAATTCTAACACGGCACGTGCCAAATTGCATATAAACAAAGAAGAAAATCGTCCATGGGTTATTCTGCAATAATTATGGGCGGAGCTTAATGTTTCGAAAATAGTTCCGAATAAATAAAGAAAATATTGCAGTAAAATGCACGTGCTAAAACCCGCTCTAAAAGAAATGTAATAAATGTAGCATGTATATAAGTGTAATGAAACAACAAATTGTATATTTGGTGATAAGTGGCATAACCACGCCTACAAAGAATGTTATTTGTTAGGAAACGTAATTAAGAAAACATTTATAGCATGTCAGCTTTTTAGTAGCATCAAAAAACGTGACGTCATTTAGTTTCTACGATTTTTGTTGTGAATGAAAACGACGTCATATGTTTGTTACGATTCAATGACGTCACTAAATAGTGAACTTTATACTAAGAAGGGCGGAGTATTGAAAAATATAGTTCACGTCCAAAAGCTTGAACCAAATCAATCAGAATCGTGTTAGAATCGAAATAATATTTTTCTATGATGGTTTGTTGTCGAATAACCCACAGTAAGGAGTAAAGATGCGTGTAATCAAATCACTCGTGCTTCGCACTCGTGATTTAATTCCTACGCATCTATACTCCTTACTGTGGGTTATTCGACAACAAACCATGATAGAAAAATATTATTTCTTAAACATACTGTAGTGATAACGGAAAGTGTTAAGTAGGTTTCGACGATGTAATTTTGTATAAGTAAGAAGTTTGTTTTAACAACATTTTGCTCCAGTTTTATATTTACTTACACATGTTTTCTCTGTTACTTTCATATAATTTTATTATTTCTAGATATTAACGACTGTGACCCGAACCCGTGTAAAAATGGCGGACAATGCACAGATGGCATCAACTCTTTCACGTGCGCATGCGCGGCTGGATTCCAAGGAACAGTTTGTGACACAAGTAAGTGCAAAAGTTTTTTTTAACGCATAAATTACTGGTATCGAAAACTATCCGTTCACCATCGATATTATTGATTTAAGTAACGTCGTTTTTTTCTTATACACTAGATCTATTGATACGGGAGTAGTTTAAATAAATACCAGTTATAATCCATTTTTCAATTGTGAGATTTTCAAGTGAGCGTATTATTATCGAAACAAAATTAATTTTGCAAGGAATGCTTAACAAATACAAGGCATCCGCAAATAAATCACTAAAGAACGCGATTTTTAAAAATGCAAACATACATTAAGTCTGGCATTGTTTGTCCAAAGCCCATCATGTACATGTTTATCCGATATTCAATTCCAAATATGTTAAACATACTTTATTCATACTTTTAGTTTCAATTCTTAACTTAAACTGTTTCACCAATATATAGTAACTGTAATAATTGATTAAAACACCAATTAAATGCGTTTTTTCATATTCATAACTCATGCTCGTTTCGAGTTGTTAAAGCTTCTTGTTCGAATAATTTAAAGAAATAGGCATCTAATTTATTAACATGTTATGTCACGTTTGATAGTATTTATAATTTCGTGATGGAACATGTACAGTAGATTTCGACGGTGTAATAATAAGTTCTTTATAATAGCATATTGTACCAGTTTCATGTTTATTTACACATGTTTGCACGTTTACTTTCATATACTTGTAATTATTATTTCTAGATATTAACGAGTGTTCCCCGAACCCGTGTCAAAATGGCGGACAATGCACAGATGGCATCAATGCTTACACGTGCGCATGCGCGGCTGGATTCCAAGGAACAGTTTGTGACACAAGTAAGTGCAGAAAGATTTTTTTGGTGCATTGATAATTAGTTCCGAAAACGATAAGTATACCATCGATATTATTGAATTTAATAACGACTTTTCTTTTCTTATATAATAGATCTATTGATATGGGAGTAGCTTAAATACATACCAGTTATAACCCAATCTTTAATTGTAAGATTTTCAAGCGAGGGTATTACTATCGACAAAAAATAGATGATCTTTGTTTGATACCAAATGAACAACATTTCGAAATGAAGTCCCGTACTTTAGCCCTTTGCATGCTGAGAAATTTGTCATCTGCTAAAATGTCGTCTGCTGAATTTCTAAAATTAGCATTTTCTTTGATTGTTTTCAAATTATACTATCAGAATAGCAAACAGTTTGGATCCTGATGAGACGCCACATTCTGTGGCGTCTCATCTGGATCCAAACTGTTTGCAAAGGCCTTCAAAATCCGGTTCCAGCGCTCAAAGGGTTAGCAATTATTTGGCCAAAATTCATCATATATATCCGTTGTTCAATTCCAACTATGTAAAACATACTTTATTCCTACTTTTAGTTTCGAGCCGTAACTTAAAAATAATATTGGACCAATATAAAATTACAGTAATTATTGGTAAAATAATCCCGATTGAATGCGTGTATTCATCTTCGAAACACATGCTCGCTTCAATTTGCTTAAGCTTCTCGTTCGAATAATTTAAAGAAAAATGTATCTTCTTTATTAGTATTTGATATCATTTTTAATATTAAATATAATGCCATGATGACAGAACATGTACAGTAGATTTCGACGATGTTATAAGACGTTCGTTATAATATCGTTGTGTTCCAGTTTCATTTGTACGTGTATGTTTTCTCTGTTACTTTCATATAATTATTTCTAGATATGAACGAGTGTGCGCCGAACCCGTGTAAAAGTGGCGGACAATGCACAGATGGTATCAATGCTTACACGTGCGCATGCGCGGCGGGATACCGGGGAACAGTTTGTGACACAAGTAAATGCAAAAGGCCGCATTTTTAGAATTACAATTAAAGAAGAAATGACTGGTATCGAAAACTATCCGTTATATCATCGATATTTATTTAAAGTAACGTGTTTCCTTTTCCTATATAATTATCTACTGATAAAGGGATAGTTTGAATAATTACTGGTATTAACCCATTTTTATTAATTGTAAGATTTGTTTGAGATTATTCTTATAGACAAAAAAAAAACTAAATTATCTTTGTTTGACTACTTGTACTTGAGATTGGCGTAGTTAAATACTTAAGTTCAATTTCAAAAATAATTATCAGATAATTCGAAAACCGAACAAAGTTGCGCTTCAATTAAAAGTGACCTTAGGCAGTCATAAAATGACAAGCAACAAAGTAACGTAATACCGGTATGTCACAAAAAATCTCGCATGTGTCCAACGAAGACCAAAGAAAACTGACTGTTGGTTTGTCAAGGTTATTGCTTAAAGATGCTTGTTTCCGTAAAGATATAAATAAAAAAATCTGATTAAATAACGAGTAATCTCACAAGCATCGAAGGTACACCTTGAACGGTACATTCTTTCCGTGATTTTTTTTTTGCACAAAGTATTCACAACTTATTTGATTTGATACATACTAGAGCATAGCGTATTAACATACTTGAGTTCAATCGCAAACATGATTTACGGGTCATTCTAGAATCATACTACATATATAAAATGTCAGGTTAAATAACGAGTAATCTCAGAAGAACTGAAGGTACATTTTGAACCGTATATTCTGTCCGTGAAAAATTCAACTTTAATTTGAACGCGAGTTTTGTTGAAGTTTGCAAGTTCACATAGGTATTTATATACAAAGAGTTCACAACCAATTTGATTTGATACATCACTAACTTATTTTGCACCACAAGCTGAACATGAGGCGTGTGTCCACCTCGTAATATTCAAAACTTATTTGTTGCAGACATCAATGAATGCGACCCAAATCCGTGTTTGAATGGCGCCATATGTACCGACGGCATCAACGCTTTCACGTGCTCGTGTTTGGCCGGGTACAACGGACAGAAATGTGAAACAAGTAAGCGTAGTGATACGTTAGTGTTTAAAGTGAATCGGGTCAAGAATTTCACAAATCAGAGTATTCACACGTGTAATAGATGGGTTTTATTCTGAGCTTTCCTATGGAATAATGCAAAATATGAACACATGTGTATGCTTTTAGAAACGCACGAAATGTACCTTTAAATGATTTCAAAAACGTGTTCACGCGTCTAAAAGTTTTTTTTTGTGTGTGTAGAAACTAGGTGTACATTGTGTATGACGTTATGCCTATTTAATTCTTACAAATATTTTAAACACTTGGCACAACTTGGCACAATGCATTTTTTTCAAATGGAATGATACATTAAGAACGATATCGATTTTAAGCAAACAATATGTGTAGAATACGACTATTTGTGTAATTAGCGTTTTATATTATCTTTGTATATTTATGAGTGATATGTTTAATCGGAACGTCGTTGGGAATCTTAAAACATGTTACAAATTTTGATTAAAAAAAACTGAATCTTAATTGAAATTCCATTGGCTTTAAACAACACGGGATAACGCCTTTTTGGTTAAGTTCTTACGGATAAATGAGGCGTGTTCTGCGAAAACTGGGCATAATGCATGTGCGTAAAGTGTCATCCCAGATTAGCCTGTGCAGTCCGCACAGGCTAATCAGGGACGACACTTTCCGCCTAAACTGGATTTTCACTAAGAAGAGACATCATTTAAACGAAAAATTCCATAAAAAACGGAAATTGTCGTCCCTGATTAGCCTGTGCGGACTGCACAGACTAATCTGGGATGACAATTTACGCACAAGCATTATGCCCGGTTTTCTTAAAACGCGACACAAATACTCTCAATAGTCGACGAATAAACTTGTGTAGATTATTTCTTAAATATTGTATGCGTCTGGTTACTTTACGAGAGCGTACTAGTATTTTAGAGCGTCGATTTAACAAGAGAGTCTGCACAAACTTGGCAGCATTTGTCACACACAATGATTGATTTATAGCATAGCAAATAAAGTGTGACAAGGGCAATAATGAAAAATGAGCACACGAATGTTGTTATCTCCCCGCTGAAAACCAGAAAAAAAAATCTGATAATATATCATATTTCAAAGAAATTTTCGAAAAAAAAGGGAAGAAGAAAATAACAAACTTTGAACATGCAAGTTGCCTATGATGTATCTACCGGTGTTAACGAAATAAAAAAATCGCACGTCCTGCCGGTCCACCGTAGATAACCTACTTATCAAAAAGTTATTTTAAGAAAGATAATGCCATGGTGCACACAAATTAAAATATATAAATGATATGAAAGATTATTTTGTTTAATATTATAATAAAATTTCGGTACATGTATTTGCAGACATAAACGAATGTTCTCCTAACCCATGTCTGAACGGTGCGCAGTGCACTGATGGAATCAATGCGTACGAATGCGCATGTGCAGCGGGATATCAAGGCACACGTTGCGAAATAAGTAAGATTTTAAATATTTTCGTTTTGATTGAATATACATGTAATAATTAAAAAGTCCGGCATGTGTTGTTGTTTTTCTTTATTGGCTTTCTATGAAAATATACTTTTTAATGTGATTTCATTTTTAAGTGTTTAAACTTGAAATGAATTACAGACATCAACGAATGTGACCCCAACCCTTGTCGAAATGGCGGGACATGTAGAGATGGAATCAACGCGTTTACGTGCGCATGCGTGGCCGGATATGCGGGTGAAACCTGCGAAATAAGTACGTATAACACGACTGTTCTTTTATATTCTTTGTTGTGTATTTATCCACATTATCTTTTTAACTATGGTGCCCCGCAGTATTATCACACCACGTAGACAAATTAAAATCAAGTGACAAGTGTTGGGAAAGTAAATGTTGAATCAATCAAGTTTTAAGTTAGTTCGGTGCGTACATATACTAGTATTTGAGAGTGTCTTTTTCACACGAGGGTCTGCACAAACCTTGCCGCATTTGCCATACACAATGATTTACTATTTGATAGCAAATAAGGTGTACCAAGGGTAGTAATGAAAAAATGAGCACACACGTGATCTTATCTCCCCTCGGAAAACCAGAAAAATACCGATCTCTAATCATCAGTAATATTTTTCAGAAATTTTCGAAAACAAAAACGGTAAAAGAAAATTACAAACTTTGAAGATACATGTTCCATATGATGCATCCTTGACTGAACAATATTTATATTTATATATTAGTTTTACCGCAAACAATCTAAATTTCAAGCTTTGCTTGCAAGGATATCCAAGTTTGCTTGCAAGGATATCCAAGTTTGCTTTAAACTGAAATACCATAAACATGCTGATCTTATTTCGAATACTTCTACCATTAACGGCTTACTGGTAAGAATAACATGTAGTTTATCATTTGTTAACGAAAGCAATCTAATCCAAAATAGTTCATATTGCTCACCTAAGCAATTATATACGGAAAAGCATAGTTTTCATATATATTATAATAAAATGAAAATAATGTTTAAATATGTGAAAATGATTGATGGTTCATAACCAACTCATATGGTAACAAGGACAATGTATGCATGGTAACTTCTCAGAGCATGAAGTAATTACTCACCTTAATGTTATGTTGGAATTCAAAATGCTTTTTCATAATGCGAACGAGATGGGGAATATTGACTTAATGAATTTATAAATAACGCTATCATAGTTACAATAGTCTAGAATTATTATAAAAACCAGAAAATCCAATATTGAATAAAAAAAAATCCGCCATGTAATACGAACCAGTTTCCTCTCGTAGGAAAAGCGATCATCTACACTTTTATGGGGACACTTTCTTGTTCAATCGTGAAACATCGACTATCTCCGGAATCGTCCGTAAGATAGGCAATAAATCGTCTGCTGATCCAGAGTGTAGTTGTTTTGACAATATCGTATGTTCGTTGTTTTACGCACATTCTCGGAAAACCTTCGGAGTCACGGATTTCTACGATGTAAAGCTATGTAACACGAATTTCATTACAGGATTAAGTGCTTAACTTAGGAAATTGGGCGTGACAGTCTTTGTTCTGAACTGAAAAAGCAGACATCGGCCATTATTTTATTTGACAGTCAGATGTAAAAATATAGAAAATAATAAACATGCGTTTCAGATATCGATGAGTGCGACCCTAATCCGTGTCAAAATGGCGGACAATGTACCGATGAAATCAACGACTACACGTGCGCATGCGTGGCCGGATATGAGGGGAAAAGCTGCCAGATAAGTGAGTTAAAGAACTCCCGCTTTTGTGTTTTGAATTGTAACTAGCACCGAAAACTGAGAAATAAATTAAGAAACATTGGACGATTTCACATTTATAACATATTATGGTTTGCATGGAAGTTTTTATTTAATGTTTATTCCGAACTAAAATTAAAATTGAGGATAACGTAGAATTTATATATTATTGGTTTTATAGATATCAACGAATGCGAACCTAATCCTTGCCAAAATGGAGCCGATTGTATTGACGGTGTCAATGCCTTCACTTGCAAATGTGCACCCGGATACAATGGCGAAACCTGCGAAATCAGTATGCATTTGTTAAAAGGAATATTGACATGGTTGCAAGAATTTGTATTTTATATTATTCGGGTTTCAAAATGACCTTTTTTAGATATAGCGCTGTTCATAAGACACAAAATACGGATTTAGAGTTAATTATGACAAAAATACATGTATATCTCTAATTTAAGCGTCGTTTTATATTCTAAGGTGTAAACAATGAAAAGGATAGTGAATTATTTCTACGTTGTTTATTATGTAGATTAACAACGGTAATATTGTGTTGATATATATCGATAAGCTAGTATCATGTTCAATTGTTAGTATACCAATCACATCGCATTTTACAGTTATTTATGTCTGATAGTACAAACTCTACAGTACCATTCCGATTAACGCCATTTTAAAACTGTCATTATAAATTTGAATAGTTGACTAAAATGTTAAATTTAAAAATGACGAGTTTGATTAATATACACGACCTTCTTTTCTTGTTAGACATCGATGAGTGTTACCCAAATCCGTGTCAAAATGGCGGTGAATGTACAGATGGAATCAACGACTACGAGTGCGCATGCGTGGTCGGATATGATGGAAAAAGCTGTCAAAACAGTAAGAGATTCATACAATATATAATTTAAATTTCAAATTCGTTTTATTTAGGTAAACAGTATAGAAAATATCTAGTTATTTGTTTATGTTTTTCTGTTTGATGATAAAATACTATTACAGACAACAATCATTGGCTAAAAAAAACATTTTGAGGAGTCCAAAACACTGATCTTTGCATATTTATACAAACGCACACAATTGTTTAAAATATACGTGTCATAGTACTAGCATTGATTATGTCATATTTGTTCATTACAAATTGAAACAACTTTGTGTAAGAAAAAAAAATGATAACTGTTATGACGCTTTTTAACTTCACGCTGTTTTTTTATATCAGACATCAACGAGTGCCTACCAACCCCATGTCGAAATGGCGGGAAATGTACAGATGGAATCAACGATTACACGTGCGCATGCGTGGCCGGTTATGAGGGAAAGAGCTGCGAAATAAGTTAGCGGTTTTTTAATTAGGCTTTCTTTTCCAATGAATCATATAAATAATTCACTGTCTAAGAATAATTGTAGAATGTTTGATATAAGTACAATAGATTTACTGTTGTTTTGGAGGAAAATTAAGCGATATTATGTAAAAAGCTTAAGTATTCAAAATATGTATTTGTTGATATGCTTAATGAATATTACATCATTTTGGTGATCCCGTGTTTTTTTTTCGCACGATTGTGTGACGTTAAATTCCTCGAATCCGCAAGACAAGTGGACAATATGACACAATGAACAAGTGCGAGCCAACCCATCGGAACACCACAGCAATTTATAATATATCTTCATAAGATAAAAAAAAAACAGCACTTTAAGTCACAAATGCAGCAATCCATGTTTTTGTTCTGAACATGCAATTAGCATAATATTGGACGATGCATATATTTACATGTCATCATGAAGTCATTGTGATGTGTAATTTAATGACATCATTCAAAAGTACGGTTTTTCCAACCGCTAAATACGGACACGAATTTCACACTGTGAAATACAGAATTTCTATCCTTTAGTTTATATTTGTCATGTTGAAATACCCCATCATGTGAGTCATTTATCTGTAGATATAAAATAAATGAAGAAATCAAATGAGGGATATTAAAATTCTAAAACTATCCGTAAAGAAGTTAATTTTTAGCGAGCGCATCTATACGTTCTAAAACAAGAGAGTGATATTTGGCTTCCAGACATCAATGAGTGCGATCCTAGCCCCTGTCAAAATGGCGGGGAATGTACAGATGGAATCAACGACTTTGAGTGTACATGCGTGGCCGGGTATGATGGCAAAAACTGCGATAACAGTACGTCTTTCACCGACCTATTAATATATTTTCATAACATGGTATGATTTTGAATTTCTAAATAGATTTAAACGCTTCAATTATAAATGTGTATGGGTTACATGATATTGCATATTCCTTCAATGAAAGCATAATATAAAAAAAGAAAGCAACAGCAATATATTGGTGTTTTTGCGAATGTTCAAAACTTAATAAATTTTCGGAAACATAAAATGATTAAATGTTGTGATATAATAATTAAAAAATGTATAAGTTGTTGCTGAAATTCCGCTTAACACGGTTTCTTTGCTTTCCAGATATCAATGACTGTGAACCCAACCCATGTCAAAATGGCGGGAAATGTAGCGATGAAATCAATGACTACATATGCGCATGCGTGGCCGGATATGAGGGAAAGAGCTGCGAAAGCAGTAAGTTTCTTTGCGTGTTCTGTTTCCGATTTGTGCATGCTTTTCAGTCGATAGCAATATTCACAAATTTAATAACTACATACAAGTATCAAGAAGAAATACATGTAAGCATATTTGAATTCAATGTGTACTATTCATTTCGAAATAAATTTATGTAACCAATGAATAATTACATTTATCTTAATCCAAAGTGCCGTCATTTTCATAAAACTTCGTTTTTTCTTTGTCCGAAAATGTATACGATAAACAATTTGATAATTTACAATATAATTTAAAACGGTGTTGGCACATGGATAAACATTTGTGAAGTTTCTATGCTTATTATTATGTCTTATTTTTACAGACATAAATGAATGCGCGTCCAGCCCATGTGCTAACGGGGCCACTTGCATTGACGGTGTCAACTTTTACGAGTGCGCATGCGTGGACGGATATGACGGAGTTTACTGCGAAATAAGTATATATCTGCTATATAAATGTTAAGGAACTAAGTTATATCATATTTTTAATCATTAGTTACCTGTAAAGTATGTTTAGCTTAATAAATACATATGGGTGCACTAAATATAAACTTGTTTTCGTAAGATTGGGTTGATTGCCAGGTTTCGACTTTACATGGCGATTGTTGAGAGTAAAACTACGGTATTTCCTTATCGGGACTTGTTAAACAAATTTCGTATTTTTGCGATGCCATTTCATGTATTTACCAACCAAACCATACTCTTTGGAAAAATTTAAAATGTATTTTCTTTTACCAATGATTCGAACCTAAGACCTAAAGCAATCTAACGCGCTACCACAGCACCTTGCTGGATTATAACAAGTCCCGTATTACCGATTAGGCAGAGTAGGGAACTGTCTATGGGCCCGCGACTTTTACGGGCCCCATGAGTCCTTGATGAAAGATTTGTTTTTACTTACTTACTTAGCATAATCTTATAATAAGACTTCACAAATTATTTTTGTTAAATTCTTAATCTAATAACTATTATGTCGTATTGGTATTAAGGTATTATAAGGGCGTTTTATACATTTAAAAGGACATATTCATATTTTATGTATTGCCAGATTTGGCACTGGTAGGCTAATTTAAGTGAAATCGAGTTGTCTCTGGCGTTCTAGTAGGCACAAGGTCGAATAGGGGCCTGGGGCGTGGGTCACAAAAGTTTCACTGCCTAGGGACTCCACGGTGCTTATCCGCACTGATTATTTCTTCAACCGCGCCGTTTTAATAATACCCGTATTATTCAAATTGTTTATGACATGCTTTATGAACGATTTATACTTCTACTTATTTTGATTGATAATTATGAATATGAGTTTTGAAAAAAATATTTGTTATTAATAGTAGTTATTGTTATTGTGTTTGTATGAATACAATGCATTCATTCATTTTTGAAACTATTGAATTGTTTGTCAATTCGCCAAACTGTGAACGTGTCCCTTTTAAATGCCTTTATCAGATAGGACAATTTCGCGCTAAACCCTCGATTTTACTAAATTCGTCATGCCACCTGTGTAAGGAATTCATAGATTCGCCCAGACACCTGGGTAAAGATTTCATACAAAGATTACTATTACTTACTTGTATGATACCTTGTGCCTTTTAAATGGACAAACCCAATAATAAACCAATGAGAAACCCTCGCACTTTTGCACAGTCACATAATCGTCCTTATGGAACGGTTTTGGTAATATACTGAACAGTAAAAACTTAGTCTAGCTTCTGTCTTTTACAAAAGCATACCATCGAGCTCATAAACATTATAGTAATTTTGGCGTGTTCTGAGAAAACTGGGCAACATGATGGTGCGTAAATTGTCATCCCAGATTAATCAGGGACGACAATTTCCGCTTTTTTGGAATTTTTCGTTTGATGATGTCCCTTCTTAGCGAAAATCCAGTTTATGCGGACAGTGTCGTCCCGGATTAGCCTGTGCGGACTGCACAGGCTAATCTGGGATGACACTTTACGCACAAGCATTTTGCCCAGTTTTCTCAGAACACGCCACAATTATGCCCAAATATCGCCTCACTAGTGTTCAAAGGCCTTAGCTGCTATGTCGTTATACATTATAAATAAGCGCTTGTAATTCTCATAGGGCGAATCCTGAACAAGTGTTCACAAGCTTCTCTTACTTCTTGCAGCAACCGAGTGATGTATTTGGTATTTTTTGGAAACATAATGTGTGTTTCACTTATAGTTATATTTTGGCGACGCGATAACAAATCGACTGATTTAGCGCTATTTTACAGTGCCCACTCCACGTTATAAACAACGCTCACAATCCATCACGTGGTGCCAATTTCAACCTATTGTTTTCTGTTAAGATGTTGACGAATGCGCCAGCTCCCCGTGCAAAAACGGCGCCACTTGTAAAGACCACGTGGCCGAATACACGTGCCACTGCGCTTCCGGTTGGCAAGGCGTCCACTGCGAACTGGGTACGTACGAATGCGTAACGTATACAATTAGACCCCCCCCCACAAAAAAGCAACTTTAACCAGACGATCTTTAACAGAAGATAGCTTCGCCGAAAAGCAACCTCATACACGAAATACAGATACGCTAGATAAGACCCCCTTTATGTCGGTCTTCGGAAATTAATGCCTCCATTCCTTGTATAGTAGAGTTTTGTATGTGAGTCTTTAATTGTCTTTAAAAAATCACTTCAGAACTGATCCATCTTTGGTCAAAATTAGGTTAAAAAGAAAATGTGCCAAGTACACAAAAGATCGTAACATGAAAGCGTGTTGTTGTTGTTTTCTGTCCGCACACTATTTTCAATCACGTCGCTTTCAAAAATCGTCAAATGTTATTCCCGATAGAAAGGAAAAGTTGAGGCACCTTAATATCGTCATATACTTTTTTCATAAATCAACGCGCTGAATGGATTGTTGTATTTTGTTCAGATGTGGACGAGTGCGCACCCACTCCGTGCCAGAACGGCGCCACGTGCAACAACCTGCTGGACGCGTACACGTGCACGTGCGTGGCGGGATACGAGGGAACCGACTGTGAGACTGGTGAGTGTTTGTTAACTTAGAACTAAAACAAAATTATGCACCTTGCAAGGAGGATATTTAACAAAGAGATTTGAAAAATGTCTGTACTCATTAACGTAGGAAATACCCTGTTAACAATAGAAAAGCTTATTGATAAAGAAATTTGGTCGATGTACCTCCCCTACTTACGTAGAAAATGTTCGTAGAAACAGATTATTGTTGTACCTGACCTTATGGGTACATTGTTTCTAACAGCGTGACACAAGTACATATACAATATTCCTCGTGTTTGCGTATTTTGCTAAATAAATAAGTGTTGCCATTCAAAGTTGAACCGTCACGTTGTTCTTTATAAATCAATGTCATTGTTTTTCAGACACGGATGAGTGCGCGAGCTCTCCGTGCCAGAACGACGCCGCGTGCGTGGATCACGTGAACAGTTACACGTGCGAGTGCGTCGGAGACTGGGCAGGCATGCACTGTGAACTAGGTATGTATTGCATATTCAATGTTTGACTTTAACAATTAATGGCACAAGGACGCTTACAGAATATGGTCGCAATTTCGAAAAGTATCAGAATTCTAAATTAAATCGGCCGACTGTAACAGCGAATGATCTTCAGGAATATTTACATCTTGTGCTTAAACACATTGTAACTTTTTCAATTGTATAAGTTGTAATATTTAATATAATATCATACTTTACCCAATTTTCTATCACAATGTTGATCTTCTCAGTGCACGGCAACTGGGCCACGTGGAATGACTGGGGCATCTGTTCGGTCACGTGCGCCAATGGCACCTTGACCCGGACTCGCACCTGTACTGACCCCGCCCCCGTCAACGGAGGAGACAAGTGCCCCGGGGCCGACAAGGAGGCGGACACCTGTTCATTGGATCCTTGTCCACGTACGTCCATTTGGGTATCAACAGAGCGTTTTTATTTAAAATTATTTTTGGGCTTTAAATATTAATGCACAATTAAGTTATATCAAACTACTTGTGATTAAAATCTGCTTGATTCCTGTTTAACTCCCGTGTATCGCAAAAACATTTTGATTCTTGCCACGGCACCAAAATGTCTGCGTATGGTATCAAAAGCCTATTGCGTTATGTCTTCAGATTTGAAGACTACTATCACAATTCTATTTTCTATGCCATCTTTTTTAAGCGCCTGTTAACGGACAATGGAGCGCCTGGACAACGTCAACGTGTGACGTCACCTGCGGTACCGGGAAGATTGTCAAGCAGCGGAAGTGCGACAGTCCCGCCCCTCAACACGGCGGTAAAACCTGCCCTGGGGACGACATGAAGGTGACCAACTGCACAAAGGCGGATTGCCCCGTTATCGCCGCCAACTCAAGTTACGGGATTGATTATGTATCGGTAAGAAGCGAAATGAACCTCGCTCTGTGAAAAGGGGGTTTAATGCATGTGCGTAAAGTATCGTCCCAGATTATTGCAGTCCGCACAGGCTAATCAGGGACGACACTATCCGCTTTAATGATATTTTTTTCATTTAAAGAAAGTCACTTTCTTAGCAAAAATCCAGTTTAGGCGGAAAGTATCGTCTCTGATTAGCCTGTGCGGACTGCACAGNTGGTCTAGATACTTTAGCCTCCACATATATTTCTAGTCATGTGTGGCTTCACTGACAACTACTATATAGCCTTTATTTATAATTATCCTGTTTGTCACAAATTGTATCGACACTTTATGGACACGAGCTACAGGGTGAAACTAAAGTGACACTTATAATGTTTATTAATTATTTTTATGTAATATTATTTCCCATATCTTAATTATATAATTTCGACAAGTATACACACTTATCTTTTAATTTCAGGTCTCAAGACGCCCGTTGTGACAATCCTTCTAGGGGTCGCAATGTGGGTCCTTTCGTGTCGCTGGTAGTCAAAGGTCCAGATGGATCATCGATTTTTTTTCAATGGAATTACTAACCATTTACGCGTTGATTTACTATTATATAGACGATTTGATTGTACTTATGTATGTGTTTTTTACCATAACCAGTTAATTGGCGTAGACGAGATACTTTAATTGACCACTGATACGTTACTTGACGATCGTTATTTTTGATTGACTATATATGTGTTGATTGACCGTAAATCTGACCATCCAACATTTGATTGATCTTCGACCTGTTTACTGACTTAGACCAGTTGAATGACCATTAATCACTAAATTGACCGTTAACACGTGTATTACCAAAAACAAGCTGATTTACCAATCTGAATAAGCCCGAACATCACAAGGCGTATTTAGTACTACAAAAAAGTTAACGGACATACATAAACTAAAAATATTAGCCAAATAATATACATGTATACTTTTATTTTCGGAAAAAAAACAAACATTTAGTTTGCACTGTAGACATTGTTAAAGGTCCTGTTTTTTATATTGAGTTTTGTTTATATATTTTTAATATTTTATATTTTATTTTTTATGTTATTTATATGTTTGTTCTTTTAATGTTGTGTTAGTATTTTACTCATAAGTGAGTGAATTTTGTGTTGCACATTTCCTTATGTATCTACATTTTGAGGTTTGACAATGCAAATTCATAAAATCAAAGCGTGTATGAACACGAGCTGTGTGCCGTCTCTTATAAATTATTTGTTGCAAATATGTACTGTCTGTTTATATTCGGCTTATTATTTCTATTTCTGGCAGTGGGGGTAATGTCTTGTAGTCAATGTATACACTTTGTAATTGTTTCGTTATTTCTTATAAATTGTTTTTGTTATACGTAGTTACTAAGTCTTTACGTTTTTTTTTATTAATAAAAGTTTAACTAGAATTGCGTGTTGTTCTTAAAACCCTGATACTTTAGAATGATGATAGATAGCCCTTACAGTGGGTATTCTCATTGCACGTTCATCTGTTTCACTGAACATGGTCAAATACCTCAATATTTGTTCTGCCTCCATTAGAAAATTATTTTTATCATTGAACAGGGCAAAGACGTCATAGAAAGCCCTGAACATATTTATTCTAATCTTCATTAACAAAAATTACTGGACCAAAAGGACCAAGTTTCTAAACATGTGGTCGGAACATTAAAAAAATTGCAATTAAAATGTGGGTCAATACATTTATGCTAATCATTCATTTTGTTATCCCTTTAATATACTGTTATTGTAAAACAATGGGCATGATCAAATTCTTTCCATATGTTTGAGTGTCATGTTATTTGTTAACTTAATTGGTGGAGCGTCGTGAGAAAACCGGGCAAAATGCTTAAGCGTAAAGTGTCCTCCCAGATTAGCCTGTGCAGTCCGCACAGGCTAATCAGGGACGACACTTTCCGCCTTAATTGGATTTTGGCTAAGCAGAGACATCATTTAAACAATAAATACCATAAAAGCGAAAATGGTCGTCCCTGATTAGCCTGTGCGGACTGCACAGGCTAATCTGGGATGAACATTTACGCACATGCATTATGCCCGGTTTTCTCACGACGCTCCACATTTTAATTTGTATGTATGTCTTAAGTTAACAGATTGTTTGTTGAACTGTCCGTAAAGTTAAGAGTAACGATACCCAGTGCTTTTTTTATATTTAGGATTCACGTGGTTTCAATTACATAATCCTTCTCGTTTTAAAAATTAATTTAATAGTTTATCAAGAACATATAACAGTTACAAAAGGTTTAAGATGTAAATGAATTATATGTTGTGCGCATATATAACTACTCAAATGATATGTAATTTATGAAAATTTTGAAGTAGAGCATACGACGTAAAAAATATCACTTTACGTTGCAGCCACTTATTGAAAGAAAATAGTATGAAGTAGGGACCACGCTTAGTAGCGTGCAACCGTGTATCAGGGGAGATCACTCGAAGATGTTTCTAATTATGTAAAAGGGAGATCATTGTCGGCAGTTTGTTACTGTGTAGGGAAGATCACTGCGAGTGGTTTGTAACTGTGCATCCGGGGTGGTCAATAAAATGAGTTTATAACTAGGGATAAAGCAAGGGATGTCACCGGGATGATTTAGTAACTGTTGCGCAGGAGAAATCGCAGTCATGAGTTTAATTTTGTGCATGAGAGAAAATCAATATTTAGAAATTGTAACTGTGAATCAATGAAGGTCACTTTTATGAGTTTGTAACTATGCAGCAGGGCACATCGCTGAGAGGAGTTTATAACAGGAGGGGCCAATGTGATGAGTTTATGATAACATGTATTTAGCAGTGGCAACCACTGTGAGGAAATTATAATTGTGTTACTGGGGAAATCCCTGACAGGCGTGTGAAACTGTCTAACAGGGGGACTCTCTATGATGCGTTTGTAATTGTGTAACAGGGAAGAAAACTGTGAGAAATCTGCAATTATGTCGCAATGGAGTTTACTGAACGGAGTGTTAAACTGCCTAATAATGTAGGCCTCTATGAGGACTCCGTGTCTGTGTGTCAGGGGAGATAACTGCACTCAGTTTGTAACTTTGTAGCGGGAAAGATCACTGTGTGAATTGTGCACCTGTGTACTAGGTGTTCAATGTGAGGAGATTGTAGCTTTATAGCAGGGGATACCACTGAAAGGAGTTTGTCACCGTAAAACAGAGCTGGTCAATGTGAGGACTTGTTGGTGATGTTCCATTACACTCAGTAACATACTATTTACAGTGCTATTCCCCGATACACAGTTAAAGACTCGTCATACCGATCACCCCGTACACACAGTTTTAAACTCCTCACAGTGCCATCGCATGATACATAGTTACAAACTCCGCCTAGCGATCTCGCCGGCTACCTCTGACAGTGATCTGGCATGATATGCAGGAACAAACTACTCAAAGTGATCTCTCCAGCAATACAGTTACATGGTTTCTAAGGTTTTCAAAGTGATTTCCCCTAATTAACCATTACACACTCCACATAGGGATTACAGCCTGCTACACAGTTAAAACACCTCCAAATGATCTCCACTATTACACAGTTACAAACTTCTCAAACTGGTCTCCGCTGTTACACAGGCATAAATTCATAACAGTGACTCTTCTGCAACATAGTTAAAAACTCCTCACAGTTATTTTACCTCTAAAAAGTAACGAATTTCTCCCAGTTATAGACCCTGCTACACTAGTACAAACCGCTCAGAGTGATCTCTTCTGCTACACAGATATAATTTCACAGTGACTTGCCCTGTAAGAGGGTTCCAAATCCCTCATAGTAATATACCTTTTACACAGTAAAAACTTCATTTCTGTTAAACCATTAACACAGTTACAAACTCCTCACATTAACCAACCGTGTTGCATACCTAAAAACTCCTTTCAGTGGCATATCCTGCTACACCTTTATAATCTAATTACATTGACCCGTAATTACACAATTACAATATTCCCATATACATGTAGATCTCGCGTTCTTCGCTGCTTAAAACAGTGCATACTGATCTTATCTGCTACATAGTCACACACTCTTCATCGTGATCTCTCCTGCTACACTAGTATAAATTGCTCAAAATGATCACTCCCGCTACTCAATTACAAACTCCTCACAAGGAGCTCAGCAGTTACACATTTATACATTATTTTAGTCGTTTGTCCTGGTACAGAGTTACCAACTCCTAAAATGACTTCCTTTTCAACACAATTACACACTCCTTTTATTGACTTAACATTTAACATAGGTCCAAAATCCTCACAGTGATTTTCCCTGTTACACAGTAACACCCTACTTATTTCGGACATCTCATTAGACAGTTTCAAATTCCTTTCAGTGACCTCCCAAACATCACAATGACACATATCTCACAATGGTCGTCCCTTTTTACACAATTACAAACTCATAACAACTATCTCCCCTATTACACAGTTGAAAACTCCTCACAGTAAATTCCCCTGCTACACTGTAACAAACTAATTATAGTTAAGGTCAGCCTCACAATAAAAATGTCCTCATATTAATCTTCCCCGACACACAATTACAAACTCGACAACTGTGACACAATTACTAAGTCCTCACAGTGACCCACTGGTACACAGATGCACACTCCTTTTAGTTACTGCCCTTGTTACACATCACAGTGATGTCCACGACTATATAGGCACAAACTCATCAGAATGATCTCCCCTGCTCAGTAACTGCTCACAGTGACCTCCCATGGTTTTTAAACTCATTTCAGTGATCCTTTTTAATACACGTTAAAAAACAGCTCATCAGCAGTGATTTCTCTGTTACATAGTTACAAACTGCTTAGAGTGATCTCCCGTTCAACACCGTTTAAAATCCCGTACAGTGATCCCTCACATTATTCTCTTTTAACTCTGTTGTTACAAAGTAAAGTTATCTGTTTACCATTGCATGCCGTGCTTTATAATTTACAGTCATATGACATTTGCGTAATTATCAATTTGCACATTAAATCATTCATTTACGTGTTTAACATTCTGTAGCTGTTGTATGTGCTTAAATAAATATTGTATAGATTTTTAAAACGTAAACTTTAATGTCCGAACAAAGGATGAGCAACTTGGTCCTGTTTAGTGATACGAATACATGTGGCATTAAAATACCCAGTATAAGGACTTGACCCTTATCAGTGATATTAATTAATATGCCTTTAGAGGCCGAACAACTGATTAGCAAATTTACCCTGTTCAGTATAAAAAATAATATCCCATTAAAGGCCAAACAAATGTTAAGCAACTTGGTGCTGTTCAGTCGTACAAATCAATGTACAATCAAACGACGGACAAACGTTTAGCACTTGGCATAGTTCAATGATAAAAAAGGCTCCAAAAGAGGCCGAACAAATGTTGAGCAACATGGCCCTATTCAGTAATGAAAATAAAAGGGTAATTAGAGGCCGAACAAATGTAGACTAACTTGGCCTTATTCTGTGATAAGAATGAATGTCCTCTAAGAAGTCAAACAAATATTTAGACACTTGGCCATGTTCAGTTGTAGAAATAAACATGCTTTTAGAGGCCTAAACACTGTTGAGAAACTTGACCCTGTTCAGTTACTGAAATAAGTGAGCCTTTAGAGGCCAATTAAATGTTGAGAAACTTGGTCCTATTCAATGATAAATATAAACGTGCATTTAGAGGCCAATAAAATGTTGAGAAACTTGGTCCTATTCAATGATAAAAATAAACGTGCATTTAGAGGCCAATAAAATGTTTAGAAACTTGACCCTGTTCAATCATAAGAATAAATTCCTATAAGAGGCCGAACAATGTTTAGAAATTAGGCCCTGTTCAATGATAAAATGTTCAAAAAGAGGCCAAACAAAATTTTGAGCAACGTGGCCATGTTCAGTGATAAAAATAAATGTTCCAATATAGGCCGAACAAATGTTTAGAAACCTTGCCCTGTTCGTTTATAGCAATAAATGGGCCATTACAGGTAGAACACATGTTTAGCAACTTAGCCCTATTCAGTGATAAGAATAAATGTGCCTTCAATAGAGACCGATCAAATGCTGAACAACTTGGATGAGTTCAGAGATAAGAATAGATGTACTATTAGAGGCCGAACTTATATTGGCTAAGTTCAGAGATAAAAAAATACATGTACTATTAGAGGCCGAACGTATGTTGGCTAAGTTAAGAGATAAAACTAGATGTACTATTAGAGGCCGAACTTATGTTGGCTATGTTCATAGAAAAAAAATAGATATACTATTAGAGGCCGAACTTAAGTTGGCTATGTTCCGAAATAAGAATATATATACTATTTGAGGCCGAACTTATGTTGGCTAGGTTGATATATAAAAATAGATGTACTATTAGAGGCCGAACTTATGTTGGCTAAGTTTAGACATAACAATAGATAAACTAATATAGGCCGAACTTATGTTGACTAAGTTCAGAGATAATAATAGATATACTAATAGAGGCCGAACTTATGTTGGCTAAGTTCCGAAATAAGAATAGATGTACTATTTGAGGCCGAACGTATGTTGGCTACGTTCAGAGATAAGAATAGATGTAATATTAGAGGCCAAAATTGTGTTGGATAAGTTCAGAGATACGAATAGATGTAATATTAGAGGCCGAACTGATGTTGGCTAAGTTCCGAGATAAAAATAAATGTACTATTAGAGGCCGAACTTATATTGGCTAAGTTCAGAGATAAGAGTAGATGTACTATAAAAGGCCGAACTTATGTTGGCTAACTTCCGAAAAAAGAATATATATACTATTTGAGGCCGAACTTATGTTGGCTAAGTTGATATATAAGAATAGATGTACTATTAGAGGCCGAACTTATGTTGGCTAAGTTTAGAGATAAGAATAGAAATACTAATAGAGGCCGAACTTATGTTGAATAAGTTCAGAGATAAGAATAGATACACTAATATAGGCCGAACTTATGTTGACTATGTTTATAGATAAGAATAGATATACTATTACAGGACGAACTTATGTTGGCTAAGTTCAGAGATAAGAATAGATATACTAATAGAGGCCGAACTTATGTTGGCTATGTTTGTAGATAAGAATAGATATACATTAAGAGGCCGAACTTATGTTGGCTAAGTTCAGAGATAAGAATAGATATACTATTAGAGGCCGAACTTATGTTGACTAAGTTCAAAGATAAGAATATATATACTTTTAGAGGCCGAACTTATGTTGGCTAATTTCAGATATGAGAATATATATATATACTATTAGAGGACGAACTTATGTTGGCTAAGTTCAGAAATAGAATAGATGTTCTATTAAAGGCCGAACTTATGTTGACTAAGTTCCGAAATAAGAATATATATATATACTATTTTAGGCCGAACTTATGTTGGCTAAGTTAATATAAAGGAATAGATGTACTATTAGAGGCCGAACTTATGTTGGCTAAGTTCCAAAATAAGAATATATATACTATTTGAGGCCGAACTTATGTTGGCTAAGTTGATATATAAGAATAGATGTACTATAAGAGGCCGAACTTTTTTCGGCAAAGTTTAGAGATAAGAATAGATATACTAATAGAGGCCGAACTTATGTTGACTAAGTTCATAGATAAGAATAGATATACTATTAAAGGACGAACTTATGTTGCTCTAAGTTCAGAGATAAGAATTGATATACTAATAGATGCCCAACGTATGTTGGCTATGTTCAGAGATAAGAATAGATAAAATAATAGAGGCCGCACATATGTTGGCTAAGTTCAGAGATAAGAATTTATATAGTATTAGAGGCCGAACTTATGTTGACTAAGTTCAAAGATAAGAATATATATACTTTTAGAGGCCGAACTTATGTTGGCTAAGTTCAGATATAAGAATATATATATTATTTGAGGACGAACACATGTTGGCTTAGTTCAGAAATAAGAATAGATATGCTATTAGAGGCCGAATTTATGTTGGCCTAGTTAATATATAAGAATAGATGTACTATTAGAGTTCAAACTTATGTTGGCTAAGTTCAGAGATAAGAATAGATATACTTTTAGAGGCCGAACTTATATTGGCTAAGTTCAGAGATAAAAATATATGTACTATTAGAGGCCGAACTTATGTTGGCTAAGTCAGAGATAAGAATGGATATACTATTAGATGCCAAACGTATGTTGGCTAAGTTCAGAGATAAGGAAAGATATACTATTAGAGGCCAAACTTATGTTGGCTAAGTTCAGAGATAAGAATAGATATACTATTAGAGTATAAACTTATGTTGGCTGAGTTCAGTGATAAGAAAATATATACTATTACAGGCCGAACTTATGTTGGCTAAGTTCAGAGATAAGAATATATGTACTATTAGAGGCCGATCTTATGTTGGCTAAGTTCAAAGATAAGAATATATATCTTTTAGAGGCCGATATTATGTTGGCTAAGTTCAGATATAATTATATATATACTATAAGATGACGAACTTATGTTGGCTAAGTTCAGAAATAAGAATAGATATACTATTAGAGGCCGAACTTATGTTGGATTAGTTAATATATAAGAATAGATGTACTATTAGAGGCCGAACCTATGTTGGCTTAGTTCAGAGAAAAGAATAGATATACTATTAGAGGCCGCACTTATATTGGCTGAGTTCAGAAATATAAATATATGTACTATTAGAAGCCTAACTTATGTTGGCTAAGTTCAGAGATAAGAATAGGTGTACTATTAGAGGCCGAACTTATGTTGGCTAAGTTCAGAGATAAAAAAAATATGTACTATTAGAGGACGAACTTATGTTGGCTAAGTTCAGAGATAAGAATATATATACTTTAAGAGGCCGAACTTGTGTTGGCTAAGTTCAGAGATAAGAAAAGATGTACTATTAGAGGTCGAACTTATGTTGGCTAAGTTCAAAGATAAGAATATATATACTTTTAGAGGCCGATATAATGTTGGCTAAGTTTAGATATAATAATATATATACTATTAGATGACGAACTTATGTTAGCTAAGTTCAGAAATAAGAATAGATATACAATTAGAGGCCGAACTTATGTTGGCTTAGTTAATATATAAGAATAGATGTACTATTAGAGGCCGAACTTATGTCGGCTTAGTTCAGAGATAAGAATAGAAATACTATTAGAGGCCGAACTTATATTGGCTAAGTTCAGAGATAAAAATATATGTACTATTAGAGTACGAAATTATGTTGGCTAAGTTCAGAGATAAGAATATATATACTATAAGAGGCCGAACTTATGTTGGCTAAGTTCAGAGATAAAAATATATGTACTATTAGAGGACGAAATTATGTTGGCTAAGTTCAGAGCTAAGCATATATATACTATAAGAGGCCGAACTTGTGTTGGCTAAGTTCAGAGATAAGAATAGATGTACTATAAGAGGCCGAACATATGTTGGCTAAGTTCCGAGATAAGAATTGATATACTATTAGAGGCCGAACTTATGTTAGCTAAGTTCAGAGATAAGAATAGATGTAATATTAGAGGCCGAACTTGTGTTGAGCAACTGGATCCTGTTAACTATTAAAAATAAATGTGCCATAAGAATACCCTCCCTGAGGGCTTTCTTTGACTTAATTGCCCGAAGAAATGTTGAGCAACTTAGTCCTGTTCAGAAATAAAAAAATATATATTTTCCACTAGAATACCCACTCTCTGGCCTTCTGGTGATAATCCTGATTTTTTTTTTGATTTTTAGAACAACACATTGCTAGTTATACTTTTAATAAAAAGCTACTCAATGAGTTAGTAACAACGTTTAACAAGTAGCACATTTGAAGAAATTACCAAACAATAACAAAGTGTATACATGGGACTACAAGACATTACCCCTCTCCAAGAAATAGAAAAAGGACGAGACGCATACAATATAGAGCACATTTAGCAACATATAATTTAAATGTGACGACGTACAAGTAGTGTTCTTACATGTTTACCACCGTGTATGAATTTCACGAAACTGTATAGTCATACCTCGAAATGAACATGCATTAGACATCGTGCAACAAAAAAGTCAAACACTTCAGTGTTAAATACAAACAAAACATAAACAGACCATAGACATAACACAATTTACAATAAAAGTACATAAAGAAACAGAGCCACTAACAAGGTATACAGGACAAACTACATGTTGGAAAGAAAATAAGAGTATATTTATATGTATTATTCGACTTATTTTTGTCGGTATATGTCCAACGATTATTTGTCACAGTGGTAAGCAAAAACTGTTTTTTGTTATCAAAACAACGGAGGATGTTCTGGCTTATTCAGATTGGTCATTCAATTGATTGATGGTAAAACGAATTGTTGATAGTCTATTCAGTGATCAATTTTCATTCAACTGGTCTGTAGTCAGCAAACAGTTCGGATATAAACCAACTGGTTCATGGTCAGTCAGTTAGTTAACGGTTAATAAACTCGTATAATTGTTAATCAAAAGTTCAATAATCAATTGACGTTTCTATGGTTAATTATCTGGTCTAACTGCTAGATGGCTAAACATGTTGGTCTACGTTCAATAAACTGGTTTATAGTAAATCAACTTGTAAACGTCTATTTGGTCGATTGAAAATTATCGATGATCCATCTGGACATTTGACTACCAGCGACACGAAAGGAACCACATTGCGACTCCTAGAAGGAGTGCCAGAACGGGCGTCTTGAGACCTGAAAATTAAAAGATCAGTTGTTACAACTGTTAGTATCATATAATCAAGATATTTTCAAAATAATATTATATCAAAATAATAATTTAGCTCTAAAAGTGTCACCTTAATTGTATCCGGTGTGATGCGAGAACATATAGTGTACTCATGATGCATTACAAAGATGGTAATTATAATTTATTTTAATCATAAATAGGTGCTACGCATACAAGTATGTGGAGGCTTAACCCTTTGCATGCTGGGAAATTTGTCGTCTCCTAAAATGTTGTCTGCTAAATTTCTTAAATTAGCATTTTCTTTGATTTTTTTTTTCAAATAATACTATCAGAATAGCAAACAGTTTGGATCCTGATGAGACGCCACGTTCTGTGGCGTCTCATCTGGATCCAAACTGTTTGCAAAAACCTTCAAAATCCGGTTCCAGCGCTCAAAGGGTTAATCAGTAACGTTCACACTTGACATCTCATATTGTGTGTATAAGATAACTCATTTATCTACACACATTGTTTTACAACTTCTTCAAGTAGCCACTAAACTTGAATATTATTTCACCATTTTTGCAAACGTGAATTTTTTTTACAATCCAACGGTGTAACGTATCCGAACATCTTGAAATGTTAGATATTATAAATTAAAATGTAATAACATGCACGTGTATTTTAAATGCGTCTATATTATTCCAGTCGCTACAAGTTTCAGAGTGGGTAATAACATGACAAACATGATGGCGACGTTCATGACGCGACAGGTATTTTTTGCCGTTTTATACCCTTCATTTCTTTCATAATTCTTTTTAATGCCGCTCACTTTCCAGCCATATCATCAAGAAAGTCATTAGCGTTTATTTCGTATTAATATTCGCTCTATATCTTGACTTAACTCCTTTGAAATTTCTTAGCGGGGTGACCAAATTACAGCTCCACTAAGAAAATTCGCAGCGAGTAAAATCAAATTATAAAGCGAATTTTAATTCAAAATAAACGCTAATAACTTTCTTGCTGATAGGACTGGAAATAGAACGACATTTAAACAATTAAAACACGTAATTAAGGGTATAAAACGGCGAAAAATACCTGTCTCGGCATGGGCGACACCATCTTGTTTGTCACGTGATTACTCCATCTGACACGTTTGCTGCTTGTCACATTATTAGAAAGTTGTCAATAGCGTACCTGCAGCAGCAGAGCATTCCATCTTCTTTGTGCAGCCTCCCCAAGTCTTGTCTTCGTCACTCGAATCGTCGCAGTCCGGTGAGCAATCGCAAACAAACTCCGTGGAGATGCACGTGATCTTGCCATTCTTGCACGTGAAAAAGCCCTTCGGACATTTCTGAAATTATACCATGCTCATTTGTCAATGTGTAGCGTCATTTTTGTATGACATTGATAGTTAAACCAGGCTGTGTTTGGTTAGCCATTTTTTTTTAAATTAAATCATGTCCCTTTGTCAATGTTTGACGTTCTTTTAGGCTCATATTGCAAGCGAGAAACGGATAAGCGTATTTTCTGAAATCAGATTATGATGTATAAGAAATTGTATGCCCAAGTGGCTGAAACCTTCTCTCGAAATAAAATGCCGAATTGTATGTCACTGGTTAACGGGGGGAGGGGGGATCGACATGTGAGTCAATAAATATTTATTTCATCATAACTGCTTTTGTTTCATTACATAGTAAAACTGTTTTTATCAATTATTATATCATTTTGCGGATGCTATAATTATACTCGTATGGTATTACTTCAAGTCAGTAAGTCAGTGCACTCATTACAGTGGGCTCATCACCATGTGCTTCTTACCGATGCATACTCGGACCCGTAACTAACGGCAATTGAAGAGGCAGGGCAGTCCGCCTTCTTGCAAGTCGTCACCTCCATGTTTTCCCCTGGGCAGGGGGCACCGCCGTTTTTAGGGGCGGGACTGTCGCACTTCCGCTGCTTGACAACCTTTCCACTTCCGCAGGTGACGTCACACGTCGACGTTGACCAGTTGCCCCATTTTCCGTTTACAGCCACTTAAAATATAAAGCGTAAAAATTCAATTGTGATGGAATTATTCAAATCTAAAGAATCAGCGCAATAAGCTTGTGAAACCATGCGCAGACATTTTGGTGCCGTGACCAGAATCAAAACTATTTTTGTGTGTTGTGGGAGTATCGAATAAGTAAAACATGTTTGAAATTATATAAGCTTGCATATTCATTTAAATGCCAAAATTAACAAAAAAATACCTTTTAAAATACTTTATCGTGCATTAACATATAAAAGTCAAAAAGTATGTTCTATTGAAACCTACATGGGCAAGCACTTCCACCGGAGCACTTCTGTTCCTCGAAACCTTCTCCGAGGCAAGGAAGACCGCCGAATTTCGGGGCTGGCTTGTCGCAGTTCCGGTAGCGTCTCTGGACGCCACTTCCGCACGTAACGGAGCAACCCTGCCACTTCTGCCAGGCACCCCATAGGCCGTCCTGTGGGGGAGTCACTGAAACACAAAATTGTTTTCTTATATTGGACTTAACAACAACGTGTTTTACCACGAGTATTGTACTTTTTGAATCAAGGAACATTATTTTAATTTATGAGTTACATTGCTTCTTTCTGACCCCGTACATGGTCAGTAAATGAATATTGGTCAAAAGCGTATCCCGAGCAACTATCCTGCAATGGAACGAATAAAACAATACACCGTTTGTTCGCAATAATGATATGTTTGCAAATACATACTAGCAGCCAATGTAAATAAGGTTGAGCATTATAGTTTTTCTTTATAAATTGCCTATTTGAATCTTTATGGAATATGTTATATTCGTGAATTGGTGCATTCACTGTATTCGATAAAATAAGTCCTCTAGCGAACAGAGTACAGCGCTTCATTGTATAAAAACACGTTTGATTCACCTGATATATGACAATGCAATATATAAATATAAATATATATAAAACCATATACTTTGCACATGTCTTCCAAATATTTTTTTTCTTTTATGAAACCCAAAATTCGCAAAGAGCTCATACCGTTGCAAGGGTTCGTGTTGCACACTCCAGTCTCGACCTTCACACCCACACATCCGGCGCCACCCCAGGCAGGTTCGGGGCGTGTGCATTCACGTGTCCGAGTGCGGTTGCCTCCTTTGCACGTGGCAGAGCAGTCACCGTATGCGCTCCACATAGACCAGCCTCCGTCCACTGAGAATGGCCAAAAGAAACAAACCAAAGTCAGTTTTGAAGTGTTAACGGTATAACAAACGATGAGGCGGAGAATGGAATGGTGGGGATGATGTTGATGACGACCCTGATGATGATGACTAAAAATAAAAAGAGTATGATGATGATAATATTGATGTTGTTGTTGTTGTATTTGGTGATGATGATGATGATGATGATGGTAGTGGTGGTGGTGGTGGTGGTGATGATGATGGTGATGATTGTGGTGGTGGTGGTTATGGTGGTGATGATGATGATGATGATGGTGTTGATGATGATGATGATGAT